>VXAD01000362.1:2574280-2903741 GCA_013399195.1 Dicrurus megarhynchus | reverse complement strand
TTTTTTTTTTTTTAACCCCAAGGTAACTGGTGCATATGATCTGTCCTGTGATACAGGGACAACAAAGTTCTCTAGTTTTACCCTGAGGTCAGTGCTGCCTGTCTGCAGCTGACCTAAATGAACTGATTGCACTGAAAATGAAGCAAAAAGAGTCCTGTGGTCCTGGGGTAACAAATACAGTCAGGTGGGAGCTCTCTGCTAGGACCAATGTGGATGTTGGTGAAGGCCTCAGTTTGTCTTTCTGCTTTCCATGTTCAGAGCAGGTTAACTACAAGTGTATTGCTTACCTTGAGACAACAAAAATGTATACACCTGTGTTCTAGCAATGAAGGAAATACCTAACTGCAAAAAGGTGAGCTACAGTAGAAGAGTTGCTAGATAGAGGGTACAGGAGCAGGTAAGTTTGAGGTGGGCTTGTTCTCTACTTCACTTAGGTCATCAATTATTTCAATGCCTAGTAAGAAGACAGAATGGAAAAAAAATTACTTCTGAGGGTTGTATTGCACTTCTATCAGTCCTGAGTAAAACATCTCCATGACAATTTTGTTAGCTGTAGTTCTTAACTTTATGCTGCAAGCTGAATGTGATCACAGCTTTTTAGGTCCCTCTGAGTGGCTGTGAAGTTGTATTGTTTGCTGAAGGTGTGCTTGCAGTAGGGGAGGCTGAAAGGGAGGGGTGAGTCAGAGTTGGTGCTTGTAAGCAAAGTCAGCTATGGATATGATACCGATTTTGTTGAACTAGAGCTGTCAGTCCAGAGCAGTGTAGGTGCCTGATGTCCTGTGGTTCTGAGGTAACAAACATAACCAGGTGGGAGCTGTCTGCAAGAGACACTGCCATATGCATGTTGCCAAAGGCTTTGACTTTCATTTCGTGCAGTCAACGCTGGGTGCCTGTTCCAGCTGAAGCTTGAAATCAGTGCTTCAGGTTTATTTTCCTGCCTCCAAGGATGTGGGCAGACTATTTTATCAGTGATATGAATGTTCCATGCTGTGTGTGCACGGCTGACTAATGTAGGCAGTAGAAGTCCAAAAGAAAGGGGGGCTGAAAATGTGTCGCTTCCTCTTACTGTCCAAACACTTTCTTTCTGACACTTGAAACACTCCAGAATAGTTAAGGGAGCAGAGCCCTTCTTTGTAAGAGAAGGTTTACATGAGCAGAGAGCTGTGGAAAAGACAGGCCTTTCCTGTAAAGGCAGAAGATCTGCTGCTGAGAGAAACCAGTAAGTGGTAAGGAAAGATTTTTGTGTTGATCTGTGAAGATACTAAGCTTGCGATAGTAGCGGCATATCTAATTCTCCTTCTGTCTGTTTTTTAAGTCAACCCTTTTTGGTGATAGTAGAATTAGAAGAGAAGGGAAAACATCAATTATTTTCACTTTATTGCCTTCAATATTATTTTATCCATATCTTTCCTGACTCCACTTAAAGCAGTTAACCTTCCAATAATAAGTAAATTTTTTTAGGTTGCATAGGGGCCACAGAATGTATTTTTATTTCATTTTACCCGCATTCACGGGAGCAAATAGCTGCAAATATCCACAAACATTCATGTTTAATTTTTATTTTGAAGACGAAGCACTGTTGCCAAAGTCGATTAAATATTAAAGAATCCTATTTTTTTGCAGTATTTTAAAAATATTTTACAGAAAATTCAAGGACTCTGTACCCAAAGTGTTCTTCTGTGTGCTGTGTTTTCAGTATTAGCTTCATGGTATTTGTCCTAAGGTGATTCAGGGATTTGGTGAGCCAGGATTCCCCTGGGCTTTGCCAAGGGAAGGGACCAGACTCTGAATTTTCTGTTTTCTGAGGCATGAACAGTCAGTCAACCAGGTAGGTTAGTCAAATACATAAATAAGTGTTGGGGTGGAGAAAGGAAGAAAAACAGACTTCTGTTTTGACTCCAGTGGTAGTGATTGATGTATCATTGTAAGCCTCCTGTTAACTTGGCTGAAAATTTAGCAGGACTTCCCAGCTTACCTGTTGAAGGAAGGTGATAATAACAGTGGGAAAGGCAGATCACGGACAGTATTGTAATATGTGTATTCATCCAGCTTTTAAGCATTTATTTCCTATCTTAAGTACCTGAATTGAAGGATAAGAGAAATTAGAAGTCTTAAACGATCTGTGAATGAAATTTCACAGATTGAAATTTCACAGGTTGGTGGGGATCAAAGGGGAAACATAATTGAGGCAAAACCATAGATACAAAAACTTTCAAGTGAAATGCTAAACACAGCTATCTTCCTGTGATTCCTTGTTCGTGATAGGATGGCAATCTGTCCCAGATTTCTTCTTGAGAAAAAAAATATCTTGCATAAAGCATTCTTTGGTTGAATGAGTAAACGGAAAGAAAAACAAGCATTCGGGATGTGGGAGTGTGTTCAGTGTCTCTGTCTTATCAGTCTTCCCCTGTAATAGTGGAATTAAGTCAGCTTAGGGCCTTTGACTTGTGATGGGGTGTAAGAGCAAATTCATTACTGAGGGATACTCTTTCATCCTGGACTTTTCTTCCTGAGGGCCAGCTATGCTCATGAGAGTAGTTGCCGTGATAAAATACCACATCTATTTGCTCTCTGCATGTAGATATCTCCCTCTCCTTTTCAAAACTTTTGGAGACATGAAGGAAGGAGCTGTTTTCTATACCAATTCACACCAACTTATTTAAAAGTTAGCTTGATAGAGCTCCTAGGCACTTTGCTCCCATCTTTTAAGTTCAAGGAATGTTTCAAAAAAGCTTTCACAGCTCTAATACCTGAAAGATGCTTTGTTTTTCAAGTACTCACTTTATTGAATTCTGAATGGGATGCCCTTCTGTGGCACACAACTGGACTGCTGTTCTTCTGATCCATATTCAAACCCAGATTTTTTTCTTTCCCAGAGATTTTTCCCCATGACGACCTAGGCTTGGGAAGTTGGCTATGTGTGATGCTGCTTATGCAACTAAAGTCAGCTGGTAAGATCTCTGTTTTAGGAAATCCTTGGTAAGGACTCCAATTTTTTTCCTTTTTATTAAGAGAATTCTGTCTGCTGAAGAGCCCTCACTCTCTTCTTGCCTGCTCTGCTGTAACTCCCATGCCATGAAGAGCTTGCTCCAAGGAGGAATAAATCCTCCACTCTGCCCTATTCAAACCTAAGGGCTGCCTTTGTGCCACAGCTTTCAGATTCCAAAGGCATTTTTGGTTAGCAGCTCTGCTGGATGCACAAAGGGTCAGTGCACTAATAGGATACAGCACTGGGAAAGGACTGGGCTGTAAGGGACTCTTCGGAGATTTGATGCCCTGTGTGAAAAAGGTCAGCAATACTGCAGCAACATTTTTAATTTACTTGTGGAAAAAAAGAGGAAAGGGCACCATAAAATGGGGAAAGGACACTGGAAATAAGGGACTCTCTAAATCCTACTATCCTGATGATCCTTACCCCAAATCCATCCATTGCTGATAAACCTAACCAATGGACTTAAATAGGACTTAACAACACGGAATAAATGTCCTCCTGTCTTTCCCCACCCCCTGCCAATGCATAGCAACTCCTTATTGTGTGCACAAACTTTAGAGATGCTGGGGGATGGTGGTATCTTCTTTACAAGGGGCATTGGTCTGCACCTGCTCAAGGGCTTGCTCTTTCATGTTGATGCTCTGCATAGCAGAAAAAGAGACAGCCCATTGCAGAGAGTGATAACAGCAACTATTAGGTGATCATTTAGGCTGTGCTAAAGATAAAGAAATTGATGACAGGTACACACAGAGACTGAGCAGCTTCATGTAGGATTTTGGGAAATTGTTTCTCCCCAAGTTGTGTTGTCACAAGGATTGTTCAGCTCTGTAAGAGTGTTGCTGATGCCTGGGAATCAGAGAAATGCTGATCGTCTGTGTTAGGGTGAATGACACTGGAGCTGTGGGAAACTAAACCAAGCTATTTTGACTCTGGCTTTGTCAATGTGTGTATGACTGAAAGCTGTGAGGCACTGGAATCTGTATCCAAACATAACTTGCACATCTGCAATAGATATCAACAGTGCTTACATGATATTGTACAGGAAATATATTTGAAAAGTTCTTCTCAGTTTTCTTTCTTTCCAGCATATCAAGAAACAAAGGGCAATATGGAACATCGTGCTTCAGTGATGGGGAAAGTCTTTGGGGGAATCTGTTTCTGAGTGGATGCTTTGATTTATTTCTTAATTTATTAAGTGAGACTTATTTTTCATTAGGAAATATTTTTTGGAGTTATATGTAGCATTGACTCCACCCCAGAACCACCTCCTTCTAGAACCACAATTGAAGTATTGACCAGCTGACTTCTATCTTAATACCCACACTGTTGCTCCTGTAGTTGCAGAGTGGGCTGCTCCAGAGAGCAGAGTTTGCTCCTGTGGGTGGCAAGCCAGGTTGCCACTGAAGCTGACAACCCCCAGCACTGGTGAAGGAGAAGGGGCAATGTAGGAGTGGGATGAGCGCCAGCATGCCACAAACTTGTGTTGGACTGATTCATGTCTCCATGGACCTGCAGGCTCAGTCCCATCATTGTGTTGCATTTCAGGAATGCTGTACACCATTGCAGGGCAGGTGGAGTGGACTAGATATTCTAGCTGGGAAGCTGGAGTTGGAATAAAAGGCAACCAAAGCGAATGATAATGAAACATTGGGAAGGATGTGAGACTGGTTTGCCTCTGGACTTGTGAAAATACAGTCTATAAATACAATGCCTTCATGAGCACTGCACTTCCAACAACAGTGCTATGATATTTTCTGAACAAAGGGATAGTGAGGATGTGTAAAGCTGGCTCTTTTTGTCTTTGGAAGCCTTGATAACTTAGATGCAAAATCAGATGTAAATGCATTCGTCTCCTGCCCCATTTTCTTCCATCCTTGACATGCCTAGTGATACCATGCCAAATTTATTTACTGACAGTCTCCTATGGTCATGGTAAGACGCTTTCAAAATGTGAGAATGATTGTGCTGCTTCTAAGCTTTCCAAGTTCTCAGTCCCTCTGGTATTATAGCTATGGTGTTAAGCAAAATTGTATTGTTGTTGCAGCAGTCCTAGAATTGAAAAAGAATGAAGGACTTTTCCTGTCCACGTGCTCCCATCTCTAAGACATACCCTGCAGTTAACATAAATTATTTCCTTCTGTTCCTATTCTCCAAACCATGCACTTTCCTCTGCCCTATATCCATTGCTTGGTATGAATTTTTGCTCTCTGGCCTACAGCAATAACTTCCTTGTTCATTGCCACAAAATCTCAGTTTCTATTGTGTTTGATAGAGATTCCACCCTGCTTTTTCACCCATGCTCAACAAAAACTAACAGGCATTGTGTTTCTTCCTCCACAGAAAAACCATGCATGCTTGGCACACTGCCAGCTTAGCAAACCCAGCTTCCATCCAGTATTGAGGATATTGAGCCTGTACCTTTTTTCTGATGTAAGATGCAAATTTGGTTCAAGAAAGACCAGAGGTGGGCATACACTGTAGTAACTGCACTAGGAAAGGTCCAGTTAGAGATCAGCTCAGAAAAAACAGACTGTAAAAAGTATCTGACTTGGAGGGGAGCAGAAATGCAGCCTTTTGTGAACAAGGGCTCCTTAAACCTCCATGAAGATGGCTACAGCTGGAAAATCATATGTTTCTCTTACGATAAACTGTCTTGTGCAAGTGTTTTCAGGCGCTTTGAGCTCTCCTTCTGTGGGCTTGGAATACACCCATGAGCTCTGCTTGGCTCCTTTGGTTTGGCTTTGCTTTGAAGCCTAGTCCCTTTGTGGATGGGTTCAGACCGTCTGCCTTGGGGTTCAGATTCTTGAAGGCAATGAAGTGCTGGGTGCGTGGCCTACTTGCAGGTGGTGCCAAAATCATCTGTGACTCATACTAATCATGCAGACTTTCTTAATCCATCCCTTCCCAGTCTTTCTTGCATGTTCTGCTGAGATGTGAGTTAACAATAGTGACATTTAAAGTTCTAACATATGAGTCAATCATCTTGAGATGAGGACAGCAGTTCACAGCTTACGGAGGTTTGGTTTCTGTGTGCATCCCTGACGCAGCTGGATGTGCTGATACATGCCATGCCAACACTGGGCACCATCACGAGCACCAGAACCACAAATTTATGGGATTTCTGGCACCACAGGGCTCAACACTGCCATGGTTTCATCTCCTTAAATCATACGTCTCCCTCCTTTCTCCTTCATGCCATGAAGGTGTTGTCCTTGTTCTGGTGGTGAAGAACTGGGAGGGCTAATGGCTGGCTGATCTCCCTGCTGGGGGGAGGAGATCCACTCAAAACTGGGCCATCAGGAAGGCTGCAGATCCTGGAAGAGTGAGTTGGCTGGTAGGGTGCTGTACCCTTGGGGGACATCAGTCCCAGCAATACCTCCTGTTGCTGCTCTGCAGTGAGATGAAGTCCGATGGAAACAGGTTGTGCCTCACTGCCAGGTGAGGTCTCAGGTGAGTCTTTCAGGAAAAGAGCTTCTCCCTGCAGAAGTCATCTTCATTTGCTATATAATATCCTCGGCTTTTTCTGACGATGGCAGACATCAGTCCCTCTTCTGGGGAGCCATAGTGGCAAGAGATTGCTGGATTTTAATTCTGTTTCAGTTTTTCAGTGGTGATGAAGCAAGTGGAAGATGTCCAGAAGAAAGCTTCCACTAGGTGTAGGAAAAGGAAGAGGAGCCCATGGTTAGAGGAGTCCACTAAACCACTAGTTTAAGTATAACAAGCCCATAGTAGCCTTGTGGTAGGTTATGAGAGGAGATTGTAAAGGTGTTTTTGAGGACTGCCTGCATCTCAGCTTTCTAGCGTGGAGGGTTTTTTGGGTTTTCCTTGTGTTTTATGGTTGGTTGGGTTTGGTGGTGGTGATTTTTTTTTTTTTTGTACTTTTTAAGGATCCAGTAGTTGAGAGAGATGGACAGTCCAGGCAATATTTTTCCATTAAAACACTGTCACAATTAAGACTGAGAGCCAATTCTGTAAAACTATCTATAAAGGGAGAAGGGAAGGGAAGGGATCACTCAGTGGTAGATATATATCCTTGGGGGCCTTTGGACAACTTTGGTCACTCTAGGACATCCTGTATTCAAAATACAGGTGTGGGGTCTGCACTGTGTGCCTCAAGGCACATGTACTGCCTGGGGCTATGCTAATGGGGTGATATACAGCCTCTTCTCTTCTCTCAAATTGTATTTCTTGGGAAGCAGCAGGACTGAAATTTGTGGAGAAGCTCTACATGTTTTGAGGGGGAAAGGGAAAAAAAATTCCACCCAAATGCACTGATAATTAAAGTTTGTTCTTTAAATATCTTGTGTTTATGCTAGAACTGTTACCACTAAGCAAGCAACATGTTTTGTCTACAGACTGACCCGTGCACCAAGTTTAGTATTAGCTGCCTTTCATTCCTTTTAGATAATCTGTTACTGCTATTAATAGAAACTTATGCAAGCTTCCCAGTGTCCAAAATTGCCTGGACATAACAAGAGGTTTTGCCTTTGTGTGTGGAGCTTTTTGGCTGTGTACTTTTGGCCATCATGTTGGAAACAGCAGAGCAGTCCCTTGCAGAGGTCGAAGACTTGTTCTGTTGGATGGAGCTGCTTGAAAATTCCAAGGGGAGAGCCCTCTCCTTTCAGGTCTTCCTGAAACAGGACACTGATGAGCTCCTTGCTATCCCCAAACCCTGCCTGATCCCCTAGCTTGCTCCAGACTGCAGCCTCATCAGCCTACCAGCTTCGTAGCTGCCCTTGCCCCACTCCTGTCCTTATGACCTTGGTTAGCTGAAGCATTTCTAACCATGGTGTTTCTCAACCTGGCCCGTATGAACACAGCTGGCCAAGAGGGTGATTGCCTGTGAAGCTGACCTGTCAGATATGGGGCAGGGTAAATTTTGATAGGGAGGTGGTGACAAGCTAGGGGAGAGCCTGGGTGGAGGGGGATCATCACGACTCACTTTTCAGCCTGCATCAGCTGCAGCCAGCACAGCATGTCAAGCTGCAGCCAGAGCAGTTTGGCAATGCTTACAAACTCTGCTAGTGAGGCTGACCACTAATAGAGCTTATAAAGTCAGATTTTTGGCAAGCTTTTAGACCACTGCGTTCCTGATGGAGCTCTTTAACATCTCCTAAAAAAGTATCTAGCATTATCAGAAAGAGCCCTGTTCTCTAGAGCTGGGCCAGGACCCATGAATGAAACAAAGCTGACAGCACTGAACTGCAACAGCTTAGTGGGGAGGAGGGGGAAAAGACACACACACACACACACACACAAAGCAGGACTTCAAAAAATAGAATATATTTCTCTGTTTTGAAGTCTCACATCACAGAAGCGATGTTTCCTGCCTACCTCAACGTACTTCTGCTAACATGTTCTATGCAGAAACCTTCAAAAGGAAAGCGTGTTTTTTTCTGATGAAGTTGTACACCAGGGTTGTCTTTTTATTTTTGAAACATTCATGAACTCAAGAGGGACGAGTCCCTTAGTATTTTTCATTCCTGAGAATTTACATTTGTTGAGATATGGAAACAATAACCACAAGAAGATCCAAGTGGTAAAATACAGAGGAGAACCCATGTGTCACGGTCCCAAGCCTCTAGGATAATCACAGCAATAGTTTTATATGACAGGGCTGTATCATAGAGGGAAAACTGATCTTTTCAGCGTTTTCTCTTATATGACAGGTCCAGTCCATTGCATATGATACATGTGTGGTGCCCACTGACAAACCGAGAAGCTGTTTTCATGACCTGTTGTGCAAAGGAAAATGGGAGTTCTCAGCACGGCTGCGTGCAGCCTGTCTGCAGGGAAATGGCATTAAAGGGGCTGGAATAAATCAGTTCCAACACAGGCTCACTTGGGATAACTAACAGGGAAGCAGTTGAACACCAGTGCATGTTTTCATGGGTGCAGAAAACCGTAAACTGAGCACAGCATGTGAAGGAGCAATATAACCTCTCTTGGTGCATGGGAGACTGTGAGAAATAAGCAGATAAGAGAAAACACTAACCAGTGGGGTAAAACCACTGGTTAGTGGGGTGAAAGAAAGGAGACACACATAGACCTATCTTTTGGTGTTAGCACAAAGCATTTACTGGCAGTCCATTATTGGAGTTTAAATAGGATTTAAGTGCTGGCTGATTGCTTGAGTGAAAACATTTTGCCTTTTTTTTTTTTTTTTTTTGGCAGCTACAAAAAATCTTGATGCCAAAAACCTTAAAGGATTGCTCAGTATTCAAGCACTTGATTTGTGCATGTGTGTTTCCCTCCACCTCACCCCCCCCCAAGTCTGTTTATGTGAAATACTGTCAGAAAAGAGTAAATAGAGAGAAATATATATACATATTCTTTTTATTAATTCTTGGCAGGCTGCTTACAGTATAGAACACTTTTGAGGTGAATTTAGATGAGCATGTATATATGAACAGTATCTCAAATTCTGGAAGTCTAGTTCGGATTTTGTAAGAGTACAGAAACTTTTCTTGTGCCTTTGTCTCTCGCATTGCTCACATTCATTGCAAAGCCTATTTTCCTTTCTTTATTTAAGTCCTACCTGCAGGAAATTTGTGCCTTCATTTTGATGCTATTACCCACCACTTTTTCCATTTTAGCAATTTTTATAATTGCCTTACCTTTCTCAATATATTATCCAGGGCAAGACATGACTTTCTTCTGGAATTGGAGAGTAAAACTGCCAAAGTGCAAAAATTGCCAATTGCGAAAAGTGCTCTAATAGCAGTGATTACTCGCTGTGCTCAAGGTGAAAAGTTTGTTTTTGTTTAAGGCCCTGTGTGCAGAGTTTTATTGCAGACATGAGAGTGATGGCCATATGTCCCTGCAAAGAATGAGGGAAGGTCAGTGACCTACAAGCCAGGAAAAAACTCCTTCAAGGGGAAGACCAGCAAAGAATGTCTAATTGCAATTACGTCCTAAATACCCCTCCATTTTGCTGCTGTGATAAAACCCTCTAAATTCAGCAGGCTTTTTGGTCATCTTTGACTCTCAGACATTATTATTGTAAAATAATTAATGACTTGTCCCAGATTCAGAAAGTGAGTTTAGTAGGACTTCCAAAGTTCTTTTTTTCTTCCTCCCAGCATGAAGCCCAGTCCCTGCAGGCTGGGAGACAGCTTGCCCCAAGCAAGGCATGGTGCTACCAGTGAGAAATAGCACTTTCCAGTACAGGGAGGATGGGGTCTGGCGTGGGAAGGTGCCTCTGGCCAGTGCCTGTGCAGGGCAGCACCACAAGCTCTCCTACATGAAAAGGTCACAGCTGTGCTCCACCATCTTACCTGAAGCACCACGGCCTTCCACTGCCATGCAAGGCCATGGCTTCAGCACTGACCTGAGAGAATAGGGCATGTCTGCCCCAAAGATGGGATGATAGAGCTGGAGAAGGCCAGGGGCTGCTTCCAAGTAGTGATGCCTCAGGCCCTGCTAGCACTGCATGGGGCTAGTGATGAGCCAAGGGCAGCACCATTTTCATGCTGGTCGAGCAGGATGCAGCATTGCTCTTCAGGCGCTGTGGCAGGGAGGAACTTAAATTTGGTCCCTTTCCATCAGGCAAAGAATTTTATGTATATTACAGATGGGCTAACCTTCAGTATGCAGTATTCAGGGAGTTTAATCCAGGCCCAACAGCAGCGAGTGCTTATGGCAGACCTCACAAAGTTCTCTTGGAATTTCAGTATTTCTACTGACTTCTGTGTAAAAGATGCTTAGCAAATAGAGGTGGCTAAAAAAATAATAATCAAACATTCCCTTCTCCAGTCCCAGTAAAATCATAAAACTAGAGCTTTGATTTCAAACTCCCTGCTCTGATCTTTGCTGTTTTTCTGATGTGCAGACATCTTCCATCTAAAAATAGTAAATCTCATTGTGTGGGAGGTGTATTTAAACAGTACTCTTTCGAATATAAATATTATTATTACTTAAACTAACCCTGCTGCAGAGAAGTTCACAAACTTGTGCTAGATGGCTGCCTGCTGTCTATAGGAAGTGTCAAATGCTTTCAAACATGTTCTTTCTGGGGACATTTCTGCAATGGGACACAGGGTTGTGGCTCAGGTTTCTGTAGGAGGCTGTATGACACCTTGATGCCTGTGAATTACAGGGGCCTTCAAGAACTCTGCGCCTTACAGGCTCAAGCCATTACAATATTGAGTTAATAATTAGGTTTTAAATACCACTGTAGCTTTCATTTGTGATAGAGATAATTTGCAATCATATGCTGCTTTGGATAGGATGGAGCTTAAATTGAATCTAAAATGAGGAACATCACTCAAAACAGACTGAAGGAGCTAATTATTTTAATAAAAATACAGCTGTGCTTGCCGTTTTAATAACCTTAACAGATCAAGGCGTATATGCATGGGGAGGCCTTTAACTAGAACTTGTATTACCATGAGACTGTAGCCTTTGATGTGTTATTTCTAGTTTATCAAATGCCTTGGTACTGCTGCTCAGTTTATTTAATGCCTTGTTTGCTGGCGCTTGATTAGGAAGTCAGTAATTAATAAAAGTGTGGTAAAATTAAGTTCAGAGTTAAGAGAATGTGTTTGACGAGGTGACGTACAAGTACCAGGGCTCTGCAGAGCCTTGTATGGTTGTTCCCTGTTCAGCTGCCCTGCTAAAGCACGGGGGCTAATTTGGGTAGTTCACACCGAATCTGCATCCTCGAATACCCACTATCTTACTGGGTACTCTGGGATGGGATCATCTAAGGTGGTCCAGGCTCTGCAGCAGAGGAGGGAACTGGGCGTGGGTTTCCTGCCTCCTGGGAGATTGCTTGAGTCACTGGACTGTGGGATGAGAGGCACGATATCATTCCAGTGTCTCTGATGTGTTTTCCACCCCTCTTTATCCTCATAAAGAAGGCTGGGGGTGTGTGGGGTGGGGAACTTAGCAGGAGCTCTGCTTCAAGTGGAGGAGCTCACAAGTGAGCTGAAACCGCAGCTTTCAGATCACTTTAGTACCATCAAAAACTTAAAGTGAGTGCACCTGGTACTGGTGAAGCGCGCAAGGGCCCAGGGTGCAGCGTAGCACTGTGGCCGATGTGCGTGTGCACACCTCGCATCCACACGGTGCCGTGTTAGCAGCAGAGCTGCCTTGCTGCTGGGTGTGTTTTTGTTAACTGTGCCAACACTCTTGGGACCGAAAAGATACAGACTGAAATCAGCTCAGGAATCACAGCTCGTCCTTTGAAATATGAATAAGCTCTCCAGAGAGTGGTCCTCCTATGAGGACATAGGATGGAAAAGATAGACTAGACCAGCTTGCCTTCTGTCCTTTTGCAGTATTTCTGTAAAATATGACCCTCCCTATTTAGTGAACTGCATTAAATAGAGCAAAACACAGGCCCGAGCTGCAAACCCAGAATGAGCAAGGTATTTCCGTACTCTGAAAAATTTTGGCTGCTTCTCAAAGTCTGCGTCTCATATTTGCCTTTGTGGTACCTTTTTCCAGACAAGGTCAGGGTCTGAAAGCTGAGCCGTGCTTGAAGAAGTTGAACAAGTTATGTAGAGCTCCCAGGTTTGAAGAAAAGTCATGAGATGGAAGTTTCTCACCAGATTTCAAGTGTTTCTGACATCTGCCAGTCCTGGAAAAGCAGTGTTAGCCTTGCTTGCAGTATTCCGTCATCTGTGATTCCAGAGGCTAATAAAGAATGGGTTTTAATGGATCCAGGATACTGCATAAGAGGCAGTAAGGGACTGCAGATTTGGTCAAAGGCCTTGGCCCTTGGGGGTGTTTCAGTATGACTCCCAAGCCATAAAACTGGACTAACAGGGTTAGAAACACCTAATACAGCTCCAGTGCCCCTCCAAACCATTTTACTGTTCTCTGTATCCACCTCTTGCTTTGGCTAGTAGTTCCATGCATGAAATGGGAAAACTACCTGACCTGAACAGACATCAGCTCTTGCAATGGCTGCAGACCTGTTGGAAGAGCACAGATTTTGAGAGTGCTGCTTTGTCACTTGCATGAAAATGGCTGTCCATGGTGGGTGGTGGAAAGACTTCACACTTGTAGTGTTGAAACTGGTCATCAAGGATTGCAGCTCCCTTAAGGACGTGCTTGGCACTGCTGAGGGATTTTGCACACTTGGACTTGCGAAAGTTGGCTGGGATTTCTAATTTGTGCAGCAGTGGAGATTTTAAATAATGAGGAAAGGATGGTCTTTCTTCCTTTGGGGTTAAGGCAAACACAACTTTAATGCTTGGAAAAATCTATGAGAGCAATTGAGTTTCCCTGATGCATCTATCCCAGTAATTGATGTGACACCCTGCACTAATGGATAAACGGATTGTCTTTGTATTTCTGCAAAGAGAATGTGTCACATATTGAATAGCAACATTGATATTCTTATCAGATGTAAGAGTTAATGCTTCTTTTGGGTAAACGGAGTAGTTTGACCTCTGACAGCTATTATCTTCCCGGTTTGCAGGTAACTTGTCACAACATCTTGCTTTGCTGTATTTGTTTTGAAAGTTTCACTGTAAACATGTAAGCTGAAGAGTTACCTTTCTTACATGAAATCCAAGGTAGACAGGAAGAAGTATACATCCTTTAAAAGTGGACTATCAGTGTGGCTGGAAATTTGTCCTACCACCAGTCTGGCTGCATAATTGCATCAGGCTAAAGGCTTCTGATGTTCTGTAGAGGGGCCCCCATGTGATCCATCCTCTATGTCTCCACAGACAGAGGACAACTGCTCTGCTGAGGTCAACATTTAAATGGATGAGCTAAACAAAGTGCAAGAGGAAGAGGGACAGACACAGGAGTAAGTCCCTCAAACTCCCTTTTGCTGAGCCATGTTGCCTTTCTTGTGTCTATTGTTTCTAAATTAAAGGATATCTAATGTTAGCAGTTGTGGTCCCCTCCCAGTAATCACTGTTACAAACATTGCTGGGGTCTTGCAAGGTATTTATGACTCTCCTGGGAAACACCAAGGAGAATTACAAAGCCACTGTGGAACGGTGTGATAAGAAAAAATTCTGAATACAGCCTGCATTCCGGTGGAAAAAAAAAGAAATTCAAAAGTAGCATGCTGCTAATACTGATCTTTTCTTTCATTTAAGCAAGAAAAAACACACTGAAGAACTTTGGTAAAAAAAAATAAGGTTCTGAGTCCTACTCTGAGCCTATGCTGAAAGTTGTGTTTTCTGTTTTCATTTGTTTTTTGTGAGTTAACTTTCAACCAGAAAAAAAGTTTCAGCTGGTTGGGTCCTGTATAGATTTACCAGGACAGGATAGCGTCCAGGAAGGTGTAATTGCTGGTGGCTCCTCTAATTTCTCAGACAGCGGGGATGTGTGATTCTGAGAGCAATTCCAGGAGAAGAATTCGTGCCCATCCCCAAAAACAGTGTATCAGGTGCTTTGCAGAGAAAGGGAACAAGAGAGGGATTTACCACTATGCCGCTTTCCAAAGGGATCCTGGATGGTGGTGTGCTTTGCTCCTGCACTAAGCACAGAGTAGAGAAGGGGGGATGAGTCCAGTGTCACAAGCTCATAGCGTATGCCACACACTGTACCGTTACCTGTGGGGGCAATTGTGCATTCATGCATAAAAGAATAATATGTAAATATTCATCAAGGTGGCTAATAGGGTGAGACAAATCATAGACTGTGTGGAGAACTGCTGTTGCCTCTGGGACTTGCCATTCAGGGGCAGTGCCGTCTTCATCTTCCACTTAAATCATTCCACTTCGTGTCTTTTTGAAGAAAATACTCAAGTAGATACAGGATGATGAAAATTATGTTGTTTGACATAGTAGCTAATCATGAAAATACCCTTATCATCCTAATAGGGACTAGGAGGCAGTTCTTGGGATATAGAGTCCTTGTAACCCACTTTAAGCAAGCTATCACTCAGTAAAAACACACCTTTTCTTTTTTCCTTTGAAAAAACCCGAACATATACATAAAAGCCCAGTTTTTATATTCCCTTGCAAGAGGCAAGCTCAAGATCCGTGGCTCTTCTCATAACAAAAAGGCAGAGAATAACCTGTCTGCCCTGCCCATCAGCTTTTCAATAAAATTGATTCTAGATGTGCAAGGTTGTCTGTGCACTATTACTAAGTGCATAATAGCTGTAGTATGCCAACTCATTATCCTGTAAAGTGCTGTGAAATACCGCGATTACGAAAGACGCTACATAAAAACAGCTTCCAATTTAGTCGGGTGACGGTCAGGTGGCCAGACAGGCTGCTGTAGTACAGCTACATGATCTGCAGTCCAGTGGTTTTATGGCTACAAACATCCCTTAGACCTGTTTGCACGTGCCAGAAATTACAAGTGCCCCTTCAGGGGTTTTTCATGCTATCTCCTTTTGATTCCCCTCTTTGTCCTTGTGTTTTGGGGCACTGAAATTTCAGATGGCTCCCGCTCTAGATGCTCAGCTTTATCCATGTACGTGCCTATTACTTTTCAGTGAGAGGCAGTTATAAAAAAATTTATTTTGTAAAGCACACTGGCTATTGGCCAGTGGGTAACTAAAGGTGAAAAGAAGCAAATGACAAGCGGATTAGAAAGCATGTTGTAGACTGGGAGAAGGGAGGCTCTAGTGTGAAGGAAAGTAAATAGGGACAGTTCAGAGAAGCAAAAACTGAAGAAATAAGCAAAAAAAGAAGAAATAAGGTGTGCACATGTAGCACAAAGTGCTTCATTACAGCTAATTTACGAAGATAACAGAGGAGTGATGTCAACAAGATCTAAATGGGGAAAAGCACAATGGGAGCAACAGAGAGAGCAAGAACAAATAAGAGTCATAAAATGGACAAATGTCTTCAAGTCTTTAGAAAGTATGTTTTAGTGCCCCTTTCCCTCCTCCTTTCCTGTTCTCCAGGAAATGTCTTACCAATAAGAGGAGTAAAAGGGTTGGCAAGTTTATTAATGCCCTCAAGGTGATGAAACGTTGGTGCTTGACAGAACAAAAACTTGATCATCCAGTTCTCCAGCTTTGCTTAACTGTGAGCCACTCTTTCTTTTTAGTGTCATATCAAATCTGGTGAGTCACATAGAGTATTCATTGTGCACAAGATAAGATATCATAAATTCACCATTAGGAATGTAATTACACTGAGTGCTCAGAAGAAAGAAAGGGTCCCTTCCTCATTCCCACCTCTTTTTTTCCCTGGGGAACTTTCATTGTAGAAAAGTAAATATTGCAGCTGTGCTTCTGTCGTTTACTCTGGTGAGTCCATTTAAGATAGTGATGATTAAGACGTGCATGTTTGTCATGCTAGTCGAGAAACTGGACAGCTTTCAGCAAGAGGAAGCTGTGGAGTGATGGCAGCAGGACAGGGGACTGACAATTAACTCGCACACAAAGATGAAACCCATTAAGACCCAGCATAGCTCTAAACACTGAGCTTTTTTTCCCCAATTATGTCATCTTGTCTGATGCATTGCCTCAAACCAGACTGCTAACGTGGGCTTTTCCCCCATCAAGTTAAGGCACAGATAGTCTCAAATATTCATGCGCAAATTTAACGTGTAGGAAGTGGAGACACAAGGATTCTAAAATTACATGTGGAGACGTGTTTGTCATCTCCTGACCTTCCCAAGTGGGGACCTGACTGAATCATGCAAGTGTCTCTGGCTCTTGTACTCCTTTCACATGAAAACTGACACAGAGCAAGGGAGAGTGTCTACAACAGCACAGTGCTGTGGCATCAGTGCAGAGCTTGAGGGTGCATCTGGGCATAGCCAACCTCCCAAACTCACCTTTGTGTACAGAGCCCTGAACTAATACAATGCAGTTTTGGTTGCTCTTTGTATTGGTGAGGCTGCTGTTTTGAGAACAAAAATAAGCTATAATGAATTAAAAAAGACAGTGATAACCTCGGATTAAACCTTAATTCAGCAGACAGCAATATAACCGATGTCAAGGATGGGCTTTTCACTGGCCTAGAGCAGCATGCCTCCTTTGACTTCAGCAAGGAAATGTTGATTTAAGGCGGGCTGTAGTGTCCTGCCCTTTGCGAGTATGTTCAGAAAGCCAATGATTCAGCTGGTAGGAGCTTCCTTGTTTTGGTGAACCTATGAGTGCTATGTTGATGTCCATGATACCCTATGTGCGAGCGCTTAATAGTGGATGAGTGTTGGAAAGATTGTGGATTACTTTGTTAAGCAAGCGTGGCTTGTAAGTAATGTGGAGCTGACCCTTCGTGACACTTGCATGACCCAGAAACAAAGCAGCAGGCAGGAGAGCCCTGCAGTAAATGAACAGTGTTTTGATATTTTCTAATAATAAAACCTATGAAGTTAACCTTTGGGAAGTATATTTAAACTTAATTTATTTTCAAATGTGCAATGTTTTCAATATGTTTGTTTGCACTGTAACCTAATTTTCCACTTCCTTTCCCTTGTCATACAGTTTTTAGGCCAGGAATGCGGTAATGAATAGAGAGAAGAATGTCAGTTTAGACTGTAAAAAGCTTCTGTGAAAAAGCCTAGTAGAATTAAATAGGGAATGACTGTCTGTCTGTAGGATTTCAAAGCCCATGTCTCCTCTGGTTTAAAGCCACAGGATCGCTAATAAAGGATCATTTCATACGTGTGGCCTACTGAGCTCTGTGACGAGGTGTAGGTTGAATAATGCCATTTCTCCCTTTATTTCCCTCTTTCCTTCTCTTTTTCTTTCATCTTGCATTGAGGTTTTCCATGTGTCCCACTCCAGTTGATTTGGTCTATAGGGCTGCTTCACTGCTGGAGCACAGGCAACCTGGCCCTGGAATTTTTGTGTAAACGGATCTTCCTCACTTAGCCCTTGTTGGGCTAAATCTGAATCCAAATTAATGTGTTGGATTATGTTACCTCCAAAACAGGAGCAAGCATTAAGTGGGCATTAGATCAGGATTAGAATTTGGCAGGGGACCTCTTTCTCTCTCATGAGTTGGACTCCACCACTGGGTCTTCTAGTATGTAACCCTTGAGTGGATTTTGAATTCATACCCAGAGGCTAAGGCTCGTAATCTTCCATACATTTAACATTTTTTTACTTTACTGTCACCTGTACAGTCAATACACATGTATGACTACCAAAGTGGAAACCTTGGAGGCTGACTCTGCTGTGGTTTTTTATCCCCAGTGTTGAGTGGACCCAGTCAGGCTGAGCAGAATGAAAAGGCAGGGAGCAGTGCTGGGCCTTTCCCTGGCTGTGGAAGGGTAGGCATACACTGGAGATGAATTGGGGTCAGTACACTGTGATATGTTAATTTGCCAATAATCATTATAAGTAATAGCTTTACTGATTCATGAGTTCCATAAATTGATTAGTCCCTCTGTTAATGAAGAGCTCTAATGCACTACATTTGCAATAGATCATTCCTTTACTTTATGACTTTATCTGGCCCAGAGAACTCGAGCACATTGGGCTGTGCTGGTAGGTACCAATTCCATTTGCCAATGTGTTAGTGCATAAATACAAGCATTTAACATTGTGCACATTCTGCAGTGGTTTCTGCACAGAATTAGCTGAGTAATTAATTCTTTGAGATTTCTGATGCATCACACTGCAAAGTCAGCATAGTTCCTACTGGATCATCATTACAAAAAACTGGGCTGACTCTGCACTCAACTGTGGACACTCATGCAAAACAAAGTTTTGCCTCCCAAGCAAGCAATCTCCAGTTGGAAGAAGGGCTAGTAGGGTCATAAATCACTTCTCTGCTCTTACAAATCCTCTATCCCAGTGCAGAAGCAAAGTCCCATTGGCTAGCTTAGTTTGGGAGTGGCACTGAGGACGACCAGGACTGCTCGTTCACGTGGGTGAAACTGGGACTGTTGCTGGTGGGGCAGTGGCAGGAGCGGGTTGAACCCGTATGGGCTCTGTTAGACGAAGGAGCAACCACCTTTCCCTCTAACACATGTGAACTTCTTCAGTGTGTTAGATTGAAGAATGCTCCAGAATGCCTGAACAGTGACAGCACCCTTTTCAAAATGCCTGTATCTCCAGTGAGAACAGGATTACTTTTTCAAATGGACTTCTCTGCTGTTATCCATGCTTTTGTCCCTTTGAGACGTCGTTGCCATAATACACTCTACATGGGGCTATACGTTGAGCCCACTAAGAAACTGAAGCTAATGCAGAATGCAGTGACCCGCTTATTAAGTAGTATTTCACGCTGGGAACACATCACACTAATGTGCCAGGATCTGCACAAGCTGCCAATACGTTTTTGGATGTTGATGTTAACCTATAAAGCTATAAATGGTTTGGTACCTAGCCACTTGGGTCAGGAGAGAAGGCACGGTGCCTTTATTAATTATACAAGCCTCCAGCTGAGAATGAATCTGCTTAGGCTTCTGGAAATGGTTCACACTGGGCATGTTCAGAGGCTTAATGCAGGCATTAACATACCCTTACATTGCATCATTTAATTTGCATAACAACTCCTAGGTTTGTAGCGATACCTTCCCTTGCATCTACCTTTGATGATGCTGCTGCCACCTCGAAGCTCTTTGTAGAGTTGACAGTTTGAGCTCTGGGCTTGGGACCAAAGGGCAGTTTTACTCATCTGCTACATCAGGAGAAAGCCCCTGTGTGGGCCTAGCAGAAAGCTCATAAACTGAAACACGTAAGTGTTTGCAAAACTAGTGAACAGAAAAGCAGATCATGCTTAGTGAGAGGTACTTTATGAATATGTCTGAGTCTGGGGAAAAAGCTGCAAATTTAGAGTTGTTTTTAGATTTTGATCAAAGTGACTTATGGTTTACAAAATGGCCTTCCTTACCAGAGCAGAACGAGTAACCCCCAATATTAACCCATTACATCTGCAGATACATCTGCAGCTACTTCCTGCATTTGTCCATGGTGTTTCTCATTGGTAATTACAGTAATATTTATGTCTCTTTGCATTTTTATATGTCCTTTGTCAAGCTGATTAGAGGAGGCACAAAGCTGCCCTTTCATAATAAAAATATTAAAAAAAAAGAGGCCTCATTAGGAGGCTTGCTAACATCAACTAAATTGAGTTTCACCTCGTATCAGAAGTTTAATAAATAAACGCTGATCTTGGTGCGTTGCTGTAACATGCACGCTCTGCTCACACAGCTTGCTGCATGCTTTGCACCATGCAGCTTTTTCCTTTTTATTGCAAAACAATACTAAGTGAGTCAAGGGGAAATGCTTTTTCATATTCAAGCCTTTCTTTATCTCTAGCAGACCTGAAAAAAAATATAAAATAATTTGTCTGGTATCCAATCACTCTGACTATACTTTCTGATTCTGCTGTTGTACGTATCAGAGCCTTAAATCTAACATTTTCTTTTGCAGTGCTGCAAATGTGAGGTGTGATTTACATTTGTTTTTCTTGCAAATTAGGAAGAGCATGAAACACAGGCAGCTTTCCTTTCCAATGCCATTGACTCTATATAAAGTCAGGCTGGAAAAAGCCACAGGAGCAATGAACGGGCGGGGAAAGAGAGTGACAGAGGATGTTTTGGTAATGTAAAAGGTATCTTTACAGCTAACAGACCAAAAGACTTGTTCCAGGCTGCTTCTCACTCAAATATTTATGACAACAGTTCATACTCTTTTAATTTCCGTTTTCTCTCTTAGAAATCCATATTTAGGTGGATAATTTTAAAAGTCTGCCCCTGCCACTTGCTTCTAGGTCTGTGCCAGGTCCATGCTCTTGATCTCAGGCTGTTTTAGTAACTAGCTTGGTGTTTTAAGGGGAGCTGTAATTTGGGTGGTTTTTATAGATACCAGCAACAGCCAAGCTGCAATCAAAGCAGCCCAGTCAGGATGTCCTGGCAGGGCTGTGGGCACTGGGGACACAGAAACAGAAACAAGCGGAGGTTGGCGGCAGAGCCCCAGCCACCAGTAGCTGCTGCTGCCGTCTGCCCTCACTGGCAGCAAGCGCTGTTTGGTGGCCAGTGCTCCACATCAAACCCTTGCAGCGGCTGCACTGCCCGGGATCTGCTTTCCTGCCTGGCAATGCTGCTGTACAGACCTGTGTCCTTGGTGCCCCTCCAGCTGGGATTTTTTTCTCAATTTATTTGTTTTGTGCCTATTCCCAAAGTTTTGAGTTGTTTGTGAGAAGCGTCTTCAAAGCAGGTGAGGGGCCAAAGCGGCCAATCTCTCCGTGTTTGTGGTTCTGACCTTGAATCCCAGATGGGGACTAATCCCATCATGTGCTAGAACAAATGTGACAAAATGATGGTGCCAGGCAGGAGGTGCTACTGAGGAAACAGTGGTACTCCATGCCACCTCTGGCTTCCCGCTTTGTAGGGCTGAGAAAATCCCAATTGTCCGAACTTTCTGAGCCTAGCGGGCCCACTTGAGATCAAATCCTTATGAGCTTGTCTAATCAGCCCTTTCCCCTCCCTCTTTCTCAGCGTTTTCTGTCACTACCTCTTTACTGCAGTGCTGGGACATGCTCCCTGTAGAAGCTGAGTGCAAAACCTGCTTGCGACTTTAGGGGGTTTCTGGCCATAAGCTCAAGGTCTGAACAGATTTGCAGCTTCAAGCACTTGTGCCAAGAATTGGGTTGCTTTGATCAATTAAATTCCCTGGCAGTAAAAGAATAATAATAAAGGTTAGGGGGGGCCATGCTCTGAAGCTCCATCTGCAGAAGAGTGTATCTTCCCACTGCCCCTGAATAGCACCAGCAGGCTCTCCTCTACCTCTTTTATGGATTTAATTTTCTTTGGGAAGCTAATCTCACCCCTGCTGCCCCAGCACAAAACCCAAAGTGGCAATCTTGTGAAGCACAGAAAAGCAATTGGGGGGAACCTAGCTTTTTATGGTAATATCCAGAGAAAGTGACTTGCACCACTGCTCTTAAGAATGCAAACATGCTCCCACCAAGCGCGGGATAAACAGCATGGCTTGTACCTTTCAGCAAAACAGAAATGTGCTGTTGCCAGGGCCAAGGGACTCTCTACAGGAAGAGTTTGCTTGCCAACGAGCATGGCTTTGCTTATATCTGAAGGCCTCAAGGTGTGGAGATGGTTTTGTTGGAGAGTATGGGATGCCACAAAGGGGCATGAGGAGTAGGGAGGGAACCGTGAGTTTATGCTGGGCTTGTGAAAGTGATGGAGGCTGACCCTTGCCTCCTGCCCAGTGCCTCCATGGTTGTTCGTGGCATGGTGTGTGTACGTAACACTGTTGGCTCACTTGAGTGGGAATCACCAGCCTGGCAACCCTCAGTCTGAGTAGGCTTTGCTCTCAGATCAAGGATTTGTCTGTTTTCTGGCTCAGTTTCAGTGCTTATTTATACAAACAAGATGAAGGTGAAGACCCTCACAGATGAAAGCAGTGTTCATGTTCCTGCCCCGGCCTCTGTACTAACCATGATGGCTGCATGGTGAACAGAGGACATCTCCAAAGGAAAGTTAAGGGCTCCGGTTAACAATGCAGATGCCTTAATCTGAGGGGGATTCTGTCCCCTCCCACCCCCATCGCTATGCTCCTCTCCTGCTGTGTCCTTTGTTTAGGGGGCTGTGTTGGCCAAGTCACTTGCTCTGTCCTTGTAGGGTCAATTTTCCATGCTCTGGGCTCCCTGACACAGTGACTGCAGGGTGATGCTAAGGAGCTGTGATGAGGAGAAGGTGATGGGGGAGAGAAGCAGACCAGGTGAAAAGAATAGGGAGAAGGGGGTGCAGGGCCATCTGTTTTTTCAGCAGCTCTACCTGAGACGGACATAACAGATCATGACAGATTGTGACACTGCATTCTGGCTTTTGGGGACTTCCTGGAGGCCCCAAATCTGGGAGGTGGGCATGGGGCCAGAGTGGGTGGTGAGCAGCAGGCAGGGTTGTCCTCATGGTATTTCTGACTGATGTAGAGTGTCCAAGGTGTCTCCCGAGCCAAGGATCATCTCCCTCCCCAGCTCTCCAACATGGAGCGGTCTCCTCACCTGAGGTAGCTGGATATAATTTTTGTGTGCTAGCTGCCAGAATATCTTCAATTTAGCTTGGTCTATTAAATCACCTGTCTTAATGCTCTTTGTCTGGAGATCAAATTTGGAAAGGCAGCAGCTGGAGAAAAATTAAAGCAGACAAATGTGTGTAAAAATGTTTCCCTCCAACTGCTTTCATCACAGGCAATTCCTGACTAAATGATGAGGCTTAGGGCTATAAGTATCTCAGTCATTTCATCTGGAGTAAACTGAAACCAAGGTCAAGTCATAGCTGGTTTATGTCCTTTTCCCTTCTAATCTTACACATTTCACTGTGGTTATTTTATTTGAGTGTCTGCCACTTGCTATTTCAAGCTTCCAGTGGTATGCCTGCTCTGCACCCTTGTTTGCCAGCTAAAATGTTTCCACACCACTAGTGGACATGATTACATAATTTCAGATGCACTAAGGCCTGAAATTATTGGATTTTTTCCCTGGTACAAATGAATTCATGTAAGTTGTTTATTTTTAACTTCACCTCCTGCCTGTGAACTCTAGTAAAGGGAAATTAATTTTTCATGATGGATGCAAGGGGGAGGACAGGAGGGGGATAAAAGAAAAGCATCTGAGTGTGAGGGCAACAGAAAAAGAAGCATGGTAAGTTCCCGGGTGATAGTGTGATGTTATTCCACCTGTTTCTTTAATTACTAGAAGTTGCTGAGCCTCATCAGCTGCCTCCACAGCCCCGGGAGAAGAGGAAGTGCTGATGGGGTCCCAGGCGTGTGGCTTTTCAAGCTCGCGCCAAGACTGCATGGAGTCACGTTCCTCCCAGGATTGTTCATCCGCAAATGTGTAGGTCATCCGAGCTCCAAACTTACTTTGAAGATCAGAAGTAACCTGTGTGGTCTCTTCTAATCTACAAAACCCTTTATCTGAATCATCACTTCAAGAACAGAATTTATGGAATTTGGTGGCAATGTCTTGGTTTCGTGACATCTATTGAATAGGTGTATTCAATACTGCAGTATAAAGGGATTAATTTACTTCAGCCTCCTCTCCACCCCCAGGAATTTTATATATTGTCTCCCAGGCACCTGGTTAGCTCAGCAAGATTATTTCCCCAAAAGTGTTGTAAAATAAAACTAGTTTGCCAAAGGTACTCCCTTGTATCTGTGCATGTTTGAATCCAAAGTGGAAATGTGTTTAATCTGCAGCTTCTGTGTTAAGAACTAAGGGCATCCAAGCCCTTGGGATGGAGGTGTGTCTCTGAGCCTCCAGAGCTGAATATAATTGAAAGGGCTCAGGTTTCCGATTCCTGCTTTAGTCCAGCTTCAGTGTTAAAGCACAGGATGTGTAATGATGGCCCTCAAAGGCCTCTTTGCATTCACACTTGCAATCCTCATGTCATATTAGTGCAGACTTTGCCTCGTGTTTTATTTCATGCTTCCTTCACCACAAACATTTGCTGCTTGTAGAAAACCAGCTGGGGTGTCTCTTTCTCTTTCCCCTTTAATAATCTCTAGTTTGGGACCACTGATCCTTCAACAACCTCTTCTCTTTTTGATGTGCCCTCTGTTTTCTCTTATTTACAGCAACTGCCATGCTTGGGATTCTCTTGTTCATCCTCTCCCTCCTCTCAATTTCTCAGAACAAGCTGAAAATGAGATTTAATAGGCCTCCCACTGTTGTTGCTCTTTTGAGATTACTGGGATCAGATGTTCTTCTCTTGAGAACTACATCAAAGAAAATGAGAGAGGGTAAAGACCAGGATGCCCAGGAAGGTGATGGAGAGTGGGGATAAGGCAGGAGAAGAGTGGTTTTTAGAATGTAATGCTGTGGAGCAGGGCATTTTTGGCTTTGTTGGAACCTTTCCAGGGTTTTACAGAAGTGTCAGTGCCACTATGGTGTGAAAAGCTTAATAATTTTTTTATAAAACCTTTCAGCAAGCCCAGTGCTACCTGAATGTTGTGTTTTTTATCATATATTTTTTGTTTTACTAGCTATAAACAACCCACTAATTTTAATGTGGGATTATTTGGCTGACCTATGCATCCCCATGTTCCCAGAAATCCTCTCCATATTAATTGCATTTCACTGCTGGAGACACCTGTTAGCAAGGGCACAGCTGAACAGGCTCTTAATACTTTAAATCTCTGATAATACTCCAGTTAAACCTCTCTTTCTTGCTTTTTTTCCTTTTTTTTCCCTTTTTTTTTTTTTTAATAAGAGAGCAGCTGGTTGAACTTGCTCCTTAGGAGCAGACTGAAGCTAAAATTTCTGTTCCTCTCTCTAGTGTGAGGTGACTTTGCAGCAGAGGATCTGATGGTTTTTGAAAGCTGTCATTGCACTCGCCTTTGCCTCCCTCCTGCACTGATGGGGAGAAGGGTCACCCATGGTTTTCACTGGTAAAAATTATCTACATGGTATGTGCGGTTTTATAGTCAGTCACAAAGCTCAAAGAAAGCAAGTATGTATGGCAGTATGGCAAGGACTTCTTTGGGGGTTTGTTTGTTTGTTTTGATTTTTTTTTTTTGTTTTGTGTGTGGGTTTTTTGGTTTGTTTTTTCTTAAGTGCTGCATTTAATCCCATTAGAAATATGAGGGAAATTTCACAAAACTCAGTGTCTGAAGAAGGAGATAAGCCCTTCATGCTGTTCAGCTCTACAGTGTTTATTCCTTTTCCCCTCTACTTTCTTATCATTATCAGAGAGAGGTGGAAAGCTTTTGTCAGAGTTCTCTTTTAAAGAGAGGTAGTATTTGAATGTAAACAAATATGAGCACATGGTGTGACCAAGGGAGTGAGCAGTTTCTTCAATTTCTGAATTTTCTGGCCCCTGTGAACGGTGTCAGGATCTTAACATGACTCTTAAACTGCTTGGAGAACAGGATGGCTTCTATGGAAACCCATTAGAAAAGTGATTCAAAAAACATCTTTTCAGAAAATTACTTCATCATATATGAGATTTCTTTTTAAAACTAACTACATGGGAGTTCTTGGCAATGACAGTCTCTACATCTGATGGTCTAACTAGCATGAAATAGAGCTGCTGCTCTCATTTATATACATTACACTATCTGGTTCCTCACTTGTGGTTTGGTAAAAGCATGAATTTTCAAGTTTCCCTCATGGGACTTCTCTGGCTTCTTTCACTTTATCTTTCATTTTCTTCCCCCCTACATAGAAATACAGGATGATTATTAAATGGCTTTAGGAATTTTGCTGTAAGAGGTAAGAGAACGTGCAGCATCATAATTTTTTATTGTTGTCATCACAGTTTCTTTTTGTCTATTCAAGAAAGCATGACAATAGTGAGGTGGGGAACATTGTAACACGTGCAGTTTAGCTGGGAGAATTAAATATAGATATTTTCTTGGTGTAATATTTCTCAAGCAAATCACAGAATGTTTCTTATAAATACCTTTGTGCATACACAGTCATCAAGAGCTGTTTGATCCGTGTATCACTGCGAGACTGTAATCTCCGAGTAAAACCCCATGAAAGATGTCCATGAGCCCTACAGCATCCCAGTTGCAGGGAGGATGCACCACTGGTTGGAGAAGGGAATGGGATGACTGGAAAAAGGGCTAACGTGGGTACCAGCTGTGTTTGCTTCAGCAGGTCCGTTGCACAAAGGAGAGTTCCCCCTCCTCTTCGTGGGGGAACAGAGGTGGTAAGGTTGTTCACAGCTCCAGAGGCTCCTTGTGCTGTCCCCAGCCCCAAGGACATGTAATCAAATTGCTGCAGGCAGCAGAATGCAAGAGAACTTAGGGACTGGGCTGGAGAAAATTAGTGGCACATCAGGGAAGGGCAGAGGAAGGATGTTGCCCTGGGCACAGAGATGGGGAATGTGCCCAAGGCTGCGTTGCCATCAGTGTCAGAGACGGCTCAGCAAGCGTGCTACCAGTCCTGCTGCCACGTCTCTTCCATCAGTGCCCACTGGGCCTCTCAGCAGCGCTGGCACATGTACAGACGGGGCCAAACGGCTTCTCAAAGAATGCAGCTCGCCCTGCTCATGTCCGTCTCCACCAGAGCAAACACAGATCAGCCTCATGCCCGGCCATGGCCTCTCTAGCCCCTTCCCAGCCCCTTGCCCACCACCCAGGACATGGCCTGAGGCACAACCTCACTCCTTCACTTGGAGATCGGTGAGGAGGTTTTTGGTGGGTACTATCACTGTCCATTTTAGCTTAGTCTATTCAGGATTGCTTTTTAGTTAAAAATACTCAGCTGGCTTTTTATATGAAAGTACATATGCCTTTCATTCCTTCTGCTTCTAATTATTACATGATTTAATAATTATTCTAATTATTAAATTGTTATGAACTACTTGTTATTTTTCTGTGATATTTTTAAGTCTGAGATGGTTTCTGAGGGAGGCAAGTGACCAAAAATATTTATATGTTGTAATTCAGCTTGGTAGACTCATTTAGTTTAATTTGCTATAATGTGAGAGTTTAACTCTTGTCATCAGATTAGAAACAAGTTTATTACTTTGTATTATTTTAAATTTTTCTTTAAAAAGGTATTTTTTTCTGGTTTTCTTTTCTATCTTTCTTTCCATAGTAAATATATTATTTATGCTGTTCCTATGCTAAAATTTCATGCCCTCAGTGCTAAATAACCCTCCCCCACCTTCTTTTTCTAGCTAGGGATTTATAATACACCCCAGAAAAAAATAGGTGCTGACTGTGCTGTGAACAGTGCCCCTTCATTATGAAACAGCCCTTGCAAACTTTTGGAAAATGGACCTACTGTGGTAATAAATCTTCTCCCTTGACATACAGCACTGAATGTGGCTCTGACCACATAAACTGCACTCCCCATGATTCTGGGGCTGTTCACAATGCCAACCATTTATAAGCCAGTTGGCTTTACATTAATTAATTCCCAAGTCATTCACAAATAGCAACAATCACCTCAAAGTGCAGGGCTAGGAAAGGGATAGCATTTTTGAAAGTGAGATCTGTATATAAAAATTTACCATGCTCACAATAGGGAAAAAACCCAGTCCTTGAAACAACAATGGCTTTCTGCGTTTTGGCTCGGGGTCGCGGCTCCTTTCGGTTCAGCTTGTGGTGGTTTATTTATGACGGGTGCTAATTTCTGATGTTTGACTTCTGTGGACAGCCTCGTCTGGGCATCTTTCCCCTGCACTATTGCCTGCAGGACAAGGGAGGGGAAATATGTATTGCTTTGGAGAGCAGCTCAAGGATCCCAGGAATGCCAGGGAAAGATTTAGCTTTGTGACATCCTCTGCCAGATTGCTAGCTGCTTCTCACCTGGATTTCAGTCCTCACAGCCTTCCCTTACAGGGTTTTAGCATCAATAGGTAGAGTTTTATGGTTCAGACATTAATGGGAGTAATTTTAAAAATCTGTCCAGGAGAGGTCTTGCTCTCCCTGCCTGTCATAGCTTTTAGGCTTTTAAGAGAATTTCTTTCCAGATATTATTGAATTGCATACCTTGTTCCCAGGGGGTGCAGTTTCCTTTGGCTGCTGTTGGCTACCCCTTCTGCTATCTCCTTCCTCCAGCGCTGGCCCACACAGGCTGTTGGTGCCTTTGCTTCAAATCCCTTTCCTTGTGCCCCTCTGAGCTTCCCCATCTGTGCCTCGGGCTTCCTGCCCTTGGCTTTACTTCCTGGGGGTTTGCCACTGGCCAAGGGAGTTACCTGTTGCCACTTGCCCCTTCCATCTCCATTGCTTTATCTTGCTGCATCTGTTTCGTGTCCTTGGTGTTTTGCCTTGCATAGGCTGTAAGTGTGTAAGGGTAATAATACTTTACACTGGCCGTCAACCTAGAGAATGAAAGAGTTGGAGCTGGGAACATTTTTTTCACAGTTGGTCACCCATTGCTGGGTGCACGTGGACCTTCACCCCCACTCCCTGCCAGTCCCTGCTGGGACTGCAGCCAGAGAGGAGCTGCCAGGGCGGCTTGGCTGCCCTGTGGAGGTGCATTATGGCACAGGCTTAAAGGATGCAATTACAGAGCTTCATAGGATGGTGCCTCATCCAGGCCATGGGATTGACAGTGCTCATTCACTAAGCAGCTATTCAGTAGTTTTTCTTCATCATTTTTTAGCAGGGGAGGGAGTAGCTGATCCCTTAATTCCAACATCCTATTCAGATACCACACTGAAGACAGAGTTATTAATTTTCTCAGAGGGATTTTTGCTGTCATTCAGCATGACAGTATTCTGAATGCTTTAAAAATATTAATGGGTTTATTTTCATAGTAGAACCATAAGATGGAAGAGCATTGCTTTCACACTGTAGTTACGAGCAACAGCAAAGAGTGCAGGATCAAGGTCAAAGTGAATGCAAGGTTTAGACACATAATAATTTTTTTTTCCAGACGACATTCTGTTTATCACCTTACCCCTATGTCTGCATTTTATACAGCCCACTGACTTCCACTCTGGCTGCTGCTGCTCAGCGAATGGCTCTGCCAGGTTCAGAGGTAGTACTGTGAGCTCTGCACTTGTAAAGTCCTACAAGCTCTTTGGCCTGAAGAGACTCACTCAGTCCCACAACAGGCAGATGTATCTCCCCAGGTCAGTATTTGTCTGCTCTACTTTCTCCTACTGTAATCTTCAGTCTCAGTACCCCCTTTTGCAACAGGCAAGACAGGAGTAATGCAAGGAGCTTTAATTGATGCTCAGTGCCTCCCAGCCAGAAACCCTATGGAGGGAGCACGATAGGTGCTCGCAAAAATAAGGATCTCTTGCTCTGCCCAATAAAATCCCAGTTCAGTCCATTTTTTCTGATACTGTTCAGGCTTCTCTATAGCTATGACCCATGACCTCCTTGTGCAAATACATTGTTTACCTGCTCCTTTGCTCCATTCCCCATGTGGTTTCTTGTCCCACCCTTCTGACCAGCCAGCACTCCCATTTGATGCCATGGCAACTTCAAGAAGTGGTAGTCCTGCTACCACATTTGATTAAGGTATTGATATTCAACTCTATAGGTACTACAGTGTGCTAATACTTGGATTAACTGCAATATAAAAGAAAGATTCCCTGCTTTTTATGTGGGTTGGTTAGGCACACCAAATGACAGAGCTTATCATGGTAATGGTATTTCTGCTGGATTCAGCAAAGATAGTGCCATAAAAATAAAACATATTGAGATTCATAGAAATCTGTCTGCATTCTGCTTCCAGTGGGGCCAAATTTTCAAACATCAGTTTCTAGTTGCACCAACACAAGGAGCCCATGCAAAATACAAATATGCACGCTTAGGTTCTTACACATGCGGGCAGTGCCCATTCTTGCTGAAATGTGACATTCTGAGAACAGATGTTGCAAAATACTTGCACATATTTTGTGGGAGCAACAGTGACATCAATCTTGCTGGAAACATAGCTCCCATTTTTACTTTTCTTTGCTTCGTAGGCCGTTTATCTTGTTTCCTTTGGCGCTGGAAGTCTTCCCCATGCTGTTTTCTGTGTCTGGAAAATCTGCCCACCTTCTGCATGCCAATCACACTTCTTTTTCAAACGTCTTCTTCAAACTTCTCCTAATCCCTTTTATGTTGATCTTCTTACTGTCGTTTTCTTTCCAACTCAAGTCTGAATTGCCTCTTACAGGGAGTTTTAAGTGTGTGTATTTATTCATAGTCCTTTGTGCAAGCTGTCTAAGTTAGTGCCCCCTTCATTTTGAAGTGAAAAATTAATTTTATATAGTTGTACTAACTTAATCCATGCCTTCATCTCCACAATGCAAAGCCTTTTTTTTTGAATAGCCCAATTTCTGTTTTAAAGGTGAGTTTGTTAAAACATAGAGATTAAACAGGCTGCCAAGGTCAAAGTTAGAAGGTAACAAATCCATGGGAAGAGCACAATTCTCGTGGTGACCAGACTAGCAGTTTCAGGGCCGAGTAATGTGCTATTGGCACAGCTTTGCCTTTTTCCTTCAGAAAAAATTAAAGACAGTAAATCAGTTTGGAAGGTATGGTTTATTTTGGCCTGCCGACACTACAAATGTTATTTCTGAAATGGCAATGGTTAATTGCTCAAACTCCTCAGCTGTGCAGACACCATTGAACGTTTCCATGTAAAGAGTGAGGGACGGGAGCTGTAGCAGGGCCTGGATAGGGAGCTCCTGGAGGAGGCAGGGGAAGGTGGGCACAGCCAGGACAAGGACGGAGCCTGCTGTGGGGGCTCCCTGGACTCACTGCCATGGACAGGGAGCTGTGGGGCAGCTACAGTGGCTGGGGGCTGCGGTGCCTCCCTGGATTTGGGGTGCTGACACAGACAAGGAAGTAGGGGCAACTCTACGAGTCATTTTGCAGGCAATTGCTTGCTTTGCCTAAGCCTCTTGTTAACCCTGCTCATAGGAGGAGTGGCTCCTAAAATTGTTGTGTGCGTATGTATTTTTTTTTCCCTGTATACTATTATTATTATTATTTAATCTCCACGTGGCCTTTAATTTCTGCTACTAAAGTTATGAGCTTTTTATTTTTCATTTTCAGTTACTTTTTCCAACATAACATGAAATTGCAGACGTTTTCAGGCCTTAATTTTTAACATTATCTCTCATTATCATAATTTACTGCTCTTAATGATTTTTCTGACAGGTTTTAGTAGCAAGATTCCCTAAGTAATCCTTTTTTTTCTTGGATGCAGTTAAGTATATTATACAAGATAGTATGGATATTATTAAGATCCCAGTCGTGTAACATTCAGGAGAGTTTCCAACAGTCAATGTTATCTGTCATCTCAGGATATGCATCACCTGGGGATCCTTTCTATGGAAAGAGTGAGAAGAGATGCTTCTCCAGACAGTGTTTGTCATTTTGTCCTAGGATTTCTGGGAGCTCCTGCAGGAACCCAGAGGTGGCTGCCGTCTGCTTGTTTTGATGGTTTGCATTAGGATCAGAATCAGACCGTGCTGGAGAAGAAAACCTCCAACAGCTACCATGGCCCTGGCAAGGCACAGGCTGTGCTCTCTGCATGCCTTCTCCAGATGCTGGGCATATGCTCCTGTCCTGAGAGTTCCAGGATGGTTTGGCTTAGTTGGTTTGGCTGAGAAGGCAGTTGGAGGAGAGAGTATGGAGAGAGACTTATTGCTCTTGCAGATAACAGCCTTGCTGAGTTTGATTGATGGATGCTGTTTTATCTGCCAGACATAAGCTAAAACTTAGGAAATGGAGCAGAAATGTGCAGCTTGGGCAGAGCAGTTGTGTACAGCAGGGAGAAGCACAGTGCTGCTTTGGGCAGAGCTTGTGCTCAGCTGCCCCAGTGCACCACAGGCTCCCTGGTGAGCCCAGCTGGGTGTGAAGCACCACACCCACGTGTAGCGGCCGTGCAAGGCCCAGAGATGGGGTGCCATGCATGCTCTGGTCATATGTACCAAGGAATGAGATTCCTTCCTTCCTGTTTCCCCAATCCTTTCCCTTTGCTGTCCTATTGATGCATCACAGGCCCTCCATCTGGTCCTGAGAGCAAGTATTTCCCAACTGTGCCTCCAAACCAATGCTCAGGAGTTCTGGGCTCTGCTACCTCTGGCTTTAGCAGGCTGGCTCTGTGGCACTGGGCATCACCCCATATCCCTGGACATCTCAGTTCCCTCTGCCTGCCTTGGATTTGCTCCATACTCATCATATGCTCCCAGCCACTTACTGGGTAGCAATGCAGAGTAGAGAGTAGCATTCCTGCCTCAATGACAAGTGTGAAAGGCTCTAAAATGGAAGTGGTGGTAGCGGTATGGATTGCCTCTAGCTAGGGTAGCTTATCCTGTGCAGGAAACTGGCTGCAACTGGAGCACCTTTTTGCTAATATACACTGCATTTTCACTTTGCTGTAATTGTAAAACTCTAGAGTGTGAGCAAAGCTGTAGCCTGTACATTTTCAACAAGTGCTGCTGTGTCCCAATCCTGTTTGCCACTGTCTGGAACCCTGGTCTTCATTAAGTCCTTTGGGAGCTAACATTCAGTGAATAAAATTAGGAGAGGACAGAATTGTTTTAAACAAGCAGAACTAGACACATTTGCTTTATGAGAAGGTCATGAAGATGCTCTAATATTGCTTGTACAAGGTAGTTGTCAAGTGTGTTCCAATTTGAGAGAACGGTTGGACATTTTTCTTCCTCTTAGAGGTGTTAATAGACTCAAAGGTGGAAGAGGAGGCAAGGGCAGAGTGGAAAAAAGACCTGACAAGCTCGAGTGATGGCAAGCACAGCAGATTACACTGAAAACAATCTCTTCTCTGCCACTCATTTTTTCTTACTCAGCACAGAGTGCATCTGGCTCTTCGTTATGGAGGAGCTGAAATGAGCACTTGTGAGTGATCAATGCACATGCTGGGAGAAATCTTAGAAACACAGGAAAAGCTACCAAAGATATTCTGTCTGGAAAGAGATTGCTAGTGGTGTTTGAGATTTCCCCAAATTCAGTCTCTCTTGAGGAGACAGATGAACAGAGTGTCCATAAAGAAAATTTAAATGTTTCCGTTAAAAGAAGAAAGATAGACCTGAAAAACGCACGTGCACTGAGGTAACGTGTATCTGATCCAGCGAATGTTTCATGTTTTTTTCCTACAAATCCTTGTTTTCTACAAGAAGTGGGTGAAATAAAGTATTTTTCTATTTGATGTAAATGCTGATCTTCATTTGCTTCACAGTGGATGTGCCTGTACCAGCCTCCCCAGTTAGTGTTGACTGGCATTCGAGTTGTCTTCAGAGCAGAAAAGTTTCCTGCTGAGGAGCTGGGGATGGTAGGATGGTCTTTGGATTTTAGAAGTGGTCTTTTTGGGTTTAGGTCAAAGACTTCTGACCAAGCAACATTAGAAAGCTGCTCCTGCAGTAGTTGTTTCAAGTGACAGGGAACAAGATACACAAGGCATCTGGTGCACCCTATCTGCACAGGAGAAGAAGAAATTTGCCCTGTGGTTGTCAGGTCAGTGTGCTTTGGCATACACAGAGGTGTAAAATTTTTTTCTTCTCAGAGTTTCCATATTTTGTGCCTCATTTTATATCCTTCAAACCAAATTCAACAATTTCCTTGGTAATGGTGTTTTGTACTGTGAATGCTAGTAAATCAAATATCCATCACGGGGAACCAGATAAAATTTACAATCAATTTGCCATTTTATGAGAGGACAATGAAATACTGGTATCCCATCTGAAAATTGTTTATTGAATATAATGAAGACAAAATCAGTGGGGATGTATGGTAATCAAATAGGGGCTACGAAAATTCCTGTAAATTCTGTAAGAGAATGATACAAACTTCTTTGTTGAACTTTCAAACTGCCATGTGGAGTTTAACAGACAATAGAGTTCTCTTCCAAAGTTCAGAATTTCTTGAGGTTATTTTCAAACTTCTATACAGTGTCAGCTTTGTTCTCCATCTAGCGACTTGATTTTTTTCTTTTTTTTTTTTTCTTCTCCTTTTAAAAGAGAATTATCTACTAGTATAGCAGCATGAAAGCAAGTGGGTTAAGGAGGTATGATATTAGGTGGATTCTCTTTTTTACTTGCACTGGAAAAATCTTCAGATTCTTAGAACCCTGCTCATCCTAGGTTGAAGTGGGTGCAAATAGTGAGTTTGGTGTAAACTTCGTGTGTTTACAAATACAAGTCAGTCATTTTGCCTGTCCAAGTTAGTGTTTGAACTGTTTTGGTTTCTTTGGGGTTTTTCTTCCCTTTGTTTTTTTTTTACTAGTGTATTTCCAGTATCTCATTTTCACATAAATGCTGAATGAAGGTATGGCATCTGGTGCCCTCTATTCAATTCAGGACAGGATTGCAAACCTGTGTATCCAATATCAAAAGCCAGAGCCCTAATCAGTAGAACGACGTGTACATTTCCGGCTAGGATAAAACCCCTGGTAAGATACTTAGGATCAGATTAGAAACACCTCAGCAGCATGAGACAAGTGTCTAGGTGATATTGTGTCAAATTTGTTTAAAAAGTGTTCTGAGGGTAACTCAATATAGGCTTAAGTCACAATAGAGATTTGGCATTGTATTCCCCACTGGCTGATTGGCATGCCTTGTTGAATCTCACATAGTCCAGCCCTTGTATTTTTGATCCTTTCTTGTTCCTTTTCTGAGTTTTGTGCTCCAAGTTCATGGATGTCAAATGTTTACATCCTTCCTCATCAGTAGATGTGAGATGAAGGCATTTGCCATTCTCTTGAGTGACTTCTGGGCTTGGACTTTTGTAGGCTTGCTACCAGGAGTTTGGGCTGGTCTCTGCCTATGGTTACCTTCTCTTTAGTTGGATCCTGAAGGAAAATCCCCTTTCTGAGGAGTCACTCTGTCAGGAACCTCCCTTTTGGATGTCAGCTGTGTTGATACAAAACAACTCAATTATCCCAGGCCAAGCTAGGGACACAGTAAAGTTTCAATCCAAAGCCATTCTTGAGGAACAACAGAAAAACATTTTTTCTAGATATCATTTACAGCAGCATCATTTGAATAGAGCCTGGGCTTACTCAGGTGAAGAGTACTTTTAAAGTAGCACTAGCTGGAAAACCAAGCAGGTTGTCCTCTACGAGACAGCACTGTATGGAAAAAGCAGGTGTCTGTAGTCAAAACATATACCCTGTGGTAGACCAGTAGGAAAGCCAAAAATAATAATGGACAATGCTGGGCCACAGCAGTGCCAGAAACTGGATGTGTCTCAAAATATGATCATTGTGCTGTTTTAGAGGATGTATTTTACAGGACAGAAATTGGATATTCCCTTCATCTAAGTGCTGATTTCTTTTTAATTTTTTTTTTTTTTACCTTCAAGGACTGCAAGAGGCTCTGAGGAACAGAGGAGAATTCCCACTGTTCCCGGGAACCAGACTCTTTTAAAGTAACAGGCACTTGAAAAGAAGCCTTTGGGAACTGAAAGAGCCTGGTTTGTGAGTGTTTCTTTGCTACCCATCACACATTGAAGGGTCGGGGTCACACACCAATGCAAGCTATCCCTGCCTATTTCAGTTGCATCTTATTTGGGGATTGAGAGTCTTTATTGCCAGTTTTAAGGAGCACCAGCAACCAGGCACAGTGTGCCTCTTAACCTGTCATTTGTCATGTCCTCAGTTTGCCCTGGCTTTTGCAGATGTGTGAATCCAAGGGTGAAATAGACTGGCAGTGGCTTATATCACAGTTTCTACTTTTCTTCTCCTGATACACAGCTCTGTGCACTGCTCCCTTGGTCTGTGGTCCACCCTGATCCTCCTTATCCTGGGAAGCTTAGGTCTTTCTCTCCATACCACATCTAACTATATTGTGGGAAGCTCGAGACAGCAAAACCAGGCACTGTTATTAACTCCAATCATTGTTCATTAAAAGAAAAAGGCACACAGAAGTGCACACAAAGGGAGACCTTCATCTCCATCCTCTGCCCATCCCTGTGGGGTTGTTCATCAATCAAACACTGGACCCCTGGCAAGACATCAAGGGTGATAAATTTGAACTTCCACTCAGCAAAGTGAGTCTATACCCCTTACTTTCCATGTTTCCCAGGAGAGTAAGCTTCTTGCGTGTTGTGGCATCAGTCACTGCCCCTGTCCGTACGTTCATTCTGCATTATGCAAAGTAATGGCAAGGAGACTCTTGCTCAGCTGAGATAAAGAAGTGCTTTCACATGGCCTGGTTTGATGCGAATCAATCTCTCATTGTGCAGCATCTGCACAATGATCTGCAATGCTGCCAGCCTTTCCTTGTTGTGCTGAACTAGAGAGAGACACAGGTCTTTGCAAATGGCCTCTGCCTTTTTCAGCTGTGTCTTTTTTGAGGTTATGCATTAGTAGTGCCACCCTTGGCACCAACTGGCAGAACTTGCCCTTCCTGGGGGGAAGAGGGACTGGTGATGGCTGTTCACTTTCAATAGATCAGCTGTGCCTAAAGGCTTGCTCTCCTCAGTGTTGTATGAAAGCCCTGCGCTTCTCGTCCTCCAGGCATGTCCTATTGGCAAGTCTGGAAGGCTGGACTTTAAAGGATGAGAGAGAAGAAGGACTATTAGTCCCAGAGCTGAAAAAATGTTGATTATCCTGCCAAGGCTGCCAGGATCTGCAAATACCGGTGACCAAGGCCAAGAGATGCATGTGTGAGGCTTTGTTGCATTCAGAGCAACTAAGCAGCATGCAAGAGTCAGGCACCAGGCGCTTTTTGGCCGCCTGGGTTCTCATGGGGGTGACTATCCATGGTTTCTCTCCATGTTACTTAGCAGCACAATGGCTTTTCTTATCTCCATGGGTCCAGTGCCAGCGTGGAGGCATTTCTCTGCTCTCCCCCACGCAGCACTGATGGAGAGCTTAGGTGTCCATGCATCTTGCTAGGCTGTATAGACACACCCATGGGTGGTTTGCCACTGCTACCTTTAAGAAGGGTAATGGAAGCTGTCTGTCAACATTTGCTTCATCACCAGCAAAGAAGAGGGTGAAACTGATGATAGGTGCATGCGTAATGGCTTTCGTGCAATGGGCAAATCCAGTAAAAATTATATTTGCTGCTGTTTCACCCTTCATCTGCTGGTAGTGTGGGCTGTGCATGGCTCTACACTGCATCATCCCAACGGTGGCTGCTTCAGGGGCCCTGAGGGCACCACGTGTGTGACTGCCCCTGCCCAGCCTCCCTGAGCTCCCCCCGCCCTGCCGCAGTGACTGTAGTCCCAGGAAGAGGTGACAGGCATGTGCATGCCCTTTGTCCAAGAAGGGGTCAGCTGGAGAGCCTGTGCCTGGGGTGGGTCCAGGCTATTGTGTGGCACTGCCTGAAAATGGTGAGAGGGGAGGGGAGAGGAGCGGCAACACTGGGAAGGCACATGCTGGTAGCTGGCAAGTGGCATCCCAGCAGTGGCTGGGGATTTTTCCCAAGGCCGAGGTGACAGTGAAGGAGAGGAGCAATATGCAAGCAGTGCTGTCCAGGGGGTGTGCAGCTTCCCCATGGCCCAGGGCACCCTCACAGCTGAACCATGTGCCCTGGCGAGCTCTGCAGAGGCTGGCGGGTGTGTGCAGCCATTTCCCTGCTGGGTGGTTGGCGATGAGTGGTCCCACGTGGTTTAGATTTAGTGAGAATCCCCTTTTTGTGTTCAGAAGGCCTTGTTTTCAGTCCCCAAGTGCCTTGCGAAATGAATTGTTGTTTTCTGGCCAGCCTGACTAGGAAACACAATTCATGCAGTTGCTGAGAACTGGCAGAAACATCCTGGTTTTCAGAGTGTAAATTATGAAAATGCATTCTTATTCTCATGGATTTTCCTTGAGAAAAAGCCAGCAGTGGGAGTGTGTTAGAGTGGTAAAATACAATTCATGACAACAATCCCACTGAGAGGAGTATTTTTTTTTTTCAGTTTGGTTGCTTCTAATTGTGGTAAGGAGCAAACACATTCCTCTCTAATTTCCATTGGCAAAGTCTCCAGGACTCTACAAGTGCCAATGTGTGTGCCGTGGTTGGTTTTGCATTTCCTCTTCTCTTCTTCCCCTCCTCCACCCCCTCCTTCATCTTACCGGTATTATGGCCAATCCCTCTGCAAAAACCTCTTTCACAGGAAACATAAGCGTTCTCCGTCTTGTTTTTCTTCCTTCAAAACTCAGCTCTATCTCTTTTGGCCAGCTGCAGCCTTCCTAGAGCATCTTCTACCTGACAAAAGAAGATACCTTTGATAGTCAGGCATGACTGTAAAGTTGAAACACATGCTTGGTTCAGATACTGATGAACTTTAATTTATCTCAATTCATTAGCAATTTTTAAACCCGCAGTTAGTGGAAGGCAGCCTGTAAAATAATTGGAAGTAAATGCTGAAGGAGAAATACTGGGGGGAGGAAAGAAGGGAAGCGGCTTACAGCAGGAGTCTAAGCCAGTCTTTCATCTTCAGGCCAGTTTGGTTTTGAACCCTGATGGGAAAGGTCATGAATTTTAAAATGTGTCTCGCAGCAGACAGCTCTAATCATAAAGCTAACACTATCTGCAGTGCATGTCTGACCATGTGAGACTCATGGCTGACTGAAGAGGGAGACTGACTTCCAAGAGCAGGATGCTGCTTGGAGCAGGAGAGCGTGGGATAAGCAGAACTGATGCCATATCTGTCAGGGCTGGCATGAAGTACCCGGCTTTCAGGGGGAATCACGCTGCTCCCAGCAGGGTCTCAGCAGGGCTCGCTGCAGCAGAAGTACTTGATAGTGCATTCTTTGCCTCTGACAGCTCCTCCAGGATCCACAGTTTCCCCTTCCTGCCTGTTATTTAGGAAGTATAACATTTTACTGCTTTAGCTCGCAACCCTCATTCTTGGCTTTAACACCATTTCCACACTATTGTGCTCCAAAGCCTGCAGAAGCTGGAGCGCTTGCTGTGGCTACTCTTGGGAATCGTCTTTTTGCCATTTGCCAGGCTGTGCTTGAAATCCAGGGAGGCTAATGTTTTGGCAGCACCTCACAATGACTCTGACAAAGGAGTTGTGGTTAGTGCCTATCTCAGCCTTAATTGTTTTCTTAACTGGGTGCCGCTGAGGCTCAGACAGTTATTTGCAGGACGTGAGAAAGCCCTTGGTTCTCTCTCTAACTTCATGTGCATTTTCCAGAATTCTTCCATTGTACATCTATCACATCTTGGGCTCTGCTCTCCCTAGCACATATGGAAGCATGGTCTGCTGGTGTTAATCACCACGTGGTGTCTAGACATGCTGAAAACACTTAAGCAACTGTGACATCTGTTTGGTTGGCCTATGTTGTTGGGAAACTTGACCTTATTTACAAACAGTTTTCAAAACCAGGTTTCAACCATGACGTGATAATAAATGTGAAGCATCTTCACACACTGTGACCACATCTTTGTGGCCAACATCCTCCTTGAGGAGAGGTGGGCTCGCTCTGAAGGGTTAGAACTTGGGACATATGGGTTCAATTTTTAGGTCTGGCACACACTTCACATCTGACCTTTGCTGAGTTGTATGCTCTGTTTGTGTCTGGAATAAAATGGCAATGGTAATACCTGGGATCAGTCTGATTATTTGACTCTTTAGATTGTGGCAGCTAATTCGTTGCTTTAAAAAGTCCCCATGATCTAAATGCAGCTGAATGCCCTATTGTGTGGAGTTAGTGGTATGAACAAGAGCAGGAGCCAAGCTGGAATTTCTCTTAATTCTGCAACAACAGCAGCAAACTCCAAATCAGGGGTTACTTTTGGTGTGTCATATTGCAATTGCTAGGTTTTTGCAGTGCATGATGCAAAACAGAATTTTTAAGAGCATCTGGTTCTTGGCTGCTAAGTGTTTACATTGCTCCTGAAAATGGAATTTAGGGCTCTGACAGAGGATCTTTGGTAGATTTAACTGTTTAGAACATTATCTCTTCTAGCACCTCTGCCAAAAGTTGCTACCTCATAACAGGGGTGCAGAGCAAGCAGAAAGCAGAGTGATGAACAGTGTCCCACTGTTCATCAGTGGGGACGGTGCCATGCTCTTCCTGTTCACACAAACCCCAGCAGTTTGGTGTCACCATGGAGAAAAACTACAGATTTGCTTAGGTGTTGTCCCTAAGCTGCTTCTGCTCCATGTCTGGCAAGTGTTTAGTGGTGTGAGAGTGCTGGTGCTGTGTTTATGGACAGGTGAGCTCTCCCACATTTTGCTGTGAAAGGGCTGGGCATCAGGGGCCAAGGAATCACGAGAGGATTTGGGAAGCCCCAGTTGTGTGCTGGTGTAACACAAGGAAGAAGTCAGTTCTAGGGAGGCTCTAAGTGGAGCTAACCCTGATGCCCACAAACAAGGCTAAGTTTACCTCTCCATTTCCCTTGTTGAACTGCAAGTGAGTTTCCAAGAAGCTCTCAGCTCTGAAGCAGCTACTGCAGGCATAAGCAGCTCTGCTTGAGTGGCATCCGACTTGTGATTTCTGTGACTGTATCTTTTACGACAGTGTCTCCAGAAATACAAAAGTATAACAAATTATTTATTTGCCAAGCCTTTTCTGTTGTGTTTCAGCCTCTCCTCTCCCCCTTCCCCAGCTTATCACTGGTGGAAGCGAGTGTAAAGTCCTTTGAACGAGGACATCAAAGGACAACTGCATCTCTGTTCTTAACCCAGGCTTATAAAGAGATTGTGATAAAGGCCAACAATACATGCCAGTGTTGCCTAGTTATTGTTCTGGGCTTTGTAGTTTTATTAAGAAATAATTTCTCACCCTGTGTGGCTCCTGGTGAGTTTTGTTTTCTGTGCTGCTGGATTTGATCTGTCCAGTGAAAGACCTACTACAGAACTGAGAGTTTTGCCAGCTGTGAGTTAAGAGGGAGACATGATTGAAAAAGTTCAAGCTCTGCTTCCTAGCAGCCAATTTACCATCTGTCTGACTCTCCTTCACGCCCCTTTTATAGCAAAAATGCAAACAATTTGTTTGACCTCTGCTGAATCGGTATGACTCTAGGCTTTTAAAGTGTTGCTCTAGCAAATAAAAACCAAACATGACAGCAGCAACAACCCCGAATTCAAAACCAATAAACCTAGGTAGAGGCAAGGCTTCTTCCCAGAGATTGTAAGAAGCTATCAAAGGCTTTCTTCTTCATTAATGCATCCTTCCTTGTCTTCTCCCTTTGCTCCACTTCTGGGAAAAACTACAGGTAATGTCAAATCCTGTCTCCCACAACACGTGGCTGAAAATTTGCCCCTCCTTCAGTGTAAGAGAGAGAGTGAAGCCCTCAAACATAATGCTCAGAGGCAGGATGCTGTGGATAGATAAAAGCCAGCACCCCACCAATTCCATGTTCTGGCAGCACGGCCCCTCTCTGACCTTGCACCAGCTGTGGCGCTCCTGAGGCACCTCTGTGAGCTGGTCCACCAGAACAAGGTGGTCCTCAGTGGGGCCAGGGAGCTCCACACACAGAGGTCTCTGATGGGGGCTACAGCTGATGGGAGGAGTTGGGGCATAGAGGAGTGGGATCTCTCTCAGGCTAGGTAAATCCCTAGCCTGGCTCAGCTGCATGTGGAAACACAGACAGGTGTTGTGTTACAGCATTATTGCACGAGTGTGACTGCCAGCACCAGTAGTGGTTCTTGTCTGTCTCCCAAAGAGGCTTCTTCTCAGAAGCATTCCTGATGCTGGTATAAATTGGCATGGCTCCAACCAATGTGTCATTTTTCTAGCAGACTATGAAATGTTCTTGAAAACTGGTCTGTGTTTCAGGGTTTTGTCTTGGTCATACTGACCCCAAAGGAAGTACACGCTGCTAAATGACTCACCATCCTTCCTCCTCAAATCAGTACTTGTACCCTCAATTCTTGTTATTGAGCAACTGTTAGGAAAAAAAAAATCACGCTTCAGTTTTCATGCTTCAAACAAAACGTATGCAGTCCCCATTTCCGGCTGCTGAAGGAGCCTTTGTTTTGCTAGCAAATCTCTGTAGAAAGAGATGAGAATGGGTAAGAAAATCACCTCAGTGCTCATGTGTTTTGCTGAGGTTGGAGGAGGGAAGTGTGACATTCTTGCACAAAGCATTTTCTATGTCAGTGTATCTTAAGTAGATTGGAATAAGAAAAGAAAGCCTTTTCTTGGGTTTACTGAAACCACAAAGATGTTATATCATTGGGGATCATCCTGGACAAATAATGGGGTGGCAGGGGCCTGGGGGAGGAAGGGGGAGGAAAGGGGTTTAGTGTGGAAACTGAAGCTCACATTTGAAGATGGACTTAACCTGATAAGAAGTCTGAAACATGAGCTGAGATGCTAATCTCCTCAGGACAATTTTGACTCCTCCTTTTAGGGATGTGGGAGTGACTTCATACCTGCTTTGAGAACTTGGAAAAACCCTTTCTAAAAAACACCTAAGGGGGGGCTTTCCATTGTCAAAGAAGTAGCTTAATTATTGCAAGATGATATTCTTTTGCACAATGTACTTTGACTTAACAATTTTCAGATGAAGTATTATCAGTAAAGAATAATAAGGGAAAAAATGAAATAGAATAAAATCACATCAAGAAGTGCTAGAAGCAAGGAGGAAAACACATTTTTTGCTATGGCAGAAGCAGAAGCAAGGCAGCTCTGTTGCAGAACAGCCGCCTGAAATGCAGGAGATTTAAGCAGGAGGTTCTTTCACCTGGGTAGGTGAGGGCACAACAGTAGGCTCATACTTGAAGACACATGGAGTGGGGATGAAGCAACCCAAAATCTCAAAGAGATCGTGGGGCATTGACTTTGAAATGGCAGGGAAGGTCATGGCAATTGAAGACTCCTGAGATCAGCAGAGGGACAGTGGAGTTGCCTGGCATGGTTATCACTGCCCTGAACAGATGCTTGAACAAGGAAGTATACACAGGGAAGCTGATGATGTCAGAAGCAGTTCCAGATGAATGACCCAGTGCTGTTATAAACTCAGGCCCTTAGCTTTTTCACAGATAGGACAGCATAGATGGGAGGAAGGAGCTAAGACCCCATGAGGTACCACCGGGGAGAGACTCTGAGTCATCTCTGTGAAGCTGCTCAGACACAGAGAGCACAGTGTGCTTTGTAGGGAAAAGGAGGGGGCATGACCAGAGCAATGGACTGGACAAGCTGGGTGTCCAGTTCATGTGCATATTTATCTTTTTTTGATACTGTGTTCTTTTCTTCCTATGTTCTTTATTGGAAGCATGATGCAAAATCAGACTCAGTGGTTCACACCAGGCAGTATGAACTCTGGAAGGGTCCCAGTATCCTGCCCCACTTCTTGCTGTGCCACTGCCAAGGCCCATCCAGATACAGAAATTTTCAGGATCGGTCTGAGCATTGTTTTAATGAAGCATTTTTGTTTCTCTTTCTGAGCTTACACAGCAACTTTTTTTGTTTCTGGCAATGAAGAATTTGAGAAGCACCTGCAGTGATGGGGACCTGGTGTTGCCAGGCACCTAGGCTTGCTTGAACCAACCAGGGTTGCAGGGTGGCTGTGTGGGTCAGAGAACAGCACTGACTAGGCAGTCCAGCATGCACAATTTCAGCCATCCCCTGGCCTCCAGTGCGATGTCTGTGAGGCTGGAGAGAGATTGGGTTAGTTTTGGCCAGGCTCCAGGCAGATCCCTGGGGGCCCAGGGTGTTAGAGCGTCTGTGTAAATGTTAAGGCAATCCAAAGAGATGATATCCAATCCAAAGAGAAATATCACTATTCTCATCTTACAAATGGAAGCTGGCACTCAGTGCTGAGATGACTTTCCCAAGGTGGGGAAGTGGCCATACAGAACCATCAGAAGTCCCAGGTGACCTCAGTACCACTTACAATCTACATTCCTCTCTATTTTTTGCATTCATATATAGAGTACAAACTATATGCATTGAAAGGCCATATAAGCAACTTACCAAGAGGTTCCTTGGAGGTTTCACCCTAACCTGGCAGACCCTGAACAGCTGTCCCATGAATTTCCACTCTTTACTTTAACCAGAAACAACAAAGCCGTGACTTGTATACTCTTCACCATCTGGGATGGAAGTGAGGGGTAGTTCAAGAGGGGACCTTATTTCATACAGAGAGCTGCTTTTTTTTCCCCCTTCTTTTTTTGCTTAGTTACTTCATAAAATTTAGTTCCAGTTACCTCCTAGCGCTCAGTGGCATTTCCATATCACAGAGCTGTTTCTTCGTTCCAGGTTTTCAACAACTGAAATATATCATGGGATTTCTTTGTAATGCAGGAAATTGCCTTCACATTAACAATCTGCCACGTCTGTAAACAAGAAATCCACTGATGTGGCATGTCAGCGCTCAACAGGAGGAGTCCTGGCTACCTTAGCAAACTGATGCATTCCTCAATGGAAAACTGGTGTTAGGCATACCTAAGTAATGACACAATTGCTTTCACTTATTTTTAGAGCAGGGGCTAGGTGCCTGCTCAGGATAGTTGGAGGCAGAGGACATGAAGGAGAATCCCTCCAAGCCTGCTCTTTAAGTGCACTTTGCTACCAAAGTTTTCCGAGGTCATGGGGTTACATGTTGGGATTTTTTTTTTCCTCCTCTTTAATAGCATACTAATAGCAGTATGTGCATTGTAGATGATAATATATCTTTTTTTAGCTAAACCCACTTGCCTCTCACATAGGATGCTTGTTCTCTCCTGCTAGCACGTCTGCTTTGACTATGTAATGACAGCTGCATGGATATATGGACTGTGGCACTGGGCTGGCAGCCACTTCATTGTCAGCTTCCCTTTGTTCTCCCAGAAAAGAGAAGGCACAATAGGGAAGGCTTCATCCACATGTCAGACATATGAGGGACAAAGGGATGATGGGAACTGACTGAACTACACGATCCGAGTCATGCCGAGAAGCGCGCTCTTTCAGCTCAGTTCAGCAGCGGCGTGGTGGCCGGCCATCGAGCCGCTTGTAGTTAGCCAGCAAGCAATTAAGCTACAGCAAAGCCCCTGTGCCACCTAAGATCTTGTGAAAGGCCATTTCACGTGGCAGGGTTTAGGGGACATATTAATCCTTTGCACCTGAGCCTCATCTTGGGTTGATGGTGGATGTTTAGCACAGGAGCAAGGCAGGGTTTGTCAGAGAGCTGGGACCTTTCCTCAGGGCAGCTTGATCCTCTCAGAAGAAAGCAGCAGCTCTCTGGCACATGGAAGTTCTTAATCAGGTCTAAACCAGAGAAGCAGCAGACATCAAAGTGAAATCCAGGTTGAGGGCAGTCGCTTTGAGATTAACTGGAAATGTTAATCAGCTAAAATGTCTGAGAGAAAATGTGGTTGGCACCTGTGGAGCAGAGGGGATGCCAGTAAAGAAAGCTGTGGTAAGGTAGCTGTTTCCTAAGGGAAAACCAGAGGGAAGAAGTAATTTATAGCCTGTGGCACAGGTTAGTGGGAAGAGAAAAATTATAACCTTATAAAACACAGTACATCTATTGAGTCTGCTCTTGTTAATATTTGGTAGACCTATAAGCCCCATCACAGGGTCCTCGTTTGAAAATGTTACACTTCATCTAGTGCACATTATATCCTGAGAGCCTTCACCTGTGACAGACAAATATTGGTCATCTTTAGGGAATCCCCTTCAGACCTGCTCCCAGGCCCAGTTTACACAGGGTTTTCATGGGATGTCTCTGTCTAAAATAGGAAGCTAAGGTCACCAGAGAAGAGGAGGAAAGACAAAAGAGGATGGTAAATGTGTCCGGATTGGATTTTTCAGCAGTCTTATTTTTACTGCTCTGTCTCTGCAAACCCTCAGGAAAGATGGATAGTAAACCTATGTAGAACATAACTAAAAATATTTAGCATATTGATTTTCATCAGAAAGTGCCTGTTTGTCAGCTGAAATGCTTTGGATGAAAGAGACAAGAGAGTTCTTTGGGTTTTTTGAGGAAGAACAGTGTGGTTATAATTTTTAAACTGGTATCACTATAGTTTTGCAATTGGATCTGAGTTGTGTAACAACTACTACTGCAACCCTTCCCAATGAGGCAAATTTATGTTCTTGTCTGAACCAAACAGAATTCAGAATGTCCTATCACAGAAAATGTTTTGACAATGTGAAAAATCTCACAGGATGGGGAAACTGTTTCTGGATGTTTTCCACCAAAGTGAGACTCTGAAGTGGAGTTTTTTTTGTTTGCTATCTTTTAAAATACTTGCTATGACTTAAAAAAAAGAAGTAGTTATTTGGAATTTCTCTGGGTTTTGATTTATGTTATCATGTATCTCCTAATGTTATCAAATAAATGCATTTAGTACCTATACTGAATTAGACAAATTCTATGTAGTTATATTTCAAATCTATCTGATGAATTGCCAGTGGTTACAAGATGAGTGAGCTTTTCCTGTGTATTGCTGTCACTGTTTTGAGAGATGACTGAAGTTCATGCACAGAGTTTCACTGAATTGAAGGTAAAAGATTTAGTTCTCTGGAGTTCATAATTTCCAAGTTTCAAGCAAGATCCCAAGCATCATATAGAATCCTGACACTGTGGCCTCCTACAAGTAAACAGTTTAGTTAGAAGATGGAAAGCTTTGCTTGGTTGTGAGATCCAGAATCTTTGCTCTTAATTGTGCATGTCCAGCTACCAAAAGACAAGGAAGGTCCTCTCATAAAGTGGTTTTTATTATGTGTATAGCAGTAAATGCTGAAGATGCTGCAGTGGGGAGTAAACCCTATATGCCTATTTTAGACATGTTATATTTTCTGATCCTTAACATTTGGTTCTCTCCACCCCTTTCACTGGCATACTATTGAGTACTTCAATTTTTGGAAATAAAATTCTCCAAGAGCTCTGCTGTTACATATAATGCAGCCAAAGAAAATGGCATAAATACAGTAATAATCATACTACTGTACTGTACCATTTCAGGGAGCTAATATGAAACAAAAATGGAATATGCAGAAAGTGCATTACTGGAGATACTGCTTTCTTATGAAAATGTGGTTTTTTAATAAAATTACATTTCTGATGCCATTTGTAGTGATGTAATGCTAATGGCCTTACTCTCCTCTGGCATGAGATTTCCTGTAGTTGGTATCAAATCCCTATGAGAAGAGATGTATGCAAGGTGCCAAAAAGGGGCTCAACCATCTTGAAATGGGTATTTGGATTTGTGGTTCAAAAGTATTTGCTGCTTTGTAAAGAAAAGAAGGTGTTACTAAACTGTGCTGTTGCAAATAGCTGAAAAGTTGCTGCAGTCTAAAAGATGCTATGAAAGCTAAAGGAATTGGAAAAATAATTTAGAAGTTAAATCCTAGTGAAAAAATTGCATATACCTAGATACGGAGCATGGCCCAGCAGATGGGGAATGGCATGTGACAGGAACACTGTGTTTCTTTCCCTAACCTCCAGCCACCTCTGGGACTGTAAGTCCATCCCTTGGTCTGTGAAAGGCCCCCACACAGTTGTTGTTTGTGCATAGATGCAGCATGCCCCTGGCCAGCACAATGTCATCCCTATGAGAGAGAGAGGACAGCTCCGTGCTTCAGTATGACCTCAGCAGCTGATCTGAAAAACCACCTTCAGTTTAAACAAAACCTGTTTTCAGTATATAATTTTTAAACTAACAGTGACGAGCATCCCACACACTGGCAGGCATCCGCTTCTGCCTACCCAAAACTGCAAAGAATTGTAGTGAATTAGGGAATTTGTTGCCTGCCTGATTGCTTTTTCACACTTAAGCTATACATAGCAGTGTTATCTTGGGGTCCTTTAAGGCTCCTTCATATCACTCAAATGCTTTTCTTTTCCAATATTCACAAGGGTGACAATGTGACAGGGTTTGGTGTCTGCTGTTTTACAGCAAAATTTAAGGTACATTCACAAATGTGTTGCTGTTGAATCCTAATCCAAACAGGGGAGAACAACAGCCCCTGGGCTTGGATCTCAATCCACTGGGCACAGAACTCAAGTGGGACTCCAGCCTCTCTCCTCCCCCTCTACTCTTTTCTCATCAAAGTGTGATTAACTTGAGAATGTGAAATTGTACTTAAAAATTAACTACACTGTAGTTTAAATATTTTAAGGATGTGCTTGAATCCAGATAGTTTAATAAAAATTTATTTGAGGTGTTTGGTTAATGTAGAGTGATTGTGCCGAACTGCACAATCTTAGCTGGGTCCAACAAAAGGTTTTGTTTTGTTGTTTTCTGTTTTCCCCCACCAAAATGAAATAAATACTAAAATCCTTCTTCTACCTCTGTCATAAACACCCTCTTTTTATGTTGTGTTTGCATGCTTGCACTTTCTGTAATTCTACTTAGAAGATATAATTACATTTATTTTTAACATTTATTTGTTTAGACATCTAAAATAAGACAAATCTTCTGTCTTTGTAAGCTTCTGATTATTGTTGAGATTCAGAAAGACATTTTTCACATGTATTATAGATGACATGCTCATCTCCTGTTCATATTTAAGATGTTATGTTCGTCTTCCTACTGTACTTTAAATCACTATTTAAGAACACTATATTGAGAAAAAGATATTTCATTGCATAGAGAAACAACCCTTTCCTGAAATGAGAATTCCATTTGTCTACAGAGGAAACTCCTATCAAGCAAAATGTTCTATGGATGAGTACTCAAAGAAAGCTACCCTGAAAATGTATTGTTCACATTTGAACACATTACCTAATTGCAACCTAATCTGAAGATATGAAAGTAATTCATTACATGGCCTGAAAATTCCTGCACGAAGCAGGCATCATAACAGGCATTTACATGCTAAATGTAATAGCAGATTTAAAAAAACCCCAACTATTTAAATGAATATAAATAAATGACTAATTTAGTGAAATGTTTTCATGGAATTATAGCAGGTTCATTGCATATATAATTCTACAATTTTTAAATGTGTCTTTTAAAAATAGACGGCTGTAACTAAAATAATTCATTAAGAGTAAGTAGACTCAAAATATATGGCTCTGATTTTTATCAGATTCATGCAAAAAAGCTTCTGAATATTTTGCAAAATGAGTTAAACATCTAGAAGCCAGTGTTGTACCTCTTATCTGACACAGAAAAGTCCGTCTCCCTGCGAATAAATAACACCCTCCCTCCCTGCATCTATCCCAGTCTAGAGAAGCTTACCTTTACTTCAGGAATTTCATTCCATTTCTAATTCCAAAGTGAGCCAGGTTGACAAACCAAGGGCAGACTTGGAATATTATGGATTTTTTCCACCTTGGTTGATCAACCTCATACATTTTATTCAAATAGTGTCTAAAAGCTCTAATTAGCAGTGGCTAGTGTGCCCCCTGAGATGCTTGCTATTGATTTTGCCTGCAGTAAACTAATCTAATTGCCCTCCTTGTGAGAGAGAAGGTGAGTATGAAACAACCAACTTACTCACGTGTCCGTGAGAGCCATCAGAGCAGCAGTGGGGAGTGGGGTGGCTCTGTGGGGCACTGGAAAGAAGCCAGGCCACGGAGATGGGTAAAGACACTGAGCTTGTGGGCAGGCAAATCCTGGAAGTACAGTGCTGCTGTCAGAGAGAGCTTGGATGTCATCCTGCTCTCATACAAAGAGTCAGACTCAGAAGGGAGATGAGAGAGGCAATGTGTTGATTACTGTGCCAAGAGAGAAGATGGGGCTTATCCATCAGCAGTTCACTGATTAAAATGCTTTTCAGGTCTTTGTCTGGGTCTCGGGGCTTTAGTGCCACCCCCAAAATGATTGTGTGCACATAACTGTACGACAACATCTATTGTTGCTTCCTTTGATAGCATTGTGTTTATGGAGGGTTTGATATTACCTACAAAAACTACTTCTCTATTGAAACCTGGCTAAAAAGCAAAAAGCAAACTCTAAGTGTTTTCTTTAATAAAATGTGAAGGCCTCTTAATTTTTTTGTTACCTATTTGTAAAAATATGTCAAAAGAGAAGTCCAAGCAGATTTATTTTGTATTCCAGTAGAGTAAAAATGCTGTTTTCTTTTTTGAAACCGCATTTCAGAAATGATTAGTTAATAATGTGGAATTTTTCTGATATTTGGAATGAGATGTCAGTATGTGAGTTATACTGTGATGCATTGGTTTTTTATTGGTAGCTTCACTTGGGCTGGAGTTCCTGGTTTTATTTAAGTTGTAGTAGCATACATTTATCTATTTATTATCCCTATAAAAATAATATTAATAAATTACCCTAAGTAGCTCAACCAGGGTTTTTCCCGTCAAACAGTGCTGTTGTTGATTTTTCAGGGCAGTAATCTATCATGTTCCTCTCAGTACCTATTCTTTTTCTTGCAGCTTTCTGCACTGAGTATGTGTTTTGGAAAGAAGCCAGCCTGATCCTACAAATCCTGTTTTTCTGTGTGATTTGTTTTACAAGAGCACTCACATGAGATAGTGCTGCAGGGAAGGGGGGGGTCCTTTGCCTTTTTTTATTGGAAAACTCAATAAATGATTGGAAGATCCTGGCTCACTTTTTGTTGTGTGTCCTTGGATTGCCATGTGGTTCAGTTGCCACAGTTACATCCAGCCAACACAAATCTTTAAGGTGCACCTCTTCCACATCTTTACTGTGTCTTCCAGCAAACTGCCTGGAAGAGGAAAAAGAAGGTTGGCTTTTTAGCATTACTACTGACACAGTGTGATGTTCTTGCTGCATGGTGACTGTCTCCCTTGGGTTGGCAGTTAGTCCTCATCTAAAGGGATTCTCCTGTCTTTAGTCATGTCCATAGAGTAGTTTTTCTCGGAGGCTTCACTGTGGTTTTGGAGGTCTTCAACGTGGTAAGAAATTACTTTTCTCTTTGGCTCGTGGTAGGTTTGGGAAGGTGCCCCTGACTTCTGTGGGCTTTGTTTTGGTGGGCAGTGCATCATTACTGCAATGTCTGTCTAGAAGTGCTGGTGGTGTTAATGTGTACATGATCACTACAACACTAGATGCAGCCACAAGTTGGACCAAGACAATGAGGTGGGAGAAACCAGGAGGGAGCTAAGGAAGGGCTTAATAGGGACAGCTTACACGGACCAAACCAATTGCTGTATTGGAGCACAACAGAGGCAGGGTCTCAGGAAAAACTTAAGCATAGAGACTTTTCATTTTAGGAGACCTTACAGAGAACAGTGCACTGCAATGATTGCCTGTCCAGTAGGTGGTGGAGAAGGGGTGCCAGGAGGTATGACTAAGGAGAATCTGAACCAGAAGTCTTTGAATTTTGAAATTAGATTTTTATGTTACATTACTGTATTGCCAACTTGGGGCGGCATGAAACGGAGTCACGAAAGGAGCGGAGCTCGGTGTGGATTGTGCTGCGGGCGGCGGTTTTGCTGCAAAGAGCTCCACGAGCGCTCTGCAGGCTGGTAGTAACTGTGCTGCAGCCAGATCCCGGCGGGAGATACTATTAAAGAGTTTGTTTCCGACTATGTCCCAGAAGTCTTTGGTAAAGACGGCTGAGCGTTCAGTGTTTGGGAAATTAATCAGGGTCCATTCTAAGAGATTTTTTAGCTCCTGTTTCGGTAAATTACTTGGGGTGGAGCTTAATAGGCGCTTTAGTTGCTTATAGAGATCTCTGTCATGGGGAGAATGAGTTTGTCCCATATTAGACCAGTGTTGCTCACCTTGGTGTCGCAAAAGCAGGTTCCTCAGAGCTCCGTCGTGGGGAGCCTGGCCAGGCTCTCCAGTCGTGCTCAGGACTGCGTTTGGGTCCCTCCTCAGAGCTCTGGTTTTAGGCATCGCTTGGCAACGGCTTCCCGTGCTCGGGACCTCACAGTTCAGTCTGCACTCAGAGCTCCAGTTCGGGAGGTGCTTAGCAGTGCTCACCTGTGCTTAGTGCCCGTGGGTTTCCACGGCAAGCGTCCTCACAGAGCTCCAGGCAGCTGCTGCATGGCAGCGCTGCAAGTGCTCGAGGGCTAGCGGGCAAATTCCTCTGAGAGCTCCAGCTGATCACTACTCAGCAGCAGCTCGCTGTACTCGAGGTGTGCCTCGGCAAAATTATAGAGCTCTGGCGTTTAAGCTGCTCAGCAACAGTATGCCGTGCTCACGACACCAATGAGGTGGCTATAACTGGTCTTTTAGTTACCGTCCATGGAAAAGTCTCTTACCGGTGGAAAAAGCTGGGTCAGTCATCTAACCACGTTTGAGAGCCATTTGTAAGAATTTCCCAGCTGTTGTTTGTGGTAGTTTGTTCGTGGTGTTTCTGTCCAGGACGACCGGGATGGAGACGAGAGATCTCTGAAGTCAGGTCTTAGAGCATGAGGTTTATTGTGAAAGAGCAGGGGTGCAGGGGACCTGCTAGGAGCTGCCAGACGCAGCTCGGAGCAGATAGGAGAACAGAGAAGAAGGATACAGAGTAGAATACAGAATAGAATGCAGGATACAGAATACAGAGCAGAATAGAACAGAATACAGAGCAGAATAGAACAGAATACCTATTTTCCCATTTACATTACAATAAATCATCTCTTGTGCTGAATATTCTAACTTACATTAACCAATCTAGAACAAGCTACAAATCCTATAACATTTACATACAGCCTATAAGAATCATTGCATTACCATATGGCGTTATATTTTAAACTCTAAAAACTGCTTTTTGGACCCTCTGCCTCTGACCCTTGGACTTTTCTGCGAGCAGAGGGTATTGTTTCATCAAAGGGGATTACCTTCAGTCGGCTATACCATTGTTTTTCAGTAATTCAGTAACTGGGGTTTGGTATCTCAAAGCTTGTTTTCATCTCAATCTTGCCTAGAGTTTCCATACTCTCAGCATCTTTTGCCAGGTACTCATATTTATACGGCTTTCTTTTTTCATTGACCCCAACACATTATATTACGTTACGTTATAGGAGTGAGCAGTGAGGTTTGGTGAAGGGAATTTTAACAGGATCAAATGAGACGGTTCTGGCAGCTGTCTCTAGTCGGGACTGAAATATGGTGGTCCCAGTGAAAGAGCTACAATGGTGCTTCAGGAGCAAGTTAGAAACAATGAATGCCCAAATTAGAGACACCTTTGTGAGTATGAAACCCAAAGGATGGTTTTTAGATGATGTTGAGACTGAAGAAGCATCAGGGTTTGGGATAGGGGCAGACTTTGTGGAGAAAAAAAAAGAGGAATGAGTCAAAAGTTAGTTTGGAGGAAGCTGGAGCAGGAAGGGTTGAATGAAGAAGGCAAGTGAAAACTGATGGGAAGATGTATGGTAGAGAGGCAGGGCTGAGGATGAGCAGTAAAAGCAGTAAAAGACTATATGTATAAATCATCAGCCTAGAAAACAGTATGCAAACATCTGAGGGCAGGTGAGATTCACCAGACAGGGAGGATGAAATTAGATGAGCAAAAATCCTGGGAAGATAAACATGGTGGATAGGGCAGCTTTTCAAGAGCCGGCATCAAGGCATTTAGCAGCTAGGAAGAGGAGAACTTGATTGCTATCTCCTGTTCTGAGCATAAGGAGGATTGCTAATGAGTAAAATATTTCGAAATGGAAGAAAATGTTGAAAGCAACAAAGTCAGTCATATTCTGAGCAAAGCCAGGGAGTCCTGCCAGAGAAACAGAGGAGCCAATGCAGCGTGTTGTCTCCTTGGTTATTCTTCTCTCTCCTTGGCATTACACTTGCTGTTTGTGAAGGCTCCTTCCTGACTGCTGTCATGCAAAGACAGTGGGGGTTGAGGCCTTCCCCTTGGATGTAATACCTGGAGAAGCTGGAAAACTACGCAAACCCTGCTGTTGGAAGCTGGAAGGGGCTGACGGTCGGCTGCAGCACTGTGGAGTTCTTTAAGGCCTCTGGTGGGAATTTTCCCTCTTTCCGGAGTATATTAATAGCAGAAACCTCCTTAGCTCTTTAGGGATCTCTGCAAATAGCTGCGTAGTCAGTGTATGTACTGAAAGCACGTATGCCGGTTGAGTAGCGGTTTAGTGTGTTACGCGTGTTTATTATTCAGCTTCCACCCCTGATGTTGTGCCAGAAGAACAGAAAGAACTGCTGAAGCTGGAGAGAGCAGGGAAGAGAGAGGGAGACTGAGGTGGACAGGATGAAATGAGAGAGCACAAGGTACAGAGGGAACAGGTAGGTTTGGGTAGAAAAGAAAGTCTGGAGAACCTTCAGTGTGAGAAACATTAAAAGTCCAGCAAGTGGGAATATAAATGAAAAGTATCAATTTATTATTATCAATGCAGGGTAAATATGCAATAGCACTGCAAAGAAAGCTGAATTTATTGTTCCTTGGTGTGGGTGGCTATATTTCCCATCCCCTTGTCTTTGCTTGAATACAGTTCTTCTGAGTGATGAGGTGACCTCAGCTGATGAAGATGAATTCAAAACCTATGGTACTGTTAGAGCCTGTTCTGGAGGTGCATTTATTGTCTGGCTTTTGAGAATTAGCATAGTTGCTTTTAAACAATGGGAGTGCGATTTAACCATAAAACGCTGCTTTAAATAAACTACACCTTTGTGCAGCGGATAGCTGTAAAATAACAGTCCAGGCAAGGAAAATGATGTATGAGAGGAGAGGAAAGCAAGGAGAGGGTAAAATTCTGAAAAGAAGGCTTTGTGTTTCTTTCCCTAAGCTAATAAATGTTTCGCTGGTAACCATATTGCTTCTCTGTGTGGTCTGGTATGCCATTTGTTTTCTCTTCACAAGCCATGCTGCAGGGAGTGCAAATTGAGCAGTGAAGTCAGTTCTGAATGGTGTAAGAAATGCATCTTGGCATGCCTGAGATATTTTCAAGTGCGTTCATGTGTACCCTCTCTAGGCTATAAATTCTCCGGGGCATGAATTGGGGCTTTTTCCCTGTTTGGGCTGTTTTGACTGATCTGTTTGTACTGCCCACAAATAAAGATCTCGTGATTCCCAGTTGTGCAGAGGAAAAGCAGGACACCTGGCATTTGGCAGTGAGCACCTTAATGTCTTGCCAGAACAGGCCGCAGCAGTTTTGGCCAGATTAGTGAGCACTTCCTTCATCCTTCCCTGAAGTAAAACCTAACTCTTCTAATTTTGATCACATTACTGTGGGCAGCAGCAGTCTGAGTACTGCAATTCTCCATACTGATACCTTCATTCTTCTCTTTGGCCCCCTCAACTTTCACATTCCCTCCAGGTAAAATATCACTGTATCACTGCAAAGATTTACCTTCTGAAATCTGCTGCTGTTCCCATGTCAATGTCCTTCCACGATTTATGTACTTCACATCAAATTCAAGTGTCCTTTCTACTTGTTCTTTATTTCACTGCCCTTTCTTAATTCATTGCACTTATCTACCTTAATTTATTAGAAAATAATGTCACTGCTATACATCTGTCTAGATTTTGAACCCACTTAATGTTTTCAGCCAAATTTGACAGAACAGTGGGTGTCTCCAAGATCAGATGCTTCTATGGGTGTTGTGTAAATAGGTGTTTGACTGAAGGAGAGAGACTGTGTTACTGATGTTATGGAAGGAAAAGGGAATGAGTTGTGCATCAGAGAATCTCTCATGTGACAGCTCTTGTACCCTAGGTTTCCTCAGTTCTGGTATTTGGTCATCAGTTTTTTCTTTTTCTGAGATCTGATGCTCCCTGGCCACCTGCATCTTGCCTTCCCAAATTCCCAGGCAAAGAGTCTCAACGTGCCATTCTGTCATTTTCCTTAGTAGAAGATGGCTTTCCTGCGTTGATTGGCTCCATTTTCCCCCAAATTTTTCACTGTTACTGGGATGCTGTCCTGGTGAGTGGTGACGGGAGGATGCAGTGAACATTTTGCTATCCCCTGCCAGCTTCTCCACCTCTTCTTTCAGGTTTCTTACTTCCCTGGCTTGCTCCTTTGTTTCTGTGCTTTATGTACAGGTACATAGCATTTTGAATGTAGTGATGTATATTTTAAACAGATTATGTCCCGTAGTGTGGATCCAGTTATACTGAAACACATTCAGCTCTAATAGGTCTCCTAGGCCAGCCTACAACAGGAGGGCTTTGACAGCACAGCTGCACCCATTTGCAGGCTTCACTTATTATTGTTTGTTCCTGCCCTGAAATTTCCAGCATTATCCAGCTATCTATCTGTTTGCATATTTAGTGCTTGCCAATTTATCTACATCTGTTTTGCTGTAGGGCCATCTTGATTAAAAATCATAGCCCAAAAGAAGTAGTTTTACTACAGCAAATGCTGTCCTCTTGACCAGGGATGCTGCATCCATTTGGGAAAAGCACTCATATATTGCAGGAAAAAGACTGTTCTCTTGTCTCATATGAACATGACTGATGTTCCTGTGCCCCAGACAAGGGGATCAACTTCTGCCCAACCCTGGTGAACCCCCCCTCTCTCCAGGTCTCCTGGAAAATTACTCCCAAAAGAAAGCTCCAGTATATTGACCTTACTCATGTGCCTCATTGCCTTGTCCACATTTATTCATTCCAGTAATAGACACAAAAAAGGAAAAACACTCAGATAGCTACTGTGAAAATGAGTGTATTAAGCCCCTCAATTGAAAGGAACATATGGAGAAGAGAGATGAAACAGATCCCCCTCCAAAAGGCCATTATTTGGCTACACCTCAGAAGGAAATAGTGTGCCAGCTGCTGCTATAGCCCTGGAGGAAAAAAACATTTTGCAGCAAGGTGGAGTCACAGGGGAAGACTAATGGAGTCCCTTAATAAACATGGACTTGTCCATAGCAAGGAGAGGAGAAACAGAGCACTGGATTGAAATTAAATCACTGCAGTGTGAGAGGCTTGTGATCTTGCTCTTTGCTTGACTCCTTATTCCCATAGCCGTAGGAGCTTGGGGAGCTGTGTTTGGGTACTCATTGTTCAGAACAGGAGCAGTCCTCGGCACTTACCCACGCTTACAGAAAGCTCCCAGCGCCCCTGGGAGCCCAGCAAGGTCCTTGCCCCAGCTTTAGGAATAGCTGAAGAGAATTGCTCAAGGTAATACAAAGCACAGCTGAGTTGCACAGCAGCTGAGGCAACACATGGCACAGAGCTCAGAGCGGTGCCATGTCAAGGTGGTAGCAGAGGTCCAGAAAGCAGAACAGCCAAGCCCAAGTGCTCAGGTGGGCTACTCACCAATGCGGCTGCACTCCTTCCATTCCTGGGCTCTTGCTTGGGCTTTTCTGCATTGTTTCACAAGGGGAGATACACCCTGAGACCTGGTAACAGTCTGCAAAGCCTCTCCCCAGCCCCTGGGTGGCAGCTGCTGGGCAAGAGGGTGCTGTTTGTAGAGCCACAGCACCATGGGCATTGTCAGTGCCACTGGGTGTGCAAGAAATGGGAACATAATGACACAATTTTCTCCTCTTTTGGAGCAAGGTTGTTATTTCATGGGATCTTTGAAAGAAAGAGATTAGATGGACTGAAACTCATCAGGGAAAGACAGGGGAATCCTTCTGGTGATGAGAGAGGCATCAGCACATTCCCATCCCCACTGCGATGACGTTATGTTACAATGCTGTTGTAATAAGATGTCAGACTGGCTGATAATATCCACTGCCATATGATTTTGCAAAGCTTTGGCTTGGGAAGAAATACTTGTTTTTCTTCAGCTAATCCACAGAGATTAAATTCAGAAAGTTCCTTTAAAACTATAAACTCTCTAATGTAAAAGTGAGTTCAGGAGGAGTAAAGAAGTGCCGTGGTATCAAAATGAAAAGTGAAATTCAACTTTTAAAGTGTTTTCTTCAAATATAATTTAACAGAATATATGCTTGTTTCTTCCAAAATGTCAAAGGCTAATATTTATGAGACAGAGTGCAGCAGATAATTCTCTAGAAGATAAGTAAAACAAAAAGAAAAATAATTTTTTAAAATCACAATAATTTTATGAATATTTCTATTAAAGAGATGAGCAAATGTAACACAACCCCCAAAGCAAACAGCCAAATACTGTAGCATATGTTTGTGTGTGTGTGAAAGTGTCAGTATTTTTCAGTTGCTGTTAACTATTTAAAATACTAAATGGCAGCATTTCAATTCTCATATAGTCCTTTTCATCTTCATTCTTCAGTAAGTGCTACTGCGGTCTCTGTCTCTGCCGGGAATGGAAATTCTCTTGGTAAAAAAAAAGAACCAAAACCAACTTGACCAAAATATCTAGTGAAAAGTACAATAAGACAGAGTATGCTGAGCACTAGATAAAATCAGCCAGAATTTACCTATCAAAGGCAGTTTCAAGTCAACACAAAGCTGTGCTAGCTTACCAAAAANAAAAAAAAAAAAAAAAATAGAATGAGGCAGATCTGAGGGCAAGAGAGGCTGCAGAAATTCTACTTCCACTGCCTAAATTAATGGGTAGAGAATGAAAGGATGTCCTTGCTATTTTTTTTTTTACCCAGCAAGGCAGAGTTGCTTTAAGATGATTTGTCATGTGACAGTCTTGAAGGGAGTCTGATAAGTTTATAAGTTATTCTCCTTGCTTGTAAATTCCATTAATATCTTTCTCACCTGGAGGCAAATGGAGTGAAATTGTGTAGTTATTTGGTGTTATTCAGCTATGAAGGGTCTATAAGTGTCTTATTAGGCCAACCTACTTTTAAAAATAGTTTCTTTTAATAGAAGAGAATTTTTTCTGCATAAATTGTCTATGTGTTTATTGGATGCACTCTACTACAATGCATAAAGCTAGATAACTCCCACCCCAACACACACCGAGCAATTATTGCTCTAAATCTGAAACTATCCGAATTTGCCTGAATTTGTGAATGGGTCAGCTGAAGGCAGCTCCTCTCTAATCAGTTTGCAGTGTGGATTTAGGTACATCCAAGACAAACTGTAAGGCCGCAAAGCTCCTGAGGTTAAAACTCTGGACATTTCACATTCATGAAGCATTTAATGTGCTTCGATTTCTGTCACTCGGGACATAATGCACAAACTAAAGTCAGGGTGACCCCATGGGCCAGGTTCCTATGGAGCCATTACAATGCATTTATTCTGTAATCCTCAAAACTGGGAGGGATTTGTACAATAGACTAATGGCTTCAAAGGAGTCCATTCAGCCTTCTGGGTGGAAAAGTGCACTTTTTAACCCTTACAGTGCTGGCTCCTTGCTGGGTGCACCCACCTGAATGGGGAAAGAAGCCCTGCAGGCCTTGGTGGGGAGGACACACAAGGTTTGGTGTCCAGGGGGGAGACACTTAAACTCTGATTGCACCTGAGAGAAAATCGGGGGTGAGGATGTGCCTTCTTTTGATTCATTCACACCTGAGCCATTCACACTTCTGTTCCTAGCGTTCAGGATAGCTCTGTAGAAATCATTTGAGACAAATATCATCATACGTAAGTCTAAATACATTCTCAAAATCCTGCAAGGCCAGAGGTACCACTTATTTTTCAGTTTGCATGGTGCACAGGCACTCTTGTTTATAGCTTTTCATAAAATCTCTATGAAATGCTATTGGGGTTTGTTTTTATTTTTATTTTTTTAACAAAGAGGACCATCAAGGTCAAGGCAATACAGAAAATTTCCATAGCTCCAACTGATATATATATTTTACTTGAGTAAGATTTCCAACATTTCTGTCACTTGCTTCCTAGGTAGATTTAATAATTACGAGAGGCAGGTTGGTACCTGAGAGGCTGCTATCCTTTATTAATCTGCTTAGCGGGTGCAGCACTGACATAACTTTGAGAAAACATACAATGCAATTCTAACAATAAACTTCTCTGTCTTCCCAAAAGGTCCTTCCCCTCAGGTGGGCTTGCTTCACATTGTCCTTGGTCCTTTAAGGAACATTCTGTGCACGAGGCATGCCAGATGCAATATGTTGGAATGTGGAGATCTTCCTCCTAACCTGCACCCTTGCCTCACTGCTACTGCTACCGAAGTGCTAGCTGTTGCTGAGGTAAAAAAACTCCTTCTGAAAGGTTAGATTCTTCAAGTTTTGTAGTGGCTGAAATAGATGATGTGTTAACTATCATGTGACCCAAATGAAATGGAAGGATATAATAGGAGCCATATGTATACTAGGAATACAAGTTCCAGGACTGTCAATCCACTTACGTAGTAAAATCTTGCAAAATACTTTAAGGAAAGGTAAAGCAAAGGGAAATTGAAAGTTGAGATGTTGTTTAACTTCTGGGTCATCAGTCTTTCCACTCATAATTGAGGAATCGTTTTCCGTGTGGACTCTTCTTTCAGAACAGACCGTGTCTGCTTTATTCTGTAGGTTCTCATCACCATAAAAAGAATTGAAGGCCGCAAGTGTCAGATGTGGTGTGCAATGATTGTATATGAAAGCGTTAGCCAAGCTAGACAGGAGAAGGTTTCCTGTGTTACTACTGACACTGGTCAGGCCCATGCTTTGGATCAGTCCTAGGTCCTTCATGGCAGTGATACCCAAGCAGCTGGAATAATTGGTTGCTCAAGTTTTAATGTGCTTTGAAACCGTGCAACATTCAAGACTTCTGGTATGAAATGACCCATTTGATTTTTAACTTAAAGTCTGAGATTCAGGTGTTCCATCATGGAAACCATGCAGCTGCATCTTACTAGTTTGGCTGCAGTGATCTGGTAGGTAGATCCTTGGTGCTTCTGCCCCAGCACCGGGGGTTTGCAGAAATGCCTGTGACAGGAGCATTGCCCTATGACTGTCACCAGGGGTGGGGTTTTGGTGTGAAGATACACTTTGGGCATAAACACTCCAGGAAGATACTGCACTGGGGTGCTGTTTTCCATTTGATTCTGTTCAACTGTAGCATAATAGTTATGGCTTGATTATATATTACAGTTTTAGGCTACTCGCAGTCGGCTGTAACTTCAGCATAGGACTGTGTTTATATTGACAATCAAGCCAGCACACAGGATGGAGAATTTTATTACTTTACTGTAACTTTCAATAATGGACCAACACCCAATATCATTGTCTGAGATGCATGTCTAAGGAAACGTGACAACTTCTTTCACTGCTCCTCCCCTCTTCATTAAAGACTGAGAAGCTTCAAGGGTTTGGCAGCTGAGATATTTGTAAATACCTAATTAATGAATTATGAGGAAAGCTTTTTACCAAAGTGCACCTCCCTCTACCAGCAGACACATGTAATCTACAGAAGCAGTGGCTATAAAGTCTTGTCAAGTACTTTTTTTATTCGCTGTTATGATATTGCCCTAAAGCTTCATCTGAGACTGGAGCCAGGCTGAGTCTGGTGCAGGCATGAAATAAAAAATGGTATTTGTCTCAGGAAATGTACAACCCAAAAGGCTAACTAAGGAAAGCACTGCCAGGAAAAAACAAACCCCTCAATTTCCAGGGGAAAGCTGAAGTATAGATGTGGTACAAAGCCACACAGGAAATCTTGTACAGGGAGGGTTATCACATATTACTGAGCTACTTCAGGATTACTCCTAATGTAAGATGAAAGAAATAATGATGGGTCTCAGGTTTGTGAAATTTGGCTGTAGAGATATCTCTAGGTACTCCAAGAGATATAATTAGGGTCAGGCTTCTGCCATCTTTTGGCAAAAGAAGAAATGGTTCCATATGACGCAGGAAATATATCACAGTCACTTTTGACACTTGTAAGTGGTAGATATGTAAAATCTCTCTGATGACTGTGGAGAAAATGGTCTGTCTGTTAGAGCACCCCTCTGAAGCTGGCAGACTGGGGAGCCAAAGGTTGTGTTTCCCACCCGAGCTGGGGACCGATGGTTGTGTTTGGCATTCCCATCTGTGTACTCTCCTGGGAGCTGTCTGGCTACATGTCATTTGCTGTGTCCGCCAGCGACATCTCAGATCCAAATGCAAAATCCACTACTCAGGGACATTATGTGGATTTGTGACACTACCCGTGGGACTTCGGATCCATAAACCAATGAATGGATTACAATGAGGCATAAATATAGTATTTTCATGGATGACATATAATCCTACTCAATTATTGTTCCTGTCATGTAAAGGGAAACTGTACCCATTTTTCTCATCCCTGCACACTGAAATTTCAAAAGAAAATAAATGCCTGATGCAAAAGATTCTGTCTCATAGCTCCCTGCCTTTTACCTACTAACAATTTTAAAGCTTATGTTTCCCATTTTTAGGTGTTTCCTATAATTAGTTCTTTGCATGTCTACAAGATTTTTATACGGGAAATTCACTTGACAGAAGCATTTAGAGTTTCTGGACTGAGCAGACTGGTATGTTAGTCTCTGAATGGTGAAGTGCATGTCACATCGTGTACTCTCATTTACGTCTGGATTGCCATGCCCAGAAACAGCTTTCCCTTCTGTTTTGCTTCTACGAACTCTTTCTGGTTTTGAGAAACTGCTGCTACTGTCCTTTACTTGAAACGACTTGGATATCATAGTTGTTTCAGGATCCAGCAAGATGTGAAATATCTCGTGCATAAAGACTTAATCCTTTCTATCAGTATGAGGCAGTTTTATGGGTGTGGATGCTTCACAATAGAGGGGACAATAAGGAAAATTGAGCTTGTGTTTTGTTTCCTTTTAAGACTGAAATGGCATCTTTTATTGTCAATCTGTCCTCTTTTTTTCTTTTTTTTTTTTTCCTCTCCAAAACTGCCCAGGCAGTAAAAAACCTTTGGATATAGAAAGTTAACATTATAATGTCTCAAAATAATGTTTTGTTAGAGAATGCATATGTGTGTGTTTGTCCATCAGGCACTTCTAATGCTGTATGTTAAAGCTTTCTTCATACAGCTAGAGGTGCTGGAGGGGTGCTGTAGACAAAACCCATCTCTTGTAGCAAGAACTGTGGTAGCTCCCCAGCATCACGTCCTGCATGTGTTTTACAGTGCAGAAGCAGCTGTCCTGTTACAAACATTTAGCTGATTGTTTGTAATAGGCAGTGGCTTTTTCAGAATTCTTCCTTGCATTTGAAAGAAATCTTTCTGGTTATGCATGGAACTGTGGGTGTCTGAAGACAAATACAAATATGTTGCCCATAGTCAATCCCACACAGGAATTTAATCAGTGCCCTTTCCTTCTGGTTAGAAAAGTTTTAGGGCACCTACGGTATGCTCTGAAACTGCGGACAGTTTCCTTAGAGGAGAAAGTGAAGCATTTACATTTTCCTATGTGGGCTGAGCTTTTTAGCTGAATGTTACCCACGGCTGTTTTTTCCCCTCTCACCTCTGTATACCCTCACCATAGCCACAGAATCTGCTTTTGAAAGGGCAGGGTCAGACATGCACTGCTCTATTTATAACGCAGGGATCGCTGCAGTTCTCAGCACAAGTGCTTTAATCATCCTTTCATCTAAAGGAGAAGCATCTGGTCCTAAATGTGCGCTTTTTTGCCCCTTCTGCTACAGTGCTACACGGATGGTTGATTAAACCACCCCTCCTTTTTCCTGGCAGCAGGATTGGGATGGCTTGCTACCTTTGTTTCCACTTGGGGCCTCGAAATGGGGCTCTATAAAGGGAATAATAATAAGGAAGATCCAAGGCTTCTGTTGGACCCTCTCCCCAAATTTAATCTGTGCCCAGGCCCCACTGGCCAAGCTGCTCTTCTGTACATTGCTAGGTCTTAAAAAAAACTAAAATAAAGAAGCATGTGAATGAGATGATGATGGAAAAGCCAGCGGGGAAGCCAAATGCTAGGTGCACTTGTCTTACAACAACCAGAATGGTTTAAGATGAAAGACCCAACTGCAAAAGGAACTTCTTAAGCTAAACTGTGGTTTAGCTTAAATTTACATAGATACAGACATTTGCTATTTCTTTTACACAGATACACACATTTGCTATTTGCATTACACTGATACAGACATTTGCTATTTGATATTGCAAGTAGATCTATGCCAAGTAAGATCTTCCCTTTCCTCTTCCTCCTCAAAAAAGTTACAAAATCATTTCATTGCAGCTTTAGCATTTGGAAATTTAAAATTAAATGAAGTTGTATTTAGAAATGAAGTATAATTGCAATATTTGAAATACTGAAACATATGAATGTTGACACAGGATATTAATTAGTTTTACATATAAATTGTGGTCAAAGCAATTCAGGAAAAGTAACCCAGACAATCTTTCTGTTAGTTTGGCTGCAGCCTTAGTGCTCTGCTTTTCATAGAATCATAGAATGTCAAGGGTTTAGAATGGACCTTAAAGATCATCTAGTCCCAAATCCCACTGCCATGGGCAGGGACTCCTCTCACTAGATCACGATGCTCAAAGCCTTATCCAACCTGTCTTTGAACACTGCCTGGATTGGGGCATCCACAACCTCCCTGGGCGACCTGTTCCAGGGTCTCACCACTTTCACAGTAAAATACTCTTCCTAATCTCTACCCTAAATTTCCCCTCTTCCAATTTGCACCCTTTACTCCTTGTCCTGTCACTATGCTGTTCACCTCATGTATATAAGGTAATGGGTCTCTTCCTCTATGGGTTGATACTTGCTTAGGTTCGCTCTCTCATACACAAAACCCACCACTTCTGGATTTCCTTGTTTATATTAGGTTCAAAGCAACAAAACAACACATGGATGCCATCTTTTCATCAAACGATCCCTAAAGAGGTATTTTTCAAACATTCTGAGTGTGCTGAATCCCTCAGTTTTCCAGTGAAGGTGCAAAGTGTTGTAGAGAGAATTTTAGGTTGGTGGGAGTGAGTTCGTTCAGAGGCTCCATGTGGCGCCCCAAAGCTTTGCAGGTGGTTTATCACTCCCCAGAGGTCTGAAGTTCAAGTGAAGGAGGGAGAATTGGTCCTAACAGCAACACAGCTGCAGGTAACGTGGTCCTCTTTTAGGAACAACTGTGCTTACTTTTTGGGTTGGTGCCAAGTCCAGGAGAGCTATTCACTTCCACACTTCGCACTTGGCTCAAGTTGCATTTGTCTGAGCAGCAATGGGAAGCTGCTTTTCACCTTGAAAGGCCAGCAGCCCTCTCAACCCCCATCTGATGCTGCAAAGACTAAGGAGGAAGGGAAATCTGAAAGCCTTGTACATTGGCTAATGAAACATATATGAGGTTGGGGCTGGTGGTGTGCCAAAAGAGGCTTTCAGCCAAGGGAAAGCAGTGCTCCTTGACCAGACCTCTCTGACCCCATCTTCCCTTCCCTAAAATCCGCTTAGGACCTCCTAGGCTCTGTCCTGGCAGCTGCAGGGCATCTCAGTACCCTTCCCACTGCAGATCCCCTGTCATTCCCTGCAAATGACCTGGAGTGGCATCCTGCTCTCTTGTCTGCCCCAGCCATAGGTGACCAGATGGCCTTTTGAGAAAATTCCGCCTCCTTTGCTGGCAAGGCTCCTGGAAGTCATCCTGCTGCTGGTAGCAATGTTCCCAGAAGGAAAGGTCAATGTGTACCATGTGCCTGCCAGCCGTCCTCTGCCTGTGGCTCCACATGGAGCTGTACCTGCCCTGGGCTAGAAAAGACTATACTCTTGATGGTCTGATGTGCTAAAGGCATGATCCACACCAGAAAATTCTGCAGCTTTGCTCTGTGAAAAAAAACCCCAAATATAGACATGTTATGCCAGAATAAATGTTCTTTTGCTAGCATGGCTAACTTGGCTCTAGAAATCTCTGAAAGAAGGAAAACCAACACAGGAAGGACTTTTTGGTGCTATAAACTGCATTCACAAGACTTGAATTTTAAGCCCAGCCTTTCTTACCCAATACAGACATAGCAAGTTGTGCTCAAGAGGGCTTCACTTAGGATGGCTCCCTCTTAATTTTCTCTAATTTAGAACCAAGCCAAATGAGGCCTGAAGAAGTGTCACACTATTAAAAAAAAAAAAAGGCACAAGGATGAGTAATTTGGTAACTCATTCACAACATGTTTCTAGATCTGGAAGACGATTCTTATGTTTACCAGCACAAGTCAAGAGGATGCTTTCGTGCCGTTTTTGCGAATGTTGTACATGCTGCATTCCTCCTTGTGTGGGGAAAAAAACCAGAACAGGATGCAAACTGCTTCAGCTTTCTCCCACTGCTGACCTTGCTGCCACTTGTGCCAAAATGAAGACAACAAATCCTTGGAAATCACCATGTGTGTGTTTCAATTTTTAATTGAAACTTTTTAGCTGAGCTGAAAGGTGGGGGTGGTGGGAGGGAGAGGGGAAAAAACAAAGCAACACACTTCCCTCTGCTCCCAATGAAAAGAAACTAGAGCTATTAGATTCACTTCAATTGCCTCACCTGACCTGAAATGAACTCCCTCCCTCAGGCCTGTAAGAAAATTCAATTAAAAGGTCCATCTGTGAGGCAGCAGCTGAAGGGGAATTACTGTAGGGAGGTCCACATTTTCATAAAAAAAGAAGCCCCCCTCTCTCCCTCCCCTCCTTCCTCCTCTCCTTCCTCCTCTATCCCTGATTAGGCCCGTTCCTAACCACTAAACCACAAGTCCCCCCAATTAACCAGATCTGACCAAATACCCTTTATATGCTCCATTCAGATGTAGAAACACTATAGATTTCATACACCCCTTAAACATCGTGGGGTGGGAGAGGGGGGAAGGAGCAGAGGACAGAGGTTGGAAATCGGAACGTCCTGCCCCAATTAAGCTGGCTGATGCAATGGATTAAAGGCCGCTAATATGCAAAAGACTGTGCTGGCAGTGAAAATAATCACCATAAGGCAACAACAGTGTGCAGCAGCTTAAAAAACGCAGAGGTGACAGGGAGAAAAAGCTGGCTCCAAGGACCTGTCTGAAAAGTCTTACCAGCTTGCTTGCAGCACCCTGCCCTGGCTGTGCTCTTATGATCAGAAATTTGTCCTAGACACTTGGCCAGGATCTGATATGTTTGCGGCGTGGTGTCTTGCGTGCTACTCCTATGGAGGTATGACAGAGAGCCTGGGAGGGATTGGGACAGCGTGCGTGGGTGAGCCACATATGGCACGTGGCTGCCATGGAGGGTGAGCCCTGGCTCTGGTCCTGCAGGCTGAGGGGGACCTGGGGCTGTGCCCTGTGTTGCCTCCCACCTCTGGGGCCGCTTCCATCCAAGGGGAGGCTGATGAAGAAGCAGGAACTGGCATGCCTTTTATTTTCTTAATAACACTTTTTCAGGTGCATTGTGCTGGGGTTTGTAACAAATAACCAAGTGGTTCCTCGAGCTCCTGTGTGTTTTGCTTTGTGCTAGCAGAAAACCTGACTTAACCGTGCCTGAGAATACATGCACTCCCTATGCACTGACTTCATTTGCGCTTGTGCAGTGTGTAATCAATCACTTTAAAATATCCAGCTCCCAGTGCTTGCTTCCCTGGCATGGTGTACATTGTGCTGAGTTACATCAGTTCAGGAGGATTCGTTCAAATATCGACACTTTGTGAGCTCCCATCAGGTAGGACTCTTGGAGCAGAGCACAATTAAAATCTTCACACTACCCTGCTAATATATACATATATATATATTGCCATTTGCTTAGAAACAGAAATGGAACAAATCCTTCTAATGTAGTTTGGGATAAGAAGAGGGAAAACATATCAGCAATTCATGTCACGAAATAGGTGTTAAGCATGATATTAGATTTTCTTTTTTTGTTAGGCTTAAGATTTAGTATCGAGAGCCTGTGCATTTGCTTTACAGATATTTGGCATATAAGATATTTTAGACTGCATGGAGCAGTTTGGCAAATTGGTCCTTTGGTGTCTTTATTGGCTTGTTTTCACTTTTTCATTAAATATGTAAAACGAACCTTGTTTTACTGCAATATCAACTGAAGCTCTATTAAAAAAAAATTATAGACAGTTCAGACAATAAAAGGCCTTGTAAATCAACCAGAGATCGGTTATCTGCTCAACAAGATCATTAACTGTGCACAGGGGGAGACAGCTGAGGCAGGGCCGCTGGAGAGAAGATGCTAAAAATTAATTTTACAGGGAAAGTTAGCCCTGCCAAGTTTGATTTGTTTTAGGGACACTCCCTTACTCTTTATTATTCATTTTTCAAGGCAGCCTTTGAAATCAAGCGGGCTTGTGATGAAGGGGTTGGGGTTTTTTTTTTGCAATGCGTATTTCAGTGAGATACCCAAAATCTCACTCATACAAATTGTCACAGCTTGACAGACTTGGAACCTTACAATGTTAAATCAAATCCTACTGGAGGTGCGTTGGGAAGTGTGAAATAGAGTCACTGGCTGCTCCTATGCTGAATGCTTTCCACTGGAAATGTTGAATGTTGTCTTCCATAACATGCTTATAATTAATACTGTGCATGGCACCCTCTATGCAGCTGCTCTCTATGTGTGCGGTGTATGGGGTTTTGTTGCAAAGCTTTCCAGCTGCTTTCAAGCTGTTCCTTTGAATCTGCCACAATATTCACGCCCTCCTCCCCCACCAGCCTGAAGGACACTTGGAGATTTGTTTCTTGTTGACTATTTAAAGCCCAGGTATCTCTCATGATTAATTGAGAGCCAAAACTGAATGAAGGTTGGGTGAAGAGAGAGGGGGGGAGCAGTCAGCTTTCAGCGGACCAGGTCTGGAATAAGGGTCTCTCCAGAGAAAGGAGGGTCTTCATGGATTAGCACTCTTTGCCTAGAGAAAACCCTTGCCTGTTCAGGAAACCTTGGCCAAAACATTTAACAGCTATCTGTCTCTCTTTTCTCCACAGACAAAGGAGATGGAAGCGATGACCAGAAAGGATGACAGAAAGATCTCTCAGAGCTGGCATGAGAATCATTTGCTGAGCATAATAAAGGGATTTAGGCTCTTGAGAGGGAAAAAAGTCACCACTCTAAAAAATAAGAGCAGATACAGGCAGCCTACAAGGTTTAATACGGGCAGTTGAATGACCTGTGTCACCTTTCTTGTGACCCCCTCTTTGCTTTTGGTTTTTTTTAAAGCCATGCACCTGTGTGTATAATCATTTCATAACTTAAAGAAGTATTCTTCCTTTACCAATGATAAATTTGGGATGCATTCTTAATGCAAGGAATTAATGGAATATCCTTCACTTACATGAGATGAGATCTTGAGAAACTGAGTGATAGAATGTAATGGCATGGGCAATCACTTAGGGGCTAATAAGAATTTATGTAAAAATGGGAATCCATCAATTGTAAATGACAGAGAAGGAGAAAGACAAGACTGGCCTATTAGTCAATCACGGAATGTCTGTGAACCTCTGAAGTGATGTGGCCAGGACAAAAAAAAAAGAACAGGCAAAAAGTGCAGAGGTGTATCTGACAGATGATGTTCAGCAAAGAGGAGGAAAAGGGGAGTATTATTCCACTGGGGTCCCACTTAAGAAAGCTTTGTCTGGTTCTGGCCATCTCCACTGGTAAAAGCTGAACTCAGGCTATAGCAGAGACAGGCTTCTTGGGCAATTGGGAAAATAGGAAGTTTATGTTCCAGGACAAGGGTAGAAGAGCTGGGCTTATTCAATCTAGGAAAAGATAATTTAATGCTCTGTTTGTCTCTAAAGATACAGGGCTCAGCAGCAGGACTAAGTTAAGGATGGTGCTGGCATGAGGATAAATGGATGTTAACTAGACACAGACGGAATTTCACCAAGGCTTCCCAACCACTCTGGAAAGAGGCTCCAGAGCAGTTGTCCTGTAGGAGTCAGATGGGGCAAATGGCCTCTTTGACTTTCTTATGGCACTGAATTGCTTAACCAAAGGTGGTTAATTTTGTGAGGCGGTCACTTTGAGGTATCGGTGAACTGAAATGTGTGGTGTTGAATGTTGCTTTTGTGTGTGTTTTTCTGTGTAGGGTGCCAATAATTCTTGTTAAGTACTCTCAGATGTGCATGGGCACACATAGAGCAGTCTCCATTTTCTCGTCATTGCCTCTTCTGTTCTGCTGTGCTCAAGGAGCTGCTGTTTCTCTGCTCTTGACATCCTCCATATTTAAGCAACAGAGGCCCACCCTCCCTGCATGCTTCTAGAGTTATTTTCCTGCTGCCATTGCAGCCCAAAAGCAAGCTGCTTGGCCCAGCTTTTGTGCTGGCTTATATCACATTTTCATTAACTTTCCTCCTCAACAAAGGCCTTTAGTGAAGACACCAAGGGTTTGGGCCAGAAGGAACCCAAATAATAACCTGCAGAGTCTCCTGGCCTTTTCTTATGTCAGTCTTTCACACTGAAGCCCTCTTGCCTCTTCTCAGACCACCATAAACCCTGAAAAGTAATTGGGCTTAGGTAGCTGGTGTGAGGCAGCACCCTGAGGAGCCAAAAGTTTGTGTCATTACCACCTATTTTGTTCCTCTGTTGTATTTAACCATATGCTTATTTGCTAAGCAGAGATCTGTGTCTTGATTACATGGATATAGAGTGCCAGCTATAACCTGAGCCCTATCTGCAAAGGGCCCCTCCAGGCACTACTGCAGCATGAATTATAAATGCTCCTTCCAAAGGACAGCGTCGCTTCCCTTTACAACAGTTGCGAGGGCAAAGCAGTTTAGGCATTGAGGCCAGTTCATGTTTTCTGCACACTGGCCCTTTCAGGAGGTGGCATCCATTTTGGAAAATGAACATTTTCCATTCTCATGGTAGGGTAAAATAGCAAGGAGACGTAAAAACGAAAGCAAAGACACAAATACCTTGCAATGTACAATCATATAATGAGAGCTGGCAATGCTATGGAAGAGATTACTTAAGAGAAGATGATTGGTATTTGAATAGGGAAAGTTAATACTATTTCATTAGGAAAATAAACTTTCTCCTTTTCACTTCATAAAGGTGCTCTGATGATCAGCAGATAAGTTAAAGATAGTTTTTAAGTGTGTTTTTTTATTGGGAAAGTTATGCTTCAAGCCTACTAAGGTTCTTATGCGTCTGCTTTTGAATACCCTTCCTGAGAATTTAAGGGCTCTGAGTTCATGTGAGAAAGAGCTGAGAACCAGCCCTAAAGACATGACTTGGTACAAGGTTTGGCTTAGCTGAACCCACAGGTGAAGTATTAGAAATCACTGGTTAATTGAAAAAATATAGACCTTGATTTAGCATAATACAACTGGGCCAGGTGCTACACTAAAAAGTAATTACTGCAGTTGTATGTGGTCATCTAAGTCACACAGGGTTTTAGCCCCTCCTCTTCCCCTTTGCACTTCTGAGTAAAATATGTAGTGTTGTGCTGTGGTGTGACAGTTTTATGCTATGAGGAGGGACAGGCAATTGGTGTGAATTATACTGCACTGAGAATCTGCAACTTCTGTCGTCGTTTATGAATATTTGCACAGCCATAAGCATGTGTTTGCTCCGCTCTCCTTACCTGTAAAAGTGGGATCCCTGACTTCCCTTCTTCCTGCACACGGTATTTGTGAGGCTTACTTCGTTATTGTTGGCAAAGCTTTCTGAATTTACAAAGCTCTATGCAAATACCACGTTGCTCACTCACGTATATCCAGTAATGTAGGAGCACTTTAGGCAGATAAGGTTTAATTAGAGATGTGGAATAGTGCAATAACAGTAGGATTTTAGATGTTCTAGTATATCACTGCCTGTGCTGTGTGTAAATGATGAGGCCAGAAATTACCATTGGAATTATCTAACATGGCTGCTTGACTAATAAGCCACAGCACTGTTGCAACATTTTTTCTTCCCCATTTATTTACCTTTGGAAAAGGTTTCTGTATGGACACAGCAACAGGAGATTTTAATCTCTCTAGTAATTGATTTGCTTTTCTCATTTATCTCTCACTAGCCCAACAGAGTTCACAGAGGTTTAAAACCATTTTACTCCAATACGAAATTGAGAAGAATATTTTGTTTTGATTTCCAAAGTAAACTTCTGCTATTAGAACAAGTGAGTACCTTTCATGTCAGCAAGATGTAACCCCGTATTTCTGACAGAAAGGTTTAGAAAGAAGAATCCAGGTTTTCCAATGTCTGCATGGGTCTCTCACAATTATTCAAATTGCTTATAGCAGACCTTTTTTCTTGGAGTTTGTATATTTAATATGGACTTGTCTTTTTCAGTTGTGCTTCTTCTGTTTGGGTTGTATTTATTCAGCTCTGGAGTAGAGTCACATAAGTGTATGAAGAGCTGCTGGGGATCTTGTATGCTATAAATCATAGGGTCAAATTCTTGCCCCAGAGAAATCAATGAAAAAACCTTCTATAGACTGGAAAGTACTTACAATTTTGCCCCTTATGTTAGCACAAAAATGATGTTAAAGTAATGCTAAAATAAACTGTGGGAGCTTTTGCCTGGTAAGTTTGACTATTTGTTTGGATTTGTGGTCCATTATTCAACTCTAATGACCACTATTTATTTGTTCAGTCCAATAGTCTATATTTTTGTTGGCACATCCTTATTTTCTTAATGCCCTAAGTCTGAAAAAAGGTACGTGTGTGGTCTTTATTGACTACATGAAGTTGTGTGGTCTTTTCGCGCTTTTACCTATTTATCTGTTTACTGGATTAAGCCTATCATAAATATTAGAGTTGAGTTAAGTAGCTTACATTTGGCTAGGTAAAACCTCACTGATCCATAGACTGTTTGGTTTTCAGTGTTATCTGAACCCACCCACCAGTTGTGAGATTCACAGAAAATATCCAGGGTTTACCTTTTTTTTGTACGCAATTCTCCTTAATAAGGATTAATATTAGGAATAATAGCAGCATGACAGCTGTGGTCCCAGGTCTTCTGCCATGAAATGCCAGCCTTGATACCATCAGAGTCAAGCTCTGTGGTCCTGAATTTATATGTTAAATATTCAAGATCAGAGCAGCTCTAGTATTTTGAGCTTAATTACAGCTTCACTTTGAGCCCCTGGTAAAAATCTGTGGGTAAGAGCACAATTTTAAGAGCCTGCTCCTGTTTTACCTCATAGTGGTGCATGAGGCAGTTCAGATAGCTTCAACAGGGTATCTTTTTGCCTCAATGTGCCACATAGTTTTTATTCTTCCTTGAATATGATACTGTTGTTTAAACCTTCACTCCCCATATGAAAGTGTGTTTATGCTTCCTCAAATACAATAGCAGTGTGGAAAAATGAAATCTTTCTTGGTCTACTTTGACACAGTCATTGGGTTTTATTCCATTGTTCTTTCAGTGGTGTGATTTTATTTTATTTTATTTTATTTTATTTTATTTTATTTTATTTTATTTTATTTCATTTCATTTCATTTCATTTCATTTCATTTCATTTCATTCCTTAAGGTAGCTTTCTTTATGTATGTGACACTTATAGGAGAGGAATAATTAAATCAAATGGAGCAAAATCTCTGCAGATCACCTTTTCATCAACTCTGCTCCTTGGGTCAACACTCCCAGCTTACAAACCGATTAGGAGCAAAAAACTCCATGCGAAAGATTCAGGCTTGTTTTGCTTTGTTTTGTGTATGTGGATAATTCCCTGCAATAAATCTTCCTGCACACCATCCCTTTCACTCTCTGATGTTAACAAGACTGAGATCTATGCGTATACATACACACATTGTCTGTCTCGAGCTGGCAATGTCTTGATAAGAAGTTCATTATTATCCACCACTGTCAGAAGCTGTTCTGAAATGATCTGCAAGGCGAAACATCATGTATATATTGGGGATGTTTTTTTTAATTAAATAGAAAAAGTGTCATGAAACTTTCTTCAAAGGTGCCAGGCAGCTGTTTCTTCTGAGGCATGTTGTTCTTTTTTTAGGCAGTGGGTCTTTGATAAGTGTCTCTCAGCACCCTCAGAAGTGTTTTCCAGGTTAGAAGGATGAGAGAGAGGAGATGGCAGTCATGATGCCACTGGCTGATAAAGCCAGAATGCAGACTAAGCCTTCAGATCAATAGGAATGCAGACGGCTGTAACACCAGATTGCCTGGTGTCAGCTTTAATTTCACTTCCTTTGCCGGCTGCACCCAATTTCCAGCCCTTGGAGTCTGAGGAAACCTCCCCCTGCTTGCCAGGCACCCGTTGCACAAGCGAACAGCTTGTAAGCACAGGAAGGGCAGGCAGGCAGGCAGGAAAGCATCAAGAATAACCACCAAACACATGCAGTTGTTTTCCTCCCTCTGGCCTTTACCCCAGGGCTGCCCTCGGGTGCTTTTGCCTTCATGTCCACTGTTGCTCCAGTGCCCTGCCCCGGCACAGGGCACTGAACTGCCTGGGCACCAGCTGCCTAAGGGTTTAGCCCTCTCTCTTCTGATGTTTTATTCAGAATAAGATTTTATACCAGTGGATCTGCTGTAATTTTTTTGGTGGGGCAAGCAAGTTTCAGCTTTACCCAGATTTGGAGGGTCTGGCTGCGCCAGCAGCTTGGCAGAGTGTGCTGACTGGTGGCATCAGGTGGCCTGGTCAGGGCAGCTGGTGGGACAGCAGAGTAAGGCAGGCTGCCCTCTGCACACAGCTGTCTTGTTTTGGTCCTCCCTGTGGGATCTAAAACTCCCCCTCATGCAATCACAAGTCTTATGTTAAATTACTGTAACTCAGGTGTTGCGTGGAATATCTTGACTTCCTCTATGTCTGCAGTGCTGAGTAAAGGCAGGGATGAAATTAAAATCCTTGCTTTTCATGCAAGGCCTAAAGAGAGGCTTTGTTTCTGCTCTTTATGAAGTCGTTGGATTTTCAAATCAATAACGTAATCTAAGATTGGGTTATAAAGGAGCTAAATACTGAAATACAATTACAGAAAGGGTGACGAAAATAAAAAGCAGAATGAAGTCTTTCTTTGAAGCCCCAAATTCTCAGTTTTCAAAAGTTTACAAAACACAGTTTATTTAACCATCCTTAATTATTGGGCACCAAGGGATTCCTGCAGGGAAGGCATGCAACACTTGAATTTATAATATAAAAGTTAAATTGTGGGGAAATGCAAGGAGCAGGAGGAACCCCCCCAAATCATCTTGGTTTAATGCTGGAGATAAATGCATATTGCATGTTTGCATCTCATTTCTTCCAAATTCTAGGTCAGTGTAGGTGTAAGTATTTTTTAAAATCAATTCTAATCTTGTGACTGATGAGCCTGCTTGTAATCAGCTTAACAAAAGTCCAGCATTCAGGAATCATTCTCCTAGACACTTTGGGCATTCTGAACCTGAGTGCAAAATCTGCAGTGTTAGCAAATTTGCTTTTCCTATTGCTATTGTATTGGACTCCTGGAAATCCTCTGATTTCATATTCATGTATATATAAATGTATATACAACTATAGGCACAAATAGCATATATAAAATATTGAACAGCACCTTGAGGATTTAAGGTCTCTTCCCAGGCTTACTGCATATTGTTTATGTCTACTCCAGCATATAAATTTGAATTTTAAAATCAATTTGCAGTGCAAATATATCTGCTGTTGCATTCTGGACTCATCTGAACTTGAAAAAAAAGATGCTTGAACGTTGAGTTGGCTAATATGACACAAGCATTCAATAGGGGTGAAATACAACCACAGGGTGATAGCTAAGCTGCCTTGTGAGGGTAGTTGGGGTTGGAGGCAGCTGATCATACAAGGAGCTGATCCCTGTCGTACACTCTGGTAGGCATCTCAGGAGATAAATTTCTCCTTATCCAAACTCTTTGAGTCCGCAGGCAGATGAGAAACAGCAGAAAGAGAAACGTTAAATTGTCTCATTTACTCGAATGGCTTTTAAAATTCGAAGCATAGTTACAGGTATTTACAGGTCAATATCTTTAACTGTTTCATTGCTGATCATTTTACTAGGAGCTTTCAACAAATACACCTATTCATTTTGGCCCATCTTCCCCAGAACTGCTTACTTTTCCAGTTTTGAGCCACAGAACTTGGACAGAGAAATTCTTGCCAACAATTTCTGATTTAGTAAATTGAAGTATTTGCAGTTGCTAATTAAAAATATTAAGTTGTCTCTGCCATGACTACAAATTGTCGGTATAGCACAGGCTTTTTGATTTTTGTGGGCACTCTATAAAACTTGGTCCAGCAGGAGCAAGGGTAATTTGATTTAATAAGCTAATAAATATGTTTGAAATATGCTTCCTGCAGGTTATAAAAACAGAAGGGTAGAGCCACAACACAGGGAAAGGAAAAATTATGCACATTAAAAAAATACAGATTTGGGAAAGAAATCCCTACTGACGTGACCAGAATTCACTAGGAATTTCTATAAGTTAGAACAACATTTTCCTTTTTACCTGGTGGCAAAGTGCTTTCTGCAATAACATCCAGGGATAAGCTATCCTCTACGATTGCAGACAATAAGCTGTATGACTTCTTCTACTGAATGAGCAGAGAAGGGAGCAAAACAAATGGTATAGATTTCCTTGTTGATTAATTTGACACTAATTTTATGTTGCCTCTAAACTGATGATTTCCAGTGGGCTGGCAAATAGATATAGAAATAAATTAAAATTCATTTTGGAGCAATGCCAAAGTCAGAAGTGGAAGTTAGAAATTTTGGCAGCTGAAGGCATCTCGTCTGTCTTCTAGGACCAAAGACAAAATGAGAGACATGCAACCCCAAATTCCCAAGTCATAGAAGCTGGGTGCTTCTGTTAAAATAACAGGCAGTGACATCATTAACAATGTTGACATTTAAATTGACATAATTATGTTCTTGAAGTTAATAACCCATCTGTGCATATACATGGGTGATGCTTACCTCTGACATTGTGGTTCCATCCACAGCGCAGGCTTATGCTCAGCTCACACTTGGAGCCCTGCTTTGGATATATGGAGTCCTTTAATTTCATCTCATAAAACCTGAGGAGCCAAAAGGTGTTTCAACTGCTTGGTTGGGATCCAAAGCACATTCTTGGGTAAGAATATGGTACGATGTACATAAGAGCTTGAGGATGCATGTCCCATAAAAAGTACTTGGGTCTGTCTTTGGAAGGGCTCAGTTCCCCTGATGTCTCTCCTCCTCTTACGTATCTTTGTGGAGCCTTGTGCTCTTCCAAGCACAGGTGAAAACTGCTGCATCAAAACAATAGCATTAGCAAAATCTGGAAGTTATTTGGTCAGTATCCTGCTGGGCATGTTTTGTTTGTATTTGTGTAGTTACTCAGTTAAAGTTATTGTTTTTGGGGAAGGACACAATTAACAGTGACAGCATCATTTGGCACCAAGCTGGACCTTGAAATGCCTCTAGCAGAGTGATTATTTGGATCAAACATGTCTGAAGTAAGAGCAGTGCTCTTGTGCTTTTGGCTGTCTCCATCTGACTGTGAAACCGCCTGTCAGAAGGGACTGACACGCTGCATTACTGATAGAACAGGGAAAGGAATGGAAGTCTCATGACTCCTAATAATAACTTAAAAATGTTCATTTTAACAGTTTTTAATTGAACTGGTTCCTACTTATACATTTACTATATATTTAGAAATTAAGTGTTTATTTTTTCATCTTGAAGTCACCATTTTTATTGTAAAATAAGCAATTTAAAAAAAAAATAAGACAAAGAATGTAGCAGAATTTGCTTAGGTTTGAGCTAAATGATTGCAGTCAAATGAATAGAGCTTTTCATTAACAAGAAGTTCAACCTTAGCTATGTCTTCACTGCATTTTCAGCATCCTGCGTGAGTTTAAAAATATGTTCTTTACTGAGCTCTTCCAGTACCCTTTTCTGCATTCCATTGGGCAAAATAGGTGTGAGATCCTAGTATGCACCACAACTAGTTTTAGAAAATCTCTCCCTAGATCAAACTGTCAGGACAAACCACCCAAGCAGCTGGCATATTTAAATTTTTGATCAGAATTTTCGACCTCTGTTTTAAACTGGTACAGATAGTTTTGGTACAGTTTTCATTCTGCTGTCAGCTGTTCACACTGACTCAGAAATGTCACATCATCTTGATCTGATTTGAAATTTTATATGAAAAAAATCCTGTAAATATTTGCTGACCAGATTTATGAATGAAATTTTGAAATCTGCTTGATTTGAGGAATAGTTTATGACTATCTGATTAGCAGAAAGGTTTTGCATGCATACCTCTGTTAGCACTCACTTGCAGAGGAAACATGTCTATTGCAAGCTGGATCAAGTTTGGGAGATTGCACCTCAGGTAATAATGGTAATAATAAGAGATACTTTTAATATTCCCTGCATCTAGGAAATTGCAAGGTTAATGACCACAAGTACAGAAAATGAGCATGAAATAATTTCACTTTCTGTGGGTTTAGTTTAGCTGGAAACAGCTGAAATGCAACTGCTCTGCATGCATCTATTTCAAGCATTGCTTTCCCTGCTGAAGACATGCTATTGTGTGAAATGCTCCTGTCTGTTAGAAATTAGTTAGGTAATAGCTTTTTACAAGGATGAGGGTATTGCTTAATCCTGAAATCTTTTAGCACATGGACTGTCAAAAGGGTCTGCTCTTATCTGATTCGTTGAGGAGGCAGTTTTTTATGGAATTAATATTTTCATTTGCTCAGGGTGTGGGTACATTTTTTTTGCAAAACTCAGTGTCTGTGTGATGACAGAATTTATTTCATTCATTAGTATTGCCACATATTGAAGCATTTTATTTCAATTCAGTAGACTATTTTTGTTTCCATAAATTATCCAGTCTGTTTCTCATATAAGTGATGGGATGGATGCCTCTGGTGTTAAGGAAGATAAAAAGGGAAGGAAAGATATATTTGAGATTACCTTTAGTGTCATGCAAGTTGTTACCTAGCAGTCTGAGAAGAGTTTTCAGAAGTGTCTGATAAATATGTTTAGAACAAGCCTGAACTGGAACTAGCAGGGCAGACAGTGAAGTTGCACATCCAGCTTTTGATTTTATTCATTTTCTCAAAATGCAGATGAATCACTGAGGGCAGAAATCCATCCTTTCCTAATCACTTTCCTAGTTTCACTTGTGTTGACCGACAAAAGGCCCTGTATTATCTATCTTTTCTGAGTAGCTTTTAGTGCCCTTGATGACAGCTTGTTGGTGTATCATTGGACTTGCTCCATGTTTTGGGTACAAGATGATGAATCTTATGCCTTTGTCCATACCATTGTGAATAGAGGGTATCACCCACATTAGATGAATTGGCAAGTGGCAATAGAGAAAATGAAGTCCGCATTTTTGTTTTGGCAGCATACATGGGCAAGGGGCTGAGAAGATCTCTCTTTGAGAGGACCTTAGTGAGGTGAGAAGGAGGGTTTTCATGACATTTTTGATGTCATTCTTCAGTAGACAGTAGTGCAGGGAGGTTGTAGCCAGAATGCTCTGAACCTGCCCTTTGGTACCTGAGGCCATGTCCCACACCACCCGTTCAGAGGGGGTTATTGTGAAAACCAATATTAGTGCTCCTCCTGAGAAATGAAAGGGAGAATTGACAGGGTCAGGAACTACCAACAAATTTGAGATAGACACAAAAGGATGTTTTTTGCCAGTTTTCCTCTTCTTCTGAGTCCTGGCACTAACCTAATGATTCCAGGTACTGGAACATTTGGCCAATTCTGAATGAAAGTTAGTTTTACAATTACAAAGCAGAACATAAAACTTCTGGAGCATCTCCAGTGTGGGTTGGATTAGGTTTAAAATCCAGAACACTCTTGGGTTTTAAGTTAAGACAAAGTAAGTCTTGATATCTATGCTACAAACAGAACTTGAAAGAGAAATTCTTACTAGTAAGATGATGCCTTTCTAAACCTTGGCTGTAACATGTTGGTCCTGTTCTTTCTGAAATCCAGTACCAAGTGCAAACATAATGCCTGTTATTTCTTTCCTCCAATGTGTTGGCATTTGCTTCTTGGATGGAAAGAGGAAGACCACTTTTCCTTTAATTAAAGAAAAAGGTTTAATCACTCGGCAGCCCTGCAATGGATGAATGCCAGTGTAATTTCACCTGAAAGTACTTGCGAAACCCAGCTCTTCCATTCTGCTGAGGAATAGCTGCTGTCTGGGGAATTCTTTACTGGGTTTTTCAGACACAAGAACTGCATTGTGAATGGGAGGAGGCAATCTTACCAGTCAGGGAAAAGTAACATACTTCAGGGAGACAGGCACACCTGGTGGTACCTGGACCAAACTGCATCAATCACCATCTAAATTAACTGGAAGAATTTGGTGTTTGTACATATGCATGAAAATAGTTTATTCTTCATTTGTTAAAGGGACATTGCCAAGACTGGTAGGCCTAAAATTAGCTCTCCAGCTGTGTTTTGCTTTGCAGGCACGTGCATGTCTGTTCTGTTCCTGGAAGCAGCTGGGTGTTGAAATCCACAAGAAACCTGCTCTGTGTGAAATGCAAAAAGAATATGTGATTTTTCAAGATTCCCTCCCTTTTGTTTGTTTTTCCTTACTTCTCGCACCTCTTTATGATGACGGCCTTTTCTGGCTGGAGACCAGAAATCTCTTCAAAGTTTCCGCGTGTTACTTTTACTTAGGAGGTGAGAGCCTGAATGCTGAGGCCAAATTTTCACCCATCAGTCAGCCAGGTACAGGATGTAAACTGCATAGCTGCCTCAGAGCATGCTCGGCATTAATTTCCAGCTTGGATTCATGCTTCTCCTTGGCAAATTTGTGCCAGCATCTTCCAACTGAATGCCCAGCTTGATACTAAGAAGGGAATGTGCAACAGGAAGAAGGAGGAACATGGATTTTATGGTTACAGAGGAACTTAACAGAAAGCTATTTTTGTCTAGCCTACAGCCTTTTCTCAGAGACAAGACAAATAGATTTCTTAGACTCAGGAGAGCTGTTTTTTTAGTGGCATTTTTAGATGACTGCAAACTAATTCTTGGCTTCTGAATTTTCACTCCATAATGCTTGAGCTCTTATGCTTTTACTCATATTCAGAAACAAGCAATCCTCTTTTCAGTGTGGAAATATGATTTCTATATACCCTAAATGGTATCCCAGCAGTGCCTGTGTCTCCTGGGTGAGGCTTCCTTCATACATGCACATAAGTGAGGCAGAGGGCAGATGGAGGGCAGTATCTGAGAGGGATGGATGAGATCTGTCGTCCCACTGTCACTTTGTGACGTGTTTTCAATTCTTTGTATTTCAGAAGGCACTTGGAAATTATCTCGAGCCTCAAAGTGTTATATAAGACCTCAAGGCCCTCCTTGGGGGTAGCATGAAGAGTTTTTCTTCTTTCTTCATTCCTCTCTAATGATAACATCTGTGAAGTATCTAAGGCACAGAAGGAAAATAATTTTTCTTTTAATGGTAGAACTTACTCAGACTTTGTTCATACTAGAGGTGGGCCAGGCATGGCTGTCACTGGACTTTGTAAAATTAAGTATGATCCAGATTTTGACTGCTAACAGTACTAGTAAAAAGCTAGAAAGCTAGAGGTGGGTTTTCCATAGATCTATTTGCCCCTTGTGTAGCCAAATAGGAGACAAACTGCACCCCTGACAAAATCTTATGGCAACTGAAACACTGTGGAGCCAACTGCAAAGTTCAGTTACAACTTAATGGAAGAGAATAAACATTGCACACCTGTAGCCAAAGTACATGGGAGGGTTTTATCCTATACTACTCCTGAGTTCTCTAAAAGCTTATCATCTGTTTGCTTAACTGCTGGTTCAATTTAGAATAATATTTAACTCTCACAGAATCTAAACATCTATGAAACTTTAACTTGAAAATCGACAATTCCTATTTCTACCAGACAGAAATGGAGGAAGATGGCCATCATACATTGCTCTTCAAGAGATTTGCCAATAAATATCTTTTATGAAAGGCTTGATAAAATATCTGCTATTAACACTGTCAATATGGAGAAAGTGAAGTAAAAGAAATGGTAAATAGCCTGCCCAGATCTACAGGGAGCATCAGGCTGTGCTTCTGCAGTATTGTAGAATATCTACTGCTAAATCAAAACCACAGGAGCTCTATGGCAAAAATTGATGAACTGGGGTTTGTGTTTGATCCTGGCTTAAATTTACTGAAAAGGTCCTGAAGGAGGTCATTTTCATCTGGACTTTGTGTAATCTCTCCTGTCCTGTGTCTGCTTGTCTTTCCCTATAGACCTCCCACAGTCAGCTCAGTGACCATCTCACTTGTTCATTCTTGCCCCCCTTTTTCTTCTATAGATTCAAAGAAAGATCTGTGTTCCCAGATGCCCCACACATGTTATCTCCATTGTATGTCAGCTCAAGTCCCTGTGACAGTCTCTTTTTCACAAAAGTGCAAATCCCGTGAGCATCCCACTTGGATTTTGCCTCATATATTTAGGAGTTTTAACAGGTGTTGTTAAAGAGCTAGAAGCTCCAAGTCAGAAAGCATCTCAGAAGTGACTGGTGTCCCCTTGCCTTGTCTATCACAATCTATACTGGGCCTGCGTGAAAATAAAAGACCTCATAGAAAAAGGGTTTTATGTAGAAAGTTTGAATTGTAAGTGCCTGAAGTCATGTGATTGATCACACTATTTTTGTGCAGACACCGGTGAGATTTGTTTCATGGCCTGAACAGAGTCTCAGAAGGAAGCAGAGAGCAGTGGTGATGACTCTGGGATGACCCTGCCAGAAACTTCCCTGTACCCCAGGACAGCAGGCAGATACCTTCTGAACGGTGATCCTGCAGGCAAACATCCCCTTTGAGTGAACACATTTTTCCACTTCCAGCACAGATGAGTGGTCTGGGGCTGACAGCAAGGGCTTTTTGTGAGAGGTGTCCCCTGAAGGGCTGAAAGCAGTGGGCAAGGGCAAGCTGAGACTAGGCGAGCAACAAGTTCCGGGATCGAGTAAATGCTTTCTCTGTCTCCTTTCTAGGGTTTTTATCTTTTCTGTGGTATGCTGTCAAGATTCAGTCACTTCCTCAAAAAGTAGATCTAGCATTGCTGACTAGGAAGCATCCCACACCAACCCTTCTTGGGGACTGAAATCTCCTTGCAGTGCTCAGTGTCATTAGCTCTGACCAAGGCAAAGGACTCCTGCTCTACAGCCCTGTCCCAGATGGTGAACCCATTTCAATACGGATGCAGTTTCAGGAAAATAAATGCAGTTGCAGTAGCAAAGCAGAAGAGTAATTGTTGCTTATCCTAATTTTAATGCAATTTTGAAGGGACATGTGGTTGCCTTGTTGTATTTTAACAATATGGCCTTTAAAGTCACAACTCTATTTTACACTCTATTCAGCAGATAAACAGCCACTATAATTCCTAGGGCCTTCAAGGCAGTGCTTCAAGCTGCCATGGCTCCTGGGCTGCCAGAAGGTCTCAGCTCTGACCACAGGACAGACAAAGCCAAAGAAAATAAGAGATCAGAGCAAGAGACGCAAAGATGATGTTTTATTGCTTTTAAGCCAACTCATGCACAGTTTCACAGCATGGCAAGGAGGAATTAAGGCTTTTGCATAAAATCATCATCCAAGTAGGTCTCCTAATCTCTGATCTTCTCAGTCCTCATGGTCAAACAAACAAACTGAAGCTGTCACAAATGATGGCTGTCATTCAACTTGGTCTGCTCCAAGCTCAGCCTGCTCCAGCCTGACACCATCTGCTTCCTCTGGCCTTGCAAACTGCCTGCAGGACACAGCAAGATCTTCATCGGGAAAGGTGGGCTGGATGTTCACCTGAGGGTGAGGACCTGTGGTTTCCATTGTTCAGGTACCCAAGCTGCTCATATGTTCTGTGGCGAAGCAGCATCTGCTTGGGTGGCGAGCGAAGCAGATGGTTGGCAGTGATGGGGAATGGCTCTGAGAGAGAGCATCAGCAAGTGCTGCTCACCCAGGCACAGCAGTGGCAGGGTAGTTCTGCTGTCTCGTACCAGGCCAACTTCAGAGGGTCCTGGCCAGCTCAGCCAGCATCTATCAGGCCTGCATGCCCCACACCACGCTGGCTCTGATGCCTGTGGTTATCCTCTGAAAGGCCCCAGAGATCCAAGGCTTCCTGTTGATTATGTACCACTCCTTGCTGGGGGAGGAGAAGGTGGGGAAATGTTTTCCATCCATTGTGGTCACACACCAGGGGAACCCCATGGAAACAAAGACTTCTCTGACCTCTTGAATCCCACTGGGGAAGGACTGCATGTGCCAAACACCTCCTGAGCCATCCCATGTGAGGCTGACTTCCTAATCTTAAACTCATTATTTGCAGCTCAGGGGTGGAAGCATGTGGCTGCCAGCTCCCAAATGACTGGTTCAGCCCACTCAGGACTCTCTGATCCTCTTGAGGTGGATTGCATCTTCCGCCCCACAAAAGGAGTGAGCTCACCATGGATCAGGCTGAGTGTGTCTCTCCCTCCCCTGGCAGTCCTCCCAGATTACAGCATGACCCTCAGCTATGAGTCACCTCTTTTCTCACAAACCCAGACGCTGTACAGAGCAGGCGGTTGCTCATCTGCGCCAATGCTGAGAATTTACTGCGGCAAAGTGAGTTTGGCCTGCAGTGACTCCTTCTCTGCATGTGACCTTTCTGACTTTTTCTGGTCCTCCTGTGTAGAGCATCTTTGTGCAACTGCTTCCCCAAGCACGGACTAGCAGCAGTGCTTGGGAGGAGAGCAGGAAAATCCCGTGGGGCTCTTGCAGTGCCAAGGAACAAGTGACAGCCAGGTGCTGATCATGCAGTGGGGCTTTCCATGGATTAATTTCTGAGGACAACACCTGGCAGTTTGCCCCTGCCCTGCTGGCCATAATCAATACTTTATACTGGGCAGTGATGTTGGTGCTCCTTCCATGCATCAGTGGGGATGAGCAGGGTCAGTGCAACCAGTGACCACTGTGCCTGATCCTCCTGGCAGAGCCCAGCGGGGAGCATCCAGGCTTGGGGGGAAGGAAGGCAGGTAGGTTGTTGAGTGGGTTGCCAACTTTGTACCCTCCATCAGACACGTACATGCACTGTGAGCCTGCTGGTTCCCGGCTGCGAGCCAGAGGATCTAATTTTGAGAGCAATGCCAGTACTGCCTTTGGTATCAGTTTTGCTGTGTCAATCCAAATACCTGCTCCAGGACTGGAGGTGTGAGCAGTGCCTGGGCTATCCCAGGTGCAGGCAGGGTGTCAGGGGCACCAGGCAGCCACAGGGCTGAGACCCGGCTCCTGCCGCCTCTGCCGGCCGGGATGCACAACCAGAGAAGTGAATCAGCACCACTGTGATGCACAGTCATGAGAGAGCTGACTCCTTCTCGGAGGGCTATGAGGATGCCAGGTTTGAGGAAAGGCAACTTCAGAGTGATACTTCTGCTCTCTGCTTGTTGCCATACCTGCATGCTTCCAGCACTTTCAAAGGAGGAAGAACTAGCCCAAAACTCTGTGTTTTGCTTTGGTTTGTTTGTTTCCTCTCTTCCGGAGCTGCGTTCCTCCTATGTCGTCTGGTTTAGCATCTTGCCAGTTTGGCTAAGTATCTTGTAAGGAAATCATTTATAATAAAGCTAGTATGCTGGGGTTTATCATTTATAAGTGTGGGTCAGGGTTTAGTTCACTGTGTTAAACTCTCCATGCTGCATGTGATTTTTCAAGCTTTGTCAGGAACAAAAAGTTCTGGGGATGTGCAAAGCATGACTGCATGGTTTCCATGGAGACTCTGCTAGTTAGGCTGTGGAAATCCTGAAAAGGCCAGAGGATGACTGACAATACAAGGTCTTAGCGGCTGATCTGAAGAGCCAGACTGAATTAATGAGATTTTTCACAGAGAGTTATTAGCAAGGCTAGCACGGTATGGCACTTAGGCCTCTTTCGTTTTCTCAGCTGCAGTCTTGGAAAACAGAAATGGAAATATCTAATTGCTGTTTTTTAAGCCCTTTTAAGATTATTTCAACCTATAACATTTTAAGGATGTAATGAAAAGCAGGTTTGTTTGCTTTTTTTATCATTTGGTTACTGTTAATATTGTGTTTTTTGGTGGCAGTTGCCCTTTATCTGTACGGAGATGGGAAATTCAATAATACTTATTCCATTGAGCAGTTAATTCCCACATACTGTGAACACATTACTGTTCAAAGTAGGTTATCTCTAGTTCCATTTAGAGCCAAGCACGAGATACCATGGCTTTATATCTCCTAGGGCCATATTAATTATTTATTACTGACTGCTAATACAAACTGTTAACTCTGGCTAGTAATAGTTTGTTCATTTATCCATCACTTACTGCTTCTTCCCTGTGTTTCTGCCTACCCCCTTTCGACAGTCTGCTCAGGCTATGAAGCCATTTATATTTTTGGACCCAATTAAAACAACACCAAAACTATTATCAGTCTGAGATGCTGAGTTTTGATCAGGACCCAACTTTCCTAAAAGTTTTGCAGTGTCTGAACTGCGGGATTTCACCGGACCATTAACAGGTGGACGGTCAGTAGTTAGAGGGAGATGTCTGTTGTTTGCCAGTGAACTAAATGGATGTGTCTGCCTGTTTCTGGTAGGAGTAGCTTGTTTGGTGTTTCATTTTCAACCAAGACAACAAAAAAGTGTTTGAATACTCTCTTCCTTTCCCTGGAAAATGCTGTCTCTGCTGAAATCAGCACAGCTGGTACAGCAAAGCGGCATGTTGGGGACTGCTATTTCTTGTTGGTTTGCACAAGTGCACATGCCCATATGTTTCTGGGAGATGTAAAACCATAATGTTGCTGCTGAGTAATCCACAACAAAAGCACATGCGGGCTGCATTCCTTGGATTCCTGTACAGTAGACTAATCCACTTAATCTCGCTGTTCGCTGTTCGCTTCTCTGGCTGGAATTTCACAGTCCCTTTTGATTTACTGGTTTGTAAATCTCTGATTAAGTGCCTGGGGGAGGCAGGGGGAGAGGATATCATCTCTGAAGCCTCCTCTTTCCTCTCAAATGGTTTTGTGGGAAGGAAATATGCAAATTGAAGTGGGAGTTAGCTGGTCTTATTTGGCCATCATTTTGTCATCATCTTATGATTTTTTAAAATATTTGTTCAGTAGTTTTCTCTGTTCTCAGCTGCTCAGTGCATGGGCAATGTCTCTTTTTGCCACATGGCAACATTTCCACTCCCCAAGCTTCAAAATTTTCTTAGTATTCTTTTTTCCTTTTCTAGTTGTGTTTTCAAACAAAGACACTAATCGAGACGTGTGGAAGTTTTCTTTTCTATTAGTGCACCGATAGTTATTGACAAGCACAGAACACAGGAGCTAGATGCTGACTGTGAAGCAAATTCCCAGAAACCTGCCATTTTGGAGGAGGCAAATGTATGAACACAAGATAAATCCCTAGCTAAGCAGGCAGATAAATGAGAGAGCTTGGCCTCAGAGGGTGCTCAACTGATACAAATATCAATTTAGGACCTGCCCTTGAAATATAAAAGTATAAGTAAATAATAGAGGTGGCTCACCTGACTTAATGAGTCATAAAGGATGGGAAATTAAACACCGAGCTCCCAAAATAAACTCTCCATTTAAAACACTAATTTACCACAACCCGCTGCATCCTCAGCCCCTGCGAGTGCCCTGCTTTTATGAGTGTGGTGGCTGCGAGCAAGGCTGTCCCCAGGCAGGATCCCGCGGCCAGGACGCAGCTGCTCCGCTCGGCGCAGCTCTGACTCACCGCCAGTCCTCCCCCTGCGTGCTGCCGAGATGACTCCCTGCCGGAGCGTGAGGACACTTCCCAGCTCATCGGAAAATTCCTCCGCAGCCCCACACCGCCTTCGACAGCCTCGCAGGAGGATGAGCTTTAGGTCGCTGCCTCCCTCCCCATCCTGCAGTCACGCATCCCACTGAGCAGCTTATGTGTGTCCCCAAACAGTGCTGCTGGTGGGAAGGATCTGTCGCTGAAGCCAGGCGTAACTATCCGTCAAGAAATTAATCAGAACAGGTCTGAAGAAGTGAGCAGGCAAATAAACAAACATATGGGCTACCTGACAACACAGTGTTTGGAGTAGCTTTTCTCAGGCAGAAAGGATAAAATCTCCCACGCTCTCCAGGGCTGTCCAGAGACATTTACAATTAGATCCAAACTGGGCTTAGGCAACAGATTTAAGTCTGAGTTGAATTGCCTGGACTTGGATCTGAAGATGCCAAGTCCCGTGAACTAACCTCTGCCCAAAGTGATGAGAACTGCACAAGAACAACCTCTCTCACAGCGCTCCTGCCATCTGGGCTGGTGCCAGGTCCCAGGGCGTGGAGACACAGCCTGCTCCCAGGATGGACCATGCTGGTGGGATTTCAGCTGCATCTGAATGGGAAGTGGAAAACAGATTTTTCTAAACTTTGGCTGTAAACCAGAGCTAAAGCCACTGGGGCAGTCAGGCCCTTGAGTATCAAGCTGATTTTATTCGAAAGCTTGGAAGTTTTTGTTCTGATATTTTGGCTTTAGCATGCCTGAAATGCTCAGAGGAAGCACTGGGAATGCTGTGAATCTCACCACCCATACTGTTAACCTCCTACAGCCAACATAGCCTCAGTCATCCTTTTGAAAGGGCTCCCTGGTAGGATTGCTGCAGCTGAAAGACAGATAAGAAGCAATGGGCAGTGAAAAGAAATAGGGTCTCACGAGGGTATTCCCACAGTGAATTGATAAGAAGGGTGATAGTTAAATGCCACCTGAACTTTGGGTTCAAGATGTAGAGCAGATAAGTGAACCAGAGTGACTCAAAGGCAATAAATTTTCTGTTCCAGACAAAATTAATCCAAGGCTGTCACAGGAGGCTAGAGAGGAAATTTGGAAACCCCTTTGGAGTGAATGTCTGCCAAACTTGGAAAGATATACATTGTGCTGTGACCTGTCAGTCTGCATGAGCCCATGCTGCTGGGGTGCAATCCAGACCCTTTGGCTTTTTGTCCCTCACAGTGCAAACAGTGCTGCTAACAAAGGATAATACAGGAACTCACAGAAAAGTTTTTTCTATCCAGGCATGTGTCCGCTTTCAAATAAGCTTAAGTACAAGTGGGCAAGAGAGAAAAAACGCAGCAGCAAGGTAAGACTTAATGTGATGCCAGCTGGTTTAATCAAACCCTCTCTCAGGTGTGCCCACACTGAGAAATGAGCGCTTGCTTTCACAAGGCTAAGGCTGACCCGTGCTAGCAAACTACCATGCTGTTTCTGTGAGCATGTTACAGCCTCCCAGCTTGCTGACCATCTGGTGGTCTTTCCTGCTAGGATTAGACAGGCCTCTGACTCCTGTTCAAGGCAGCTGAATGGTTTGATGCCACTCTTTCATGGCAGCCGGTCCCTGCAGTGTGACCCACAGGGTCTTGAGGATGTTGTGAGTGGGTGTCTGCAGACTGCAACTAGCTCCCCTCCACCTCCCCTAACCTCCCTGTCTGCCCAGCTGCACCCACCCCTGTGGGCTGGGAGGCGGCTCAGGGCAGGAAGGTTATCTTTGCCACTATCAGGGCTAGAGGCTTTGTTTATTTTTCGATTACTCTGTAAAGTCTGGACAGAGAGATGAAAAGAGCCAGCCCAAAGAGGTCTGTGCATGGCAGACTGTCTTGCTTGTGCTCTGGCTCTGAAAATGCAGGACAGGAAAATGTGAAGGGATGGGCTCAATCTAGCCAGATTGATTAAAGATGGCTCTGCCCACGTTTTGAGTGGCAGATGTAATACGGGGGTGGGCTCTGATTCATTTTGGTGCAAAGGCAGCAAGGCTCTGCCAAATCCTCTGCTTGAGCCAAGCCGATGGATGTTGAGCTGAAGAGGATAGACCCACCAGCACAGCCTATTGTTTCAGTAGCTCCTCTTAGAGAGCAACAGTTTCCACCTGGGAAATGCTGAAAACACCTTGTGGGAAGTTCAGATCATCTTGAAGTGCCCTTTGGTGGGGGTCAGTTGTGAAATGGAGGTGGGCCTGAGCTCCAGGCTATCTAATGGACACAGAAAACCATTTTTCATCATCCTGCATTACACATTACAGGGAATATTTTAAAAGTGTACAGTTCATTGTCACTCAAAGGCCAAATTTAAAAGCGATCTGGAAAGGTTGTTGCTGCCTGCCTGGCTCTGGCGTTTCAGAGCTCACTGGGGTTGATGAGAGGCAGCCTGATAGCCCTGAACCCTTTTGGTCCTGCCCCTCAGCAGAAAAAGGTGCAATATAGGGAGGTGAGAAAGGCCACCCTCCCTGTCATCCCCCAGGTGTGGCGACAGCAGCTCTCTTGCTGATTGTCAGTGAGTTTACTGACTGCTAACAAAGGGGAGGGAGAAGTGATATCCATACAAAAATAAATGTGTGCAAACCACTGGCTATTTTTGGAGAATATTGCCCTGCCTCCTCCTCCCCTCTCCCCCGCCCCCCAGATTTAAGCATCATCCTGAGTGAGGTGGGGGTTTTTTATGACTATATATGGTTATTGTTGGGTTTTTGCAGCAGTGAAGTTAATAAAGATGGATATCAGCAACAAACTGTCAAGTTGTGAGCTGGAGAGATTTTTCACTCAGTGAAATAGACCAGGGAAAATAAATAATCCAAGAAGTGGTAAAGCTTGTAAATATTGACATGTACAAGCAAGGAAAGAAAAGTTAGGCAAAATAAAAAATGGGTTGGGGATCACTATTTTTCAGGTTATTGCTTGAAAAAAAAAGAAATCTACATTTACCTAGCATCCTGTCTAGGGAAGAGTTAATATTTTTCAGTTAGAAGGTTTTAATTGTTTGAAGGGTCATGTTGCTGTTTCTCCAAGACAGCATCTCTATTTGAGGGTCAGTCTTCCTTCCCAGCCTTTGGGACTACAGTGAGCAATAGTCCTTTATCCCTGTGGTGTCTATAGGAATACCCATGACAGAGAAGACTAAGGAAAGAGGAAAGAAATGCAAGGTGAGAAGCAGAAGAGATCAGAGGGAGACTGCTCTTTTCTCTGGTTTCCCACCAGAAAAGGGATCTTTTTAAGATCTCCACAATACCTTTTAACCTCAGCTGGGGTGCAGGCCTATTGCTTAGTGACTTTGCCAGAGCATTGCTTGGCCCCAGCTCACACAGAAGGAGATGCAGAGCTGCACAGGTCCCACTAGCTGTTGCTCCCTCTCCCATAGAGGTGACAGTTTTGGCTCCCTGGGGTCTTCCACCGTGACACACGGTTGCCACATACCAGCTAACTAGCTAAAAACATCTTTAAAACACCAAACACCTCCTTTTTTGTTTTCCTGTGCCTTCTTAAAAGCTCTAACAAGCTACTAGGTTTACCATCTGTAGTTAACCCATCCACTGGCTGACTGGTTGTTTAACTGGTTTGTTGCCCAAGCCATCCTTTCTTCAAGCCAGTTTACCATCTTTAAGACTGGAGGAGAGTTTGCATTGCTGCCCTGCTTGTACACACTCTGGAAAGGCTCCAGACCTTTGAATGTTGCAACCATATGAAGAGAAAGCCAGGATGTAACCTTAGACAGGAGCTTTTTTTGCAGTCTTTTTAAGATGGGAAATCTTTTTGTTCCACCCTGGCGTAACATAACAGAATGCCAGTGAGCACAAATAGCAGTGGTGCAGTAGCCAGTAGTGTTTCAGCCTCCCGTTATACCTTAGTGGTCATGTTGCTGTAATTATGGTAGGTGGAAATGAGGTTATTTGGGATGGTGTTCTTTCAAGGCAGGCACAAAATTCTAAATAAAAAATAGTGTTTCCAGATACTCAATGAAATTAATGGAAGGGAAAGAATAGTGGTCTTTAATTATTTCAAACCCAGACAGTTAAGACAGATGTACATCATCAGTCTTCTAAGAATGTCTAAGAATAGCCAAGACAGTATTTTTTTCCCTCCTATCATTGCTGATTTAATATCTGCACTAGTGCACACACATGAGGATGATACAACACTTGTGCTTTTCAGTTCAAGTCCCTGTAAATGACTCCCCCTTGGAGATTGTTAGAAATGGAATGGGGTTATTGTAGCACATGGGAATCAGTACTTCAATGCATGTGGCAGGAAGGCAAAGGTGGGTTGACCCCGTCTGTGTTAAGTCAGGGAAACTGTGGGGTTGAGCTGAGCAGCTAGTGGAAATAAAAAGAAAAACTAATTCCAAGAAGGCCCCAGTGAGCATGTTTTTATCCAAAAAGCAATCAGAGAGAGGAATATGACCTACCAGATGGAATTGCTGAGGCAGAGGTGAAAGTTAAAAACAACAATAATGAAACCCGATCAAGTATAATTTTGACAGAATGAAGACATTAGACAGAAAAGGCCCCAGCAGGCGAGATTGGCTCATCCTGAGCCCAATATTTCATTTGCTTTCAGAAGACCCCTGGAGAAAGCCATGTCACAGCACCATAAGTTGTTGAGGCTGAACCAGGCTGAATGCTGCAGTGCCTGCAGTCCTATGGTGGGGCTGAGGCTTGCTGGCAGCAACCTTCCTGGGCTGGTCAGCCAGGTAGTGGGAACGGCTGCTGTGCCTCTCCTCCTTACCAAGGCCTCTGAAAAGACGGACTGGAGGTGCTGGGATCTGAGTCGCACTCCAATTTTCCCTGTTACAGTATTCCCCAGCATTGCCCCTATTAGCTGTTGGGAAATTCCATGGAGAGACACCAGACACGGACTTAACTCTCAATCCTTCTTTTGCTGTAAAAGGGATTTTGTGTGCTAAATGACATTTAGCCCCACTTTAAGACTCTCAATGCTGCCCAACAGATACGAGAGCCTTAATGTAAAAGAGAATCAGACCCTTTGTGCCTATAAATTTTGGTCTGCCTTTTAGAGCCATTAATGGTTGACAAATTCACTAGGAAAACTAGAAAAACAAACTGGAGCTGCTGTGAGGAAAGTGTGCTGGAAACAGAGGAGCATGTTTTAAAATTCTGCCAGCTGTCTGGTTTGTTGTTGCTGTTTTGCACTGTGCGGCTGGCTGCGGGTGCCCGGGACGGCCGCTGGCAGGACTGCGGGGGCACAGAGGGCGAGCGAGGAAGTGTTGGCTGTGCTGGAGGAGGCGGCAGGAAGTGGAAGGGTGAAGGCACAGTGACGTGCAGAGCTCTGTCAGCCCCGTAATAACGGGGTTGTCTGCTTGAGCTTGGCTAGATACCAAGTCAAGGTTTTACGGTGTGAGTTCATCTGCTGGCTTTTCCCTGTACGTGATGTAATGCTCTCTGTGAGTGCGATCTTTATTACACCCAGCTCTGTAGTGGGTACAGTGTAGTCAGAGCCAGCCTCAGAAAGTTTGGAAACAGCTTCTCCATCTTTTTTGCATCCTTTCGGCTGACCTATGACATAATCGGTCGGCGCCCTGGCTCCCGCTCCCTCCTTCGGCTCCCCCCTTCTCTCCTTCCCCCTCCCTCCTCCTCCCTCTCCCAACGGTTTGTCAAACTGTCTTGCCTTTATCTCCTCTCGCAGGCTTCTCGACAAGTCACAGGATGATTTATGCCCTGATAACTTCTGCTTTTAAAGGCTAGGCTAATAAAAGCAGCCTTTGCAAAAACAACTTTTGCGGGAGGTGTGGGGAAACCCACCCATCATCGCACTCAGCAGGCTAAAGCACCATCTCAGCAGAGACGCCGGGAGAGCAGGGCCGAGGGCCGCCTCCCTCCCCATCCTCCTCTGGCGCCCAAAGGGATGCGGTGCAGGGAGGACGGGTGGGCGGAAAGCCTGGGCTGGTGAGTCCCAGCAGGTGAAGGAGCACATTTCCCTTGTCTCTCTGTCCCGATATGCCCTGCTCAGCATCCTGCAGAGCTGGAACCTGATGTGCACCTTGGCATCAGGTGGGGGGACCAGGGCTGTGTGTTTGGGCTGTTGGTGGTAAGGTCTGTGCTTTGCTAAAGGAGGAAAATATTTTATCAGTATGATACTGCTTTCAACATTTTTATCGCCAAGCTTCCTCAGTGCTGGGGCTACAAGGAGGTCAGGGATGAGGCAGGCAGCTAGACCTGTGATCCCACTGCGCTGGCCACAGCACGGGGCATGCCAGAGCTGCAGAGACACGTGGCTCCCTGCCCTTCATTAACTTCTGGCCTTGAGGTTTACCCCAGACCCCCCAAAGGCACTGCAGCTGCACCAGGGAGGCAAGCAGCGACCTGCCCCTATGCAGCGGGGCCAGCACTGCAGCGGGGCTGCACCTGGGGACGTCCGTGATGGCGTTACGGACCTGCCCAGTTAAACGCTGCTGGAACTTCAGCCTAATGGCGATCCACCCTGGAAGTTCAGATGTGGGCGCAGCTGTGGGCACAGACTGTGTTTTTGTGTTTTAAGCACCATGGAGTTAAACCCTTAAATCAGCTCCTATTTCAAAGCACTCCCACAGTAATTACAAGACCAGAAAGATGAGGTGGGCACTGGCAAACATAGAAAGCATAGGAATATTTTTGCAAGATCTAACATATTTAAATTATTCTTACGGGGTGAGTTTATAATTTTATTTTTATTTTGCAACTAGGAAAGAGAAGATTTTCCTCTGACTGCTTCATTAATGTGGGTCTGAAACCATTATGCCTTCCTGAACAAAAGCAAGCAAGCCATGCCACAACTAACACCAGCACAATGAGTTTTCTGCGGTGGAAAAATCACGAAAAAATAAAAATCAGGTGTTGAAATGAAAGCTGAATCCTTGCCTTAACTGAAACTTATGCAAGTGATACAATCAATGAACACAGAGCAGGGAACAATTTAGATTTATGTAAATATTTTTGTAGTTATTTTTTGTGTGGTGTATTTGATTTCTCAGAATTTTTTTTTTTTTTACTCCTGAAAGACACAGTTGTACTTGCCTAAACTCCTAAACAAACTAGTTAGACCTGAGAAAATGTTCACAGCAAAATATTAATTTAGTTGAAACTTGCTTGGCTTCAGGTTTCTTTACAATCTCTAAGCTCAGCCCTGGTTCACTGGGAGGTTTGCAAAAGACCATGAACTTTTAGAGGGAACATGGACTGATTTATGAGTCTGCCTGAAAATCCATGTGAAATTTGCCTTTCGCATGACCACGATGCAAAAATATCTTCTTCCCCCCTCAACCCCTTCCTGTGGATAAAAACTGATGTGTTTTATCTCCTGTTTCTGCATTGAGTCTGCCCAGCACAAGCAACATCTTGCTTGTTTCTTTATAAATCACCAGTGGTGCTAACAACAAAATGTTCACAGCTCTGGGGTTAGTACTTGTTAGTTTGTTGCTGCTACCATGAGCCAGGCAGGATGAAAATGATGCCGATTTTGATTTATTTTAACTTGACGTTAATGCTGTTGTGCACATTCTGCTCTGGACTATAACAGCTGAAGACAGACTGGGGCTGCACAAAGGCCTCTCAGCATCTTGTGACACATGCCAGGTTGCAAGAGGGCATGTTGCTGTTGCATCTGGTTGCATGCTTGGGGAAGTGCCGTGGGATGGAAATGGCCAGCCATGAGAGGCCACCAGGGTGCTCGCTGCAGTGCAGCTCCATGGTCCACTGCAAGGACAACTGTGGCACGTCCAGTGAAGGGTCTAGGGAGGAAGGGCCACTGGTGGTGTGCTTTTCAGGTTACTTTCACAGTCAGTGTTTCCCACAGGGTTGGGTCTCTCTATACTCTCACCTCAGGAATAGTGCAATCTTTTGTTAGGCATAAGGGATGCCACAGCCTTTCTTGCCTCCTACACACATGCAAATGTTTGGATATTGACCTCACATCTGGATGTCTTGTTTCTCCATTTCCAAACTGTGTGAAAGAATTTATCAGTCATCTGCAGGCACCAAGACCTACCCTGAGCTCAGGACATTCCATCCTCATTCAAGCAAAGGGCACTTCTTCCCTTCTCTGTGGGCACAAGCTGGTCCCTGCAGCAATCTTTGCAAATGCAGCCACTTCTCAGGTCGGAGAAGCAGCTGTGTAGTGGCTGGTCTCCATGGATTTGACAGCATCCTGCAGTGCCAGCCGCGGGGGCTCATGTTTAGTGCGCTGTGGATGGCCCATGGAAAGTTCCCATCTGGCCCTTGTTGCCAGAGAGGAAAGGGCAGGGTGCTGCAAGCGAAGGGACAGCAGACTGCAATGGCTTCAAGACCTCTTGAAAGGTGTTTGACATTGGAAATTCTTTGGAAAGTAGTCTGGTTACATGGAAAGACCAACTCTGTCCCAAATACACAGCTGAGTTCTCCCATATCGCAGGGATTGAATTCTCCTTATCGTAGGGAAAACACTGGATAAAGAAAAAGTTGTAGTTTTTTTTTTTTAACCACCACATGCCTCATTTAAAGACTAAGTTCAAAATTACTTCTCCAATTTGGAAATGCCTTTCCATTTCACATTTCAAGTTAATTTACAGTAAAACAAATTTGTCCATTTGTAATACTTTAGGGGAAACACTTGGAAATCTCCCAAGCATTTTGATTCAGCAGATCTGACTTATCTCTTTCCCCTTTTCCCATCCTCAAATTTTCGCTTGTTGATTTGGTTTTTTTCCACTCCTTTATGAGGTGGGATAAATATTAAATATGACAGCAATTCCTATGGGACCAACAAAACGATTGTCACTCAGCTCTGCTCAATGGCTACTCCTCCAACTCATATATCAGCCAGAAGGATCACTGTGGAGTTGCCTGGCTCATTTCCCTCTGCGGTTTGTCTGTGCAGATGATAAGGGTTAACCTGGGAGTCGAGAAACTGGAGCTGATCCTAGGCCCCTCCTGCACTTCTGAAGAACACAGATGTGTGGAGCTTATAGGCCAGCTCAAGGGTCATTTCTATTATTTGGGCTTTTTGTTAGGCTGGTCTTACTCTTGATATATTGTATTTCTTCTGCTTCAGAGTTACTTATATTACTCCACTGTTTATCACTTTGTGGTTTTATTTTATATTATCCCTGGCCCATAATGACTTATCAGGCTGTGAACACATATAACGAAACTTGAGCTGCATTTTTTCTGGCAGAGCTGCAAACAGAACTCAGTTCATGGAATTTCCTGATCCTGTGTGCTTCATAAAGGTGTGAGGCGATAATTCAAACCAACATCTCACTTGGTCTTGTTGTCACATGAAGTTAAAAATGCACAAAAGAAGTTCACAGCGACTAAGGGTTGGTCTCGAAACCATGACAAGAGGGTGCCAGAGCAACAGAGAAGTGAAGAGTCTCCAGGAACAGAACATTATAAATCCTTTTTTAATTGACAACTAATTGTTCAAATAGATTCAAGAAGAATTTGTAATAGAGTATAAGGTTAAATAATAACTTGGTGATAGCTAGTGGAATGAAAATATCACCTAGAGATACCTTAGATGAGCATAACACTAAAAAATACACTTCTATGGAAATTTGTGTATGTAAGTGATAATATAATGAACTGGATCAAGATCAGCATGTGCATTAGGAATTTTATCACATTGAGTGAAAGAAACCTACTTTAGGGACAATACTGAAAGTACAATTGCTTTGAGGGCAAATCTATCTTCAGAAGTAAAGGCTTGTGAGATTGCAGAAAAAAAAGGAGCAATTTCAGGCCAGGGTAAGCTGTTGTTTTATTTGTGTCTACTCAAAATATAGGAGTGTTTTATGTCAGAGGAGCTTTTCCCAGTTGGAATGAATGAGAAATTCTAATGGATAATAAATGCTGGGGGTCAGGAGGTTTTCAAACTTCTTTTACCTTGTGCACTGGCTTTGAATGACTCACAGTCCTATACCCTTTTCGTTCCAGTGAGCATGCATCACCTTCCTACCTCTCCCATAAATGAAATGCAGTAGCAGAGCATTCAAAATAAGACCCAGAGGGTCTAAACTGGAACCTCCAGTCTTGCCTTGGATTCCAGATGGAAAATCTGGAGATGATCTGGCTGTTTTTAGGGGTCTGGAGGAGTCAAAAGGCCTGGCAGGGATGTAACTGAGCATGACATAAATCCTGCTGGTCTGAGAGGCTCACTGCCTTAGGAGAACCCTTAATCTTTAACACACAGCTCCCCTCTGGCTTTCACAGATGTTACTTGCTGTGAGAACACAAGAAGAGATTTGGAGAACAGTGTTCCCAGCCACTCTCATGAGAATTTGGATGTGGGAGCAAGGGGAAACATCCTCACTTGTGCAATCCTTCAAGCCCTCTACAGTGTCCATCAGGGTCCCTGATGGAGACCTCTCTCAGGCTGTAAGCTGCAGTTTGGGAATGCCTGTCCCACAGCATCAATAGACTGTGTTGTATCTTCCCCACTGACCTCAGCATTTTCTGCAGTGCTTCGTGAGATCCACAGCCATGATGACCTTCCCTTATACCAACTGAAATAAAATCCTCCAGAGCCAATCCTTACACACATCTCAGCCTCATAAGAGCTACAAGGGACTAGGGGATGATGGAGAGTTTTTAGCCACATCCAGTATCCTCGTGAAGCAGACAGCAAGTGCTCATGAAGGAGGACAGGAAGATGTGTCAGTACTCCTGTCTGCCTTAGGTGTGATCCTTTCCCTTTCCCTTTCCCTTTCCCTTTCCCTTTCCCTTTCCCAAGAACCATAATAAGACAGCTGGCTGAAGCCAGGCCCTCATAGATGGAGATGTCCAAAAAATACAATCACTTAAAAAAAAAATACAAGCACAACCTGATCTTTTGCTTCCTTCAACTCCTGACTGTTAAGTGAGGGTAATAAATGCTTTCTCACTTTATAGAGCAGTATGACACTAAGTATATTTTCAAAGGTGTCTCATGGAACAAGGATGACTGCCACAGTGAGAAGAAAAAAAAAAGGCTTCTTCATCAGTTTGTATCTCCTTTCTGTAAACTCCCTTAATAGCTACTGGAAAAGTGCCATCACTTCACACACAGGCTACCAAATAAGAGGAACCCCCTCCTTTCTAGGGATTCAGGTGTATTTCCCCTCTGCAGCCTGAGCCCTGACCCTGGCCCCAGCCTTGCCTCTCCCAGGGCCAGCAGTGACTCAGTGGGGTCTTCCCCTCCAAAATTTGGGAGGGAGTCAGCCCCAGTTCTACATTCCTTTTGGGTGGGAGCATGGGTTAAATAAGTAATCTTAGTTGGCCTCTGCTTCTTCCCACATTGCATAAAGCTGGCTAGGTCATTCTGCTGCTTTCGGGAGGGCTCTGACAGCCGTGTACTGAGCACAGAAGCCTACGAGGTGACAGAAAATAGATCCCTCCCTTGATGTCAGTTGAATATCAGAGGAGATTTGTTAAATCTGTGCATAGTTTTTCCTCTTATGGAGAAGTGCTCAGCCTCACTCTCCTTTCTGTAGGTGCAGAAGCCTCTCACCTCCATGGGGTGGTGCCAGGTGGGCAAGTGATGCCGGGTGGGCGCAGGCATGGGGGCAGTCCATGCCTAACTCAGCTGAAGGAGTGTGAGCAACCCCACTTCCTCTCACATGGCCTCGTGTGCGTGAGGGAGGGAAGGGGGAGTAGTGCTGGGATGGTAATATCTTACTGTTGTGTTCCTCGTCAGATGGCCTGCTAAGCCATCTTCCAGGACTGTGAATTCAAATAAAGAGGAGGTTGCTAAATCAAGGAATGAAACAGTAATGAACTAACCCTTGCCACTTCCCTGCGTAGTGTTGATAACTACAGATCTTGAAGCATCCCAATGCTGCAGAAGCAGGAGAGAGTAAATAGCCTTGTTTAAGAGAGGAGCTGATAAAGGTGGGGGCAGATGTGCTTCTGCCATCAGTGTAGATGTTACCTGGAGATAGCAGAGGTGCAGAGATGGCTGGCCAAGATCAGCAGCCTTCTGCCTGCAAATGCAGCTGGGGAACATCTTTGTCCTGGAACAGGGATGCTCCTTTGTGCAGAGAACCTTATGAAAGGGCCAAGGCTGATGTGCCTGTGGTGGGTCAGAGACAGGGCTGAGACTCTCTGTGTGCACCACAACCTCCTGTAAGTGCTCTTTGGGGTGGCCATGCTGAGAGACCCCACTCTCCACACCACATATACTACGGGGCTCACTGCTCAGAGCTGACAAAAATTTGGACTCCTGCTGCTGTGGTCTACTGGCAGGTGCCCCAAATGAGGGCCAGCAACCCAAGTCAAGACAGTGCTCTTTGAAAACCTGCTGCCACTGCCACTTGTTTCCATAGTCCTTTCCCCTACGACAGTATAAACAAGCTGTCATCTATTTTTCAATGAAAAATACTTTTGCCTGGCTCGGTTTCACATTGCGCTGTTACTATTTGCTGTCGCGGAAGCTGCTGCAGCTATAAATAACCTGACCACAAGCTCCTCTCGTCCATCCGTGAGCTCGAGCACTCGCTTCAGAAGAGGCAGGTGAGATTAGGATCTTGTTTTGAAGGGCCAAGTGTCCCAGCAAAGGTGATGAGTGAGTGCCATCACTGGGGTGCTGGCACTCTATGTGCCTGAGCCCCCAGTTGGCTTCCTGGCAGAGAGTGCAGGGTCCAGAAGCCCAGAACCGCCTTGCTTGTCACCCAGAAGGTGATGCTCATGTCAAGAGCAGGGGATGAGAACTGCCAGCAGGAATGCTTCGCTTCCACATCCCACTGATGGAAGCAGAGCAACACTGCTGTCCATGGCCCTCATGCTCCTGCCAGCATCTTGCACACAGCTTGGGAAAAACATCCCAGGAAGGCCACAGTCCCTCTGTCTCTGGGACCTGGCTGCCCTGGAGTGGCTGCCATGGCCCTCTTCACTCCAGATGGGACAGAGGACTGTCCAGAGGGGATTCCAGAGCACATATGCATGCCCTGACCGTGGGGGGAGAGCCAAAGGTTCAAACTGCCAGAAAACTGCTCATTTCTGGGGCTTTTTTTGACTTAGATTTTTTCTTCCAGATTTCCAAGTCAGACTGGCTCAGATGAGAGGGTCGAATGAGCCTTAGGTCTGGAGCAAGGAGAGAAGGGGAGGGCAGGCCCCATTTTGGGGTGAAACAGTACAAGAGTGACATCCTCCCCTCAGATGCTTGCACCTCTCTGGGTGGTTGCAGAGACGCCAGACTGCTGAGAAACCATGCACTGATCGCAAGCGTGTGCTTTGCAGGCTTCTTGCTCAACCTCTGGTGCCAACCAAGCGTGAGACACACCAGACAGGTTTCATACACTCCCCTCTTCCTGCAAGCATTTGCTTTGTTGTCCAGGGCTGTTGTTTTCTCTGCTCTGTTTGCTCTGCAGGCCTGCCTTGGCCTCCTCCGTGGTGACAGCTGCATCCTCCCTGGTGTGCTGCCACTCATGGTGAATGTGTGCCGTGGGCAGGGGACATGGTGTGACTTGCCCCGAGGTGGAGTGATGTAGTAACACTAGTCTGGATCATTGCCCATGCCAGGATAAGTGCTCTGAGCTGATGATGCCCTAGATCGAGCTGGGAGTGAACTTCAGAAAGGAGAGCTCGTTTTGACCGAAGGCTGAATGAATACGGTGACTCATCCGAGTTCCTAAAAGAGAGAAATGTTTGTTTCCATACAATGCAAAGATGCTTTAACTCTCTTCAAGATCTCTGGCTGCAGTTTCACATACATATCTGGGTGCTGCTGAGCAGGATAAGTCCCCCTCCCTCTCCTGTCCCCAGCCTTGCAAAGTCCTGCCCCTGCCCCGATGCATGTCTGATCACCACAGTGAACAGACGTAGGGAATTTGACATGACAAAAATTGTCCTCTTCCTCTTTATTTTCCTCAATCTCAGTTTTCCATTGGTTTAGCTTCGGTATCAGGCATGAGGTGAAGGGGAATGAGGCCTGTCCTGGGTGGCTGACAGCTTTTGGTTGGCGTAGCCATAACATGTACTCACTGTTCCAAAACAGGGACCCTCACCATGTCACTGCTGCCTGCCCTTGCATGGTGTGCGTAACGTGGGCGAAGCTGGCAGAAAGCGCTGCTCCCATGTTGCCCAGGGCTCGGGCACAAGACCAGAGAAAAGCAGGCCTGCAGATTTATTCCTGAGCCCTTTTGTTTTTGTGATACTTTATTTTCCCAGCCAGACAGGATGAGAAACAAATACCACCAAAATACGATGAGAGAGGCTATTCTTGAAGTGTTTATAGCCCAGCCTCGCTGGAGAATGTTTGGCTGTCTCCCAAGACAGCCAATTCTCACTGTGTTTCCAAGCCAGTTTTTGAACTTTCAGGCACTTACCCAAACAGAATCTGGACTTTTTGAAGTTTGCTTATCTCTGTTTACAAGGGCCTCCTGCGAGGGTGAGTCAGGGAAGGGCAGCCGAGGTCAGGGGTGTGAGGAGGGAGCAGAGCAGGGAAGCTCTGCTGAGCTCTGCATGTACCACACATGACAGCAATACTCCTGTGCAGTCTGAATGCTGTGCTCTGGTCTGCCCAAGTCAATGGTCAACCTGACTGTATCTAGCAGATCTCATCGCTGCAAAAGGTTTTAAAAGGCCCTTAAGTCCCTGAAGAATTTTTAATTCATGAAACTGAAAGTCAAAATGATGGGTAGCGGTATGTGCCTGAGTTAGTAGGGGATGATCGGGGCTGGAGCTTCAGACCAGTACCCTCCTGCAAATGCAAAGGTGTCAGGGTGAAAGCTGTCAGTTCTGGCACACTTGCAAAATAGTGGTTGGTCTCAGCCCGCTTAAGAAAAGCAGCCACTGCCCCCATCTTTCTTCTTCCCTCTTCTTTTCCAGACAGTCAACCGTTACTTATTAATTTGGAGGAGTTTCTGCCTCATCAGTGCTGGAGAATAGCAAGGGTTTGCTAAATTCTCCCAGTTTTCTTTCCATTCCAGGTTGTTTCCTGTGATGGTATCTTGGGATTTTTCTGTTTGCTTACAGATAAGGTGTGTGAGAGCTGTATCAGTTTAGAAGGAATAAAATCCAAGCCAAATTATGAGTGAGCTGTGTGTTTTAGTGAACAGTCACGAATTTGCAGTCTGCAGAAGTACTTTAAAACAGTAGTAACCAAAAGCTTGTGTTGTGTATTTAAGGTGAAATACAAACCAATCAGGATAGGATTAAATTAAATATATGCTACTCTTGATAAAATTCTGATCTATTAAAAAGTTATTTAATTGCATGCAACTATCCAATATCCTCAGCTGCCACTCTCAATTACTGACATTATTAGTCTAACTTTATTGTATTCAAAATGTAATAAAATATCTCCATTAGTTTGGGAGCAACCTCATCACTGAGAAAAAAAGATGTTTGATACTGCACTGAGTGATCAAGCAAACACAGGGATTTTATTCTATTAATTGGCTATCAGGACAAACGTCAACATTTTATGAGTAGCAAGTGATGTCAATGCTATGTTTGTTTAAACTTATTGCTGTTTGAACTGACTGAGCGACAATAAAAAACCTTTTGTTTTTAGATAAACATTTTTTCTTTATCCTACAGGGAGCTCGTTTTGTTTAGCATGTGCCATGAACAAATTTCACTGTGTTGCTCCTAGTAAAGCATGTCTGTTTAAATCAAGTAAATTAAATGTAATCCTGAGATTAAGGAAAAAGCTGTATTTTCATTTGGAGCAGCTTGTTTTTCCTAGTTAATTTTGTTACAGTTTTCAAATGTTATGTAAACAAATAGTTTAATCAGGAACAATAGTGGGGGGAAACCTTAACTTTCCTTTTTCCTCTACCGGTGGAAATAAATAACGTATGTAATAAAGATACTATAATTGTGAAACAATACTATGCAAAAGATAACACAGTGATTATTTTCAGTTTCAGAAATGGGGCATGAGCCACAAAGTTCAGAAGCAAGTTTGCAATTTCACAAAGGCTTAAGTGTGGTAACTGGCCCCGCTGAAGTCAGAACAGTAATAAACAGGCCTGCAGGCTTCCTCCATGCAAAAACTCCAGCTAAGTCCTTGACGTAGTTGAGAAATCACAACTGATGTTTCAGTCTGCTCCCCAGTTTTTGGATTTCAGCCTCTCACGCAAGCAGCATTGGTTAGCCATATCCAGGCATGAGTGCAAGTGCGTGCACGTGCACACGTAGTCCAGAATGAAACAGCCTTCTGTGAGCACTTCTACCTCAGGGAAAAGATGATGGGAGTAGATATGTGACTGATGTTAGTCATGTAGCTTAATACACTGGTGGGAGGCATCAAGATGCTGCTTAGATAAATGCCATGCAGGAACCCATGGATCTGAGCAATCCCTCAAGTTTTGCTCTCAGCGTTTCGCATGAACCTGCCAAGAAGGTGCAGTCAGTGTGGTCACTTGTGACAGCGGGAATAGAGATGGATCATGCAGAAACTCTTTAAAAATCTGAAGCCTGTAACCCAGTTCCTGCCTGAATTTAGCACAGTGCATTGTGTGACAAGACACTGACTCAGAGGAGTTACTCATACACTTGAGTCTTTGTGAAGTTGGTACCTTTCTGGTGACCTTCCAAACTGTTGCCTCAAAAGCCACCTATTGTTAATTTGTGCACGCAGCTTTTCTGAGAAGGTTTTGCTGAAAGAAATTTGAATGTAAAGTGCTGTTAACATTCTCATGCCCAGCCCTAATACATCATTTCTGAGTATACTTTATTGCCACTTAAACACTGTGGTTAACTCATAGCTTTATCTACAAGTTCTTGAAAAAGTCAACACCTAAATTAAGTAACCTTTTCTTCCAGTGTATTAAACGGGAGGGAAAAATGCGCTTTTTAAACCTTCTGCATAAGTGGCAAGCAGGGCCTGTAATTTTGCATATGTTCCAAAACAAAACAAGCATTTTATTTAAACTTTAAAAATATCTGTGTTGATTCTCATGTCGTGTGGTTTTTCACTAAGGTTTCAGAAGTGAGCTTTGGTGTTTCTTGTCTCATAAACAAATGAAGTGCTAATTCTATTATGTGGATGTTTTTATGGATAGGTGTTTTCCTAAACAAATTAAATTGTAAACAAAGATGGAGGCCGATGAAAAATTACTTACCTTCTGACTCCCATGGTACAGCCTGTTCTCCAGCCATCCATGGAGTCTTGCGGGAAATCAGAGAATCTGGCTTGCAAAGCAATAAAAAAGCAGCACATCCATTTTTTTCCTGGTCTATCAAACCTCTGTAAGATGTAAGAATTCAGATTTCTTGTTTAATGAAATGAGCAAAATGTTTTATTTTCTAATAAAAATTTAAAATTCTAATAAATTTAATAAATAAATTAATAAATTAAAAAATAAATCAAAATTTTAAAATAAATAAATAAATTTAATAAATAAATTTCTAATAAAAATAAAAAAATAATTTTCGGTTTTTTTGAGTTTTTCCTTTAACTGAGGTGTCCTTAAACAAAGGCACCCTGTGTCCAGGGTAGCCCGGAGTGCCAGACCTCCCTCGCTGGAGTGCTCAGCAGAATCTGAATAGCAGTTGTTTTTACTTGTGTGCATTAACTCTGCCTTTGAAAGACATACGCCATGTCAGCACTCTACTACTGCCTCCCGTCCGTTTGTTTAGAGATTAATCTTCCCTTTTGACAAAGGTAATTTTTAAACTTCAGAGCCAGGCAGCCCCTCTGTGCTGTGATGCGGTGCAGAGGATGCAAGCTGACACGAAGCAGCAGTGGCTCCAAGGAGTCGCTGCTGGTGCCCAGGGGACAGGGGAGGAAAGTGGCATTGGCCAGGCACAGCAGAGCTGCCGCAGTCCCCCTGGATGAGGGAAGCTGGGGGGAGCCAGCCTGGAGGGCCTGAGTGGAGCTGAGCCGCCAGCTGATCGGAGAGGAGAAGGCAGTGTGCTGGCAAAAATGCCTGAGTGCTGCTTGAAGCTGCATTTTCACCACAGAGAAATGATGGCCCTGTTTCCCTCAGGACCCTTGTTAATTGGTTTTGTTTAAAAAGAATAAAAAGCAAAGTGCTGACAGGGTATTGTTGGCCAGCGTAATCAGGTTTTAAATATGTTTTAAATCAGCTAACAGAGCAACATAGATGCTAGATTCATTCCCTTCCACTTTGTGTGCCCAGGGAAGGAGAGAAAGAAAAACAGCAGAGCCAAACTTACTGATAGATTTTAATCCTTCCTGGAGTTACTGTCAGCTAGGCTCCTGCTACTGTTTACCCAGCTGAGGAGTCTTTAAATGGGTGTCTCCATTTGCACGGATCTGGTCCCATTGTGAATATGGCAATGACTAGACAATGAGGCTGTTATAGAAGAAAGATGAGCTGGCTGCAGCCAACAAATCTTGCACTCTCCATTTACAGGGCTATAATTATCCAAAGTTTTAAAACACAATGCTATCTGCTGAAAGGGACCATCTGGGTGAAGACCAAGACATCCCAATTAAGTGATTGATAAGCAGCTCATGTGCTGGAGGAGCACACACCGCCCATACAGTGCAGTTCTAAAATTGCCACTTGCGTTAACAACCGTCTTTAAGGAGTTTGAATGAAGCATGCACTGTGGGAGGGAGATCAAGTGCGTTTGTGTGATTCAAAGTCAGGAAGAATAAATAAGATCAGCCTCCAGAGCAGGGTGGAAAGTGCTCTTAGAGCACTGAGGTGCAGTGGCGGAGCAGTGCCCATCTGTGCTTTGCAGTGTCCTGTGTGAGGGCAGTGGTTTTGTCCCAGGGGTGTTGTGAGGAAGTGTTAGCATTAGAGAGGGGAGGGAGAACAAACCTCTGCTCATGGGAGGCCTTTGCTTGCTAGGCATCAGGGCAGGTTGTCCATCAGCCTGCATTAGGTGATGAGTGTAAGCATGAGGCTGGGACAGGGGAGAAATCTGTGCTGGTTTACTCCATCCACCACACACTTTGACTTTGGCCTTGCCCTGCAGTTCATTTTTCCATCTGCAATGAGAGGATGTCCATCTGTCCTCCTGTACTCGACCCACGCGTCTTTTTTAAGTTTTAGGCTAAGCTCAGCTCTTGCAGAACAGATACACAATGCCTGACTCATGAGGGCCAGTGTCTTGTGTTGCATTTTGTCATACCACAGCAACAAAAAATGCAATTTTGCATCCTAACACCTTCCCAGTATCTAGCAGTACTTCTTTGCATCTCTTCAAAGCAGTAACTGGCACCCGGGGCATGGATATGGTCAGAAGTGTGACTCAGAGTGCCTGCAGTAAAATAATGCAACAAGCCACAGCTGATTCGCTCTTCAACAATTGCCCACTGTTGCCATGCCCAGGTTATAAAGCCAGATGGGAGTTTAAGTGATAATTTAAGATGACCATAAGACTTGCCTTGATTAGTTCTTCTAACTTGCAAAATGGTCCATCTTGTGTGTAAGATATATCTATACATGGATATAATATTTTGCCTCTGAAACTTGAATCTTAGTTTTAGTGCTGCTGTGTCTAGCCACACCTTTGAGACTTTCTTCTACCTGTGGCCTCTCTTACTAAATTTCTCTTTGGCTATTGACTGACCTCACCCCCTCCACCTATTCTAAGCTAAATTGATTGAGGCACATGTATCTTTAAAGTAGATTTATTTTCCAGTGCTTTTCTGAGAAGACATCTTGATTTACCAACAAAGTTACCCATATACGAGCATTCAAATGGGATGCGGCCTTTATTTTCTATGCCTAGAGAATACATGTGACTGCATTTTTAATCATATTTAAATGCTGTTTTGCAGGGGTTACTGTGTGAGTGACTCGTCATCTTCATTTGTGCATCACTTTCCCTAAATCTTTCTCTTATCTGCAAGCTTTTCACATAAGATTTGTTGTCATCTTTTTCTGTCTTGCCTGTCTGGCAAAGCCAAATAGAAGGACAGGAATCCAGCTGGGTCTCAGTGGAAGCAAACCCTTGTTTTCCCAGCAGCAAAGGACCTGGGGGTGCTGGCTGACAGCAGCTGAACATGATCCAGCATTTGCCCAGGTGGCCAAGAAGGCCAATGGCATCCTGGCCTGTATCAGCAATAGTGTGGCCAGCAGGATCAGGGCACTGATTGTCCCCCTGTACTTGGCACTGGTGAGGTCACATCTCAAATTCTGTGTTCAGTTCTGGTCACCTGTAAAAGTGAACATTCTGTGATGGATCAAGGACTCTGCTTTGCCCTAGGGTTGCAAGCCTCTTTTAAAAAAAGCGATGAGATTAAGCCACCTTGAACAAAGAGGTCTGCAAGTGAAAACATCCCCAGAACCCACCTCATTGAAACGACTGGGGAGCAAGCTCATGTGGTGTAACCCTCTACTGCCCAGATGTAGTTCGGGGCTCTAGGACTATTCCCAATATGTGCAGGGGTTGTATGGGCCGGGCTGTGCAGGGTTGGCTCCCCCTGCCCCACATCTCCTTCAGTGCTATTCTGGGAGGCCTTGCATCTTAAAACCTTGTTTTGACAAGCTTTGATGCCTCGCTGCCATGTGTGCAGCACATACTCATGCTGTGAAAATACTGCTCTGGGAGGCAGTAACACTCCCAGCACTACCAACATTTTTTAAGTAATCCCACTCCTCATTCACACAACACAGAGCATGTCCCAGTGTCAGAGGGCCTCCACAAGGTGTCTACAAATCCCATAGGTTCATGTCACACAGTTCCCTGGCCTGTTTATATGTACCAGCAGAGGTGACATGGCAGCAAATGAAGTTTAGAGAAGGCAAGTTCTTTGGCCGCCATGTCCCAAATTATTTAGGAGCTTATATGCCAATGTACTGGATGCTATTTTACCCTAGGAACCATCAGAAACCTGGCTGTAGATCATGACTGTACAATACACTCTGTGTGAAACAAGGCCTGATGTCAGTATCAGGTGCTAAAAGATGTTTCTGAAGGATGACTGAATTTAACAGTCTTTTACGATGCATTGCATTAGTTTAACCTGCAGGTGACAAAGGCATTGATGAAGTGCCCTGAGACCAATAAAAAAAAAGATCACACCTGTTTGTGAAGCCAGGTGTAAAATTGCAACCATATCCAGAGCTGAGGCTTCAACATTTGAATCAGCTTTAGGAAAACCCCAGTGTCAGAATCTCAAAAAACTATGTAAGATCTTCACTTGAGAAAATACACAGGACTGCTGCAGCATCTCCTAGAAGCTGCCTTCTTCAACTACAAGCTCTATTTTCATATGAAAGATGAAGCTGTTTCTGCCCTCCAACCAGTCTTTCCTCCCAGCCTTGCTGAGCTGGAGGGATGTCAAGACCATGAGGTCCTCAAATGAGGGAGTAGGCAGGAACTGCTTTGCACCCCCTTCACGTTCATCTTCAGGTCTGTATATCTTCATGGGAGATATGCTGTAGCCAGATACAGGTTATTTTGCTCCTTAAGAAGATACTGGATGGTACTCTATGGCACTTCTGTTACAGGAAGTGAGGCTTGATTTTCTTCATCCCTAAAACTCCTATGCCTCTCAAAAAGACAGGAGAAAAGCAACTGTGAAGTCAAATAAAATGCCAGCTATACCTCACTGAAATATTAACGTCTTTGTTTCCTTCTTGATCTAAAATAAACTTAATTTTCTTAACTTAATACCAAAACTAGAATGGTTGATTCAATTGGCTTATGCTGTTATGGAGGAAAATAGTATTTTTCATGTTGATTCAATTGTTGGACCTTTCTATCTTCCAGTGGTGAAAACATTTGAAAATAGAGAATTTTCCTTATAGCGAGATGTAGATTTAAATCATAAAGTTTGAACCTGTCTATAATATTTCCCAAATTCAAGGTCCAGGAACTTAAGAGTGGGAGTTGGTTAAATCCTCCTAGGGAAACTGGAATTTAAGGTATTTTAGATATGAGTTTCACGTAGCAGTCATAGCATTTGTATCCATTCCATTTGCATCATTAAAGGCTTGGTGATGAGAGAGGGAGAAGTATCTGGGTGTCAGACTTCAGGTTTGTCTACATTTGTCTGTCTTCAGCTCAGAAAACGTCTAAAGTGTATTCTAAATGCTCATCTGTGATCTGCCCATTCTTTATGCATTCAAGGCAATTTCCTCTTCTGTGAAATAGTTTTTGTTCAGACAGAGCATAGCTATGCTAGAACTTGTTTTTTTCCTAGGCTGTTTTCCCAGACTTGCTTCAGATCCTCTCTTTTCTCCAATAGTTTGTGATCCACCCTGTTTTATCTAATCTGATCCATCTTGGCCTCTATGCCATGCTCATCCCATGGTTCTTGAATGTCCCAACAGCCTGCCTTTGTTGCCTTTCTTGCCCCACGAGTCCCACTCCTTCAGTCAAGAAAAACCTGGGACAGCTATAAAATCAACAAATTTGGCTTTGCTTGATAATCTCCATATAATCAGCCTGTCCTTCAGCTTGGTGGAGAAAAAAACCTTCCAAGCTGTGTCCAGGAAAAAAGGACAGGTCTTTGTGTCCTCCATCTCCTTTGGGCAAGTTCTCAGATGACTTGGCTACCCCTGGAGATGGAGGCAGTAATCAGGCTGTGGGAACTGCTGCCATGGCACACTCTGCTCCACCCTGTCACAAATTTGTCATCAGCTAAGCTCACAGCTGGACCTCCTGAAACTTCCCCCCTGGCAGCAACTGCTAGTGTTGGCCAAGCATGTGTTTGTGTTTCCCTCTCGTGGTGTGCCAGATCCTGGCTTAGTCTGGGGTCTTTTCACTTGTGCCAGGGGTAAGGGCTGGGCCAGCTGCTCCAAGGCTTCAGCTGGATCTGGGATGGCCTATGGGAAGAACAGGCAGCTGCTGGTTTTCTTGGTGGATGGCACTGGAGCTCATGAGGACCTCAGGTGCCTGAGTGCATGTAGCTACCACTGTGCTGTGCTTTAATGCAACAAGGGCATGATTTCTCAAGTCACCAGTCCCAGAAGTATTAAGGTTCTCTGAATTTCTGCCTGAAAATGGCACCTGGGTAGACCTGGTCCATCTGTCAGGTGGCTGTTCTGACAAACACCGACTAAGCTTGTCAGTCAAAAAAAGGAGCACACTCAATGAACACGTCAATCTGACAGTCTGAAAATCATGTGAATCATTGTGTGTGTGCTACTTAGAGCTTGAGCAGGTTTCCACCTGGGAAACACCTTGTACTTTTGAAACTAAAGGTCCACATTATTTGTAATAAATTTAAAAGCTACACAAACATTTCTGTGAGTCAGGGGCAAGAGTTGAAATGACAGTCTTGTATTTCTGAGGTAATTATGTCCTGCAATAAGCCAAGACACTCTTTACTCTTTTAAGGAAAATGTCTGGCAAACATCCCCAGCTGATCTCCTCTTTCATTTCCTACACCGTGCAGCATGCATATGTGACTGGGAAATTGAGGCACCCAGCAGTTCCTGCATGGAAACGGTAATATCCCTACCAGTTATTTTAAAGGCCAATCACTGCTCTCAGGAGTATACTTCAGACAGCATAAAATATTCTTATTTCACTGAGGAAAAGCAGTGATTTGTGTACAGGCTATCCAGTTTGTGGCAAGGCTGTCAGAGCCAAGGTCTAGGATGGGCACAGAGCATCTTGCTGTTTGTCACTGTTCAGATCCAACCATCCACTAAAAATGCAATTGCCAGAAGAAATGCTGGCACAAGATGTACAAAACAACCCTCTTGTTGTTATTTCACCAATTATTACTTCAGAGAGGGGACCGTATAACTGTGGGGCCTCAAGAAAAAGAAGTAACAGATGCACACTGGAACAGAAGCATTAATGTTTGATTTATAGCACAGAAGCATTTTCCTCTGCTGCCAGGTGTCTCTTAAGTCTGAGCACTTCTTGCTTTGTTAGATGTATTCTCCTGTAAACACTTTGTTGCTGCTATTACATTTTCCCATGCTGGAAGTCTATCGCGAAGACTTTTTTTCTGAGGCATTGGCAGATGGCAATTAGCACCCTTCATATTCTTTCCCCATAACTTCAGCAGTTTTTTGCCTGCATCCACTTAACAGCTCCAGGCATGCCAAATCGCACGCTTCTGGAGGACTTGTTGCTAGTAGCAGATCTTTGATTCTAAATGCCTAAGTAGCGTCTGAACTATATTTAGAGCAAGTACACGCCTGCCTATTCATGATCTTTTGTGTATAGCCTGGACAGCTCGGTGCCAGCGTGCAGCATAATCAGCTTCTCCTTTAGCGTTCAAATTCCACAGCTCTTCAGAGAGGAAGGGAGAGGGGAAAGAGTGGTGGGCAAGGAAACAAGGATAGTAATTAAATATGACTTAGGAAAAAAATCCCTGAATAGCAAATTAGCCTTGCTGTTTTACTAATGTTACTGCTCTCTTCATAAAGTCCCAGCCATGTAATTATTGCACACTCATAACTCCTACAGACTTTCTGGAGAGTGATACAGTTCTGAGTGAGGCTGTGAACATCAAGAAGTTGTCCTCGTTTTCCTGGACTGCTAGGAAAGAAAGAACTGACTACATTTCCTGCTTAACAGCATTTCCATTAACTTAAAAGGCAGGCACTTCTTAAAAAAATTCTAGGTAGTTGTTCCACAACTTTGCAATGTAAGGACATCTGGAGTAACAAGGACAAACCTACAGCAGATGTAAGATTGTAATTTGGCTTTGGCACTTACTGACTTGTATAAATGCTCAGAATTCACGTATTCCAAGCATCTGATTTTTCTAAGTCGCGTTTGTAAGTACTTAGTTCTGCAACATTAGAGCAAGATGTTTCTACTGTGAGACACGGATGAATTCAACCAATTTGGTCATGTAGCGGTAAATATAAAGATGATCAAACCTACCTGTTCATTCACTTAGAGGAAAATAGGTAAATTTGAGTTTATGACTGACTGTACCACTAACTTTTGTCTCTCTTGTGAGAATGTCTCCATTACATTTCTAACTTGGCTCCTCTTCACAGGGAGACAACCTGTAAATATTTTCCTCATAAGCCTCTTAAATAATAACTGCATCTTCCCCTTGAACTTATGTAAAATCAACAAAATACAAGATAAGCCTGGAATTTTCTACCGAAGGAAAAGTAATTAGTAGAACCAAGAAGGGACACTGCTCCGGTTTGTCATTGTTAAATTTTTTGGCTATCTTCATTTAACTCGACAAAGTGAAATCTGAACCTGTTCAGATGTTCGGTGTGGGTGGCTGGAGAAATGGGTGAAGAGCTTGTTTAGCCACTGATACCCAGTTGCAGAGTACAGGCCCATCTCGTGAAAACCAATTTAAATGTGTGTACAATTCCCTGTAAATCGCACTACTAAATGCGAGAATATAATATGTTTAATGATTTTCCTTTTTCTAAATGCATTTTCTGTTGATTTGCCTTGAGAACCAGCATGGTCATTTCTTTACTGATGCACCGTAGGTTCTCTTTGAGTGAAGTGCAACACTCTTTGCATGTTTCCCGTTCTTATGTTCCATTAAAAAAGGTTCTGTACTCCCACTGTTTTTGTGCTAGCGCTGCTGCTAGAGATGCAAACTGTGTCTGACTTCTTCCCGCACAGTGGATTGTAGGTATCAGCCTCTGCCAGGAACACAGGACGCTACGCCTTCAGCTGTAACAGACAGCTGAAGCTTTTAATTCCTTCTGAACAGATGTGTGGCGTTTTCCAGCAGAAGGCAGGGGGAAACAACCTGAGCTTGCACTTTATACTAGAGCCATTTTACCATTTATCCAATAGTTGTCACATTTGCTTCATTGCAAATTGAAGCTCTAGGAATTAAAGAAGGAGGATTTCTGTCTAGACCTTATTGTTGACAGTCTCTGTGGAACACATCCAACGTCCTAGGGAAGGAGGTCACTTTCTTGAGTGCAGATGGACTAAGGTTGTAACATCTCCTGCTGGCCATCTTCCATTTCCTTTCTGTCCTGCTTTTCTTGAGAGGAGTTCAATTTCTGTCTTCTCTATATTCCTCTGATAATATAATCTTGTTTGGAAGAGATAAGTATAGTCATTTCACTATTAAAATTGACTGTGTACAATTTTTTCTCTGAGAGTCAGAAAATTGGACATGATTTCAGCACTGTGCTTTGGGAATGGTAGGCTATTGATTAATCCTCTGTCATACAGATTGTATTTGAAAACAAGACAGGTCTATAATTCTTTTCTTGATTGACATTCCTGAACCAAATAAATGAGTTTTATTTGTGTTTTTGGATGAACTGTTAAGTAGAAAATATTCTGATGTTTTCTCAGGACTAGAAATCCACAGCTGTTAGGGCAGCAATGAAAGTGTTTTTGTTTAAGTGTTGTATGGCCCAAGATAAAGAAGTGAATTTGGAGCCTCAAAATGAAGTTTATGGCTTGTTCCCATCTACTATAATCAAGAAAAAATTAAGTCCTGTTGGGTTTCTTTGTCATTTGAGGACTGCTTTATTCTTATATGGTGGGGTATTTTTCCTAGAAATTTTAGGTGGTAGAGGTTGGAGTTTTATTGCACAGATACTTGAACAAGCTCTAAACATTGAGAAATAGTTTTGTAAATGTACCCAATCCACCACATTATCTTGAGTTCTGCCTTAGCAGGGAGTTTATTAGCTGTTTTCGTTTGGCAAGCAGCGTTGCAATTGTAGCAAAGCTCAAAGTTAGATTTTACAGAAGAGAAAGGTGATTTTATTATAAAACAAGCAAATTTTACTTGCTCACACTCCCCTACTTGCATATTCACAAGCCTTTTGAACTCTTCAGGAGCTTACAGTGAATAGGAACTTTTGTCTCTGTATCCTTTCCTACCTCTAAGAGTCATTATGGTTTTCTCATAATTTTTCATCTCTGTGTCTGGGTGCTTAAAGCTCCAACCTTGTTCTTCATCTTCTTCATCACAGTCTCTTAACTGCTGTCCCCCTTTTTCGGCAGTCCATTGTTTTCCCTACCTGGGTCTCTTCAGAAGTTGCACATGGCTGTGCTGTGATTTTGATGACCTGCGGAGCTGGGTACCAGCAAAACCTTCTGTCGCTCCTTCTGGTGCTTTCCCACCTCACCATTCCCACTCATTCTCCACAGGCCTACCTTAACCCTTCTATTCCAACTCTCTATGCTTCTGTGCCTGTTTTGCCTTTGTTCAGTTAAAAATTTGCACATAATTTTCTTTGGTACTGTAACACTTTTATGAAGCAATGATGAATTGCTCAAGTATTTCTAGCATTTCCTTAACACTGTGCCAATAACCTGGACATCCAAATTAAGTGTATCATAGGAGAGAGTGTCCTGGTCCTGATAAAAGCAGTCAGAAAGCCTGGAAAGTGACCAGCCCCTTAGAGTAGCAGCTTCAATGTTCATCCTTCTGCAACCTGGAAGTTGTTTGAATTGAGGCCGTATTTGGACATCCAAACCTGAGGACCTGTTGTCTGACTGGACTTTAGTCCATGTCAGAATAATAAATACTCCTTGGCATCCCTGATAGCTGGTCAACAGGTAAGTGATATTTTAGGTAGTGAAGTTGAAAATGCAGAGCTTTGGTAGCACACTTTTTATCCCCTGGTCATTCTCAGGGCTAACACAAATGCAAAATGAACACCCTTAAATAGAACTGAGCTCAGAATGGGAAGCCTCCAGTGTCTGAAATCAAATGAAAGTAACGAAATGTGCCCTGAGCCCATCCATATCAGGTGGCACTGGATACCCATCTGGAGGCAGTGAGCAGACAAAGGACCAGCTGCATCATCTGCCTAGTGTGGGGTTATACATAGGGCTTTTTGGAGCAGGAGGAGGGGAGGTTCATCCATTATTAAAATACAGATAATAGAAACTTTATGCCCCACTGGTCTTGCATTAGACAACATGAACTGAAAGATGAGGTCTCTGCTAATTCAGTGCCTGGTACTCTTGAGACTGGCTCCCATGTGAGGGGGAAGCAAACAGCACTTGTCTGTCTTGTTCTGTCCGATCCCAATCACCTGAGAGTTCCTGCTCCTTCCCTAGCAATGGCCTCCTGTGACAGCTTCACTTTGCTGGAAGAATAAAGGTGTCAGAAAGGAGGAGAAGGCCAGCACATACACGAGCCACGCCATGGTTACAGGATGCAAAGTCAGGCAAAATGAAACAATCCCTACTCATGCCAGATCAAGTGCTTAATGTAAAACACATCTCCAGCTCTCTCCTTCAGCAGTCACCCTAACAGCAGCACTATTCTCAAAAGGAAAGTGTCTCACAGGCAAGTTTTGTCCTTCCCAGAGGGCTGGAAAAAGATGGATGTCTTTCCATTCATTTCTTGAGGAAGAAATGCCATGGGTTATTCTCAGTAAATAAGAGCAAGCTGAAAAATCCCATAGTTATTCTCTCTTTCTGATGGCCCCATAACTTGATATGATATGGGCCTTTTTCCTATTAAACCACAGGCTTTGAGAAACTCTACCCTATGCATAGCTACAAACAAGTAGAGGAAAGAATGCTGAAGCTAATGGGGCTAGCAATCCATGTCTGATGCAAATATTTGATGTGACAAAAACTACTAACACCCCCTGCCTCCAAACAGAATGTTCCAGGCACCCCGCCTTGAAGTTTCTGAAATAGAACCAAAGGTCTGTTTGGGACACTCTGTAATTGTGGGGTGTTTGTGAATCAGGGATGGTTTTTTTAACACTTAGTGCAATGAGAGACCAGCATGTTTTCTCAAAATGATCCAATCCATTCTGTCCCATGCAGGGCTAGATTTGTCTTGGTAATCTGTGATTTTGGCTAAAGTCCCAAACCACTGGCAATGTAAGTCCTAAGCAGATGACTCTTTATGGTAGTTTTGGATACCAGAAGCTTAAATAATGAAGTCCGTATTTTTTTCTTCAGTAGGAAAAATAAAACCATGTGAATGGTATTTAAAACAAAAATAGATTGAGAATTTCATCTACTGCAAAATTTGAAATGTGTTTCACTTACTTTGAATATTTTCAGATATGCTGGTTTCAATTATTCAAGAAAATTTGAGCCTGATGTTCAGATAGCAATATTTTTCACATAGTTTTAGTTTCATAATTTTCCTTAGGGCAGAAGAAGAGAATTGGAAGAAAACATCTACTTGTTTTAATTTCTTATTCACAATTCTCTTGTAAATGGCACAAGTCAAGCTTTGAGGTGGCATTCACTGAAGTGTTGCAATTAATTGTATCCAATGTATATACCATTAGAAACAACCACTATTTGAAGCATTTCAGGATGTAGGAACAGATCCCTCCCATGTGATTAGACATAGAAAGCCTCCCTTGTTCTCTCGGAGTAGTGTAAAATGGACTCCCACTGTTGTCAGAGCATCCCTGAACGCACACTTTTCCTTCTCAGGAAAGTGTAAAGCCAGAGTGCAGGCATCCAGGGATGCTTCTTTGTTTTCAGGAGAAGCAAGAAAAAGCCCCAGTGGGTCTTTCTTCCCCTCATTCTGTATCTCCCTCGAGTTCTGAAGGATATAGTATTTTGAATAATTTGCCTAGTTTCAAGCTTCCTTTCCCACCACCCCCCCGCAAAAGCGGCTTGTACTTAGCACAGAGATTGTGTGAATATTGCTTTCTTCCAGAATGCACTCCTAGGTATTTCTCAGAGCTATGGTTCATCTAAACTTCTTCCACTAATGCATTAAATATTGTGGCCACAGCCACGATGTGCCATTCCTTTCATCCTTTGCCCAGTGGGAGACCTGAATGCACGGAGATGGGCTTTGTTCTTGGGCTAGAGAGGAAAGGGGGATTAGGAAAGTTTTATCTCTATGTCTTTTGTTTCCTTTAGTTAATACTAATTTGTAGTAAGTCACTTTTGAGAAGGCAAAGGAATAAGTCTAGTGCTGGTCCTTAGTCCCCACTGAAGTTTATTTCCCCAGTGTTGGATGGCCTCTCCTAAAGGTCTGCTGCCTGAACAGTCTGCAGCTTCCCCCAGCAGGTAGACAGGGCAGCATACAGAGGTGCAGTTCCCTTGCATCTGCTCCAGGCAAGTCAGACTCTCACACTGGGACAGTGCCCTGAAAAGGATGACAGATGTGATTAGAAATTTTATGGCACATGACTTTATAGACCAGCCAGCAGGTTTGGTTGCTGCCCTAGCCAATGCTGGCAAGAAAATATGCAATAACATGGTGCACAAAATGTGTCTTCTGGTGGGCCAGGAGGTCCTTGATCAGCAGCATGGCTGTAGTTTGTGGATTAGGGGGCAAAGGTGTGTTGTTCACTCTATGAGAGGCTGCCTGAAGACAATGGAGTCACCACGGACTCCGAAAACCCCCTGAATTACCAATTGGCTCAGCCAGCCATGCACAGATAGTGGTGGAGGGACCAGCCCAGCCACCCGCACCCAGCGGGGTGGAAGCTTGCTGGGGCCTTGCACGGTTGGCAAAAATGCTGCGGCTGTTCCCTGTAGCATGTGATGGGTTGTTTGCCCTCTGTGAGCCCTTCCACTCACCCCAGGGGTGAGCTGCAGGTGGCAACACTGGGGAGCGTGCTTTACTTCATGTCTCTGGGGGACGTTATAATGTTCATTTTCAGCCTTTGCAATATATTTTACACTCTGTATATTATTTCCAAAGGAGAAAAAAAATGTTGGAAAGCATAAATTTAAAACAAGAGAAAGGTTAGCCTTGAAACATGGAGAAATCACAAAGCAAGGAGATAAACATCTTGGGAGGCTTTGTCAAGGTTCCCTGTGGCTTGGGCTTGGTGCAGAGGCATCAGAAATGGTAACAACCTTGTTCAGTCCTTGTTTTTTATTCCCCTTCCAATGGAAGAACTCCTTGTTTTCTCCAGCTCCATCCTTTACCAGTGCGTTTGGGTGATGGCAAAGAGATAAATCCACAGCAGAATATTTTCTGTGAGCATCTTTGCCTTGCAGAGGAAAGCCCACAGTACCCATGGAGTGTGTTCTGTGGGCACTCACCTCCAGCCAGCGTCTGTTACCCACAGATTCACTCAGTTCTCTCTGCAGACACCTGGGAAGGGGTGGCATTCACCACTGCCGTGCAAGGGGCCTGCCTTCAAAACTTTTTGTCAGGAATTCCCTTCACTCAGCTTGCAGTTCAGCTTAAGCTGTTCTTTCACATGTTTTTTTCATTTATGCAGTTAATGGGAAAAAGCAAAACAAATGGAGTTGACTTGTTTTCCCCAGATTGAAAGGTGATTAACCAACACCAGTAGTTGCCAAGCAGGTGTATACATCAAAGATGATACTAGCGTAGAGAGAAGCTGCCATTGTTGCTGGTTAGTCCACATTTTTAGTATTTTTCCATGTGATTAATTAAGGATACGATCTTTTCCATGTGCATGAAATTTCCTTTCGTAAACAGGTGATGTTTTTCCACAGAATGAAGGCCAATTCTGATCTCACTTACAGTGTGCAAACCTGGACTAACTCCACTGGAGCCTCTTCATCTAATCTAATCCAGTCCACCTGTTTTCAAGTGTGCCGGGCATTAGGGTATCTGAACACCCGTGCTTATCCCCAGACATAAACTGATGTCACTGGGTTCAGTCTTACTCACCATGCCCCCTCCTTCATATATAATTTATCAGCCAGAATGATGTTAGGTGATTTGCACTCTGAAGTAATCATCAGTCAGGCAGCAAGATGATGGATAGGTGGAGGGAGAACAGATGGTATGAAAGATTAATCAAAAAGCAAGAGTCCGTGCCACTGCTGGTCCACAGCTAAAGATCCTCTTGGGTGTGAAAAATGCCAGAATAATGGTGAGGTATTTGTCTCCTGAATTTGTGCTATTACTAGGAAATCCTTCCATGCTGCACAGCTCTGGAAAGGCCAGGTGCTTTTTTGGGAGCCTCTCGGGGCAGATCTTGCCCACAAGCGTGACTGCGTCAGGGCGGCTTGGCCTCCATCATTTCAGCGATGCTGCCTCCTGCTTTCCCCCCATCATGTACCATTTGCTCTGGCACAAACACCGTGCCATTCCTCCCTGGTCATCATTTCCCATTAATTAGTACTTCTGCTTCCCATGCACAGACCCTTCTCTCCCTTGTCAGGTCACCCCTCCTGCTGGTCTGCTTCCTCCTTAGCTGGGTGTCTCTTTTTCCCTCACATCAAACCTCTCACCTCCCAGATAAGGGAGATCATCAGTGCTGTTGAGGTAGTTACTGCTCTCTTCCCTCTAGCAATGGCTTTTCCCTTATCTTTCTGGAAGCCAGATCTCCTTCTGTGAAAGATGCTTCACCTTTCCCATTTGAATTCCTTTTCTCTGGTCACGGTTTTCTACTCTAGCTTCTTCCCAAATCATGATTCCCCTCAGACAATTCAGGTCCTCCTTGAAGAGCGGTCATGTATTTTGCAAGAGCAGTTGAGTGTGAGCAGACATGAGTTTCCTGCCAGAAACCAGGGCCAGCCAAATGCCAGGCTGCAGCCAGAGCCAGGCAAAAGGGAGGAAGGATGAGGGTTAGAAAAAAGAGTTAGGAAGCCAGTCCCACCATAAGCCTCACTGTCCCCACTGCCACCACAAAAAGCAGGGTGGAAACAGAGACTGATGCTGTGAAACTAGACCTGGCCATGAGATTTAGGCTGGACCGGTGGAGAACTACTGAAATTGGTAACAATAAAAAGCTGAGAGTGATGTGGTACACTAAACCTCAGCCAGTGAGGGCTGAGCATGGAAAAATAGAGGGGAGAGGAAAGTGTGGATCTCATACCTATGGCCCTGACTGTCAACTCATCAGCAAACACTGCAGCAGCTGCTTTTTCTGCAGCTTCTGGACATCAGTGTCTTTTTAATTACTTTCATGCAGCCTCAGCACTGTGGCACGCTTGGCTGATGCTTTCAAAGGATGTCTTCGCAGCAAGAAGGGCAATAAACTTAAAGACCATTACCTGTATTGGGCCACTCATTCCAACTCTGTTGGAGCTCACAGGCATTAGTCTGGGCCAGGAATGACTATACCTCAAATTTATTTTAAATTAGAGCTTCTGGTTTTGCAGGAACTTTTTTATTGCCCCAGGCAAGAAGAGAGATGGAACAGTGTTCCACCCTTCCAACATAAACCTGTGCTGGGCAAAGCCCACTGTGCGCCGGCTGTGCAATTCTCCTGCAGCGCTTCCTGTTCAGCAATTTAATTCGATTGCCATTGGCCAGCTTTAAAACCTGGGGTTTTAATCTGCTGTAAATTGGTGCAGCTCTACTGAAATGCGGTTTTCAGCCTGTGGTCTGTCAATCCCAAGGTCTCTGTGGGCTGCTCTGAAAAGGTCTGCAAAAGGTAACTAGAAAAAGCAAACCCTAATGTCAATAGGCTTTGAATTGCGAATCCATGGGACTTTCTCCACTAGGCCATTTTGGGATGCCAAAAAATGAAAATTATTAAAGATCATGAAAAGAGTACAGTTCGGCACTAGCTGAGGGTCTGTTTCTGACTGTTCATTTAGTAAAATATTAGTTTTGAGAAGATGATCAGGGTAGAGAAAGCAAATGCTACAGCTTAGACTCAAAGTTCTATGTGGTTTTTGAAAGCAGGCTAAAATGCTGTCACATATACCATATATCTATTTGTAAGCAGGCCTGGTTGAATAGTAGGAGATAGCAAAATGCAACTGGAATCACTAGAGTATGATATTTGGGAAAACTGTTGTTCCAAATATTGCTTCAAAAGGCCTACACCATCTCTCCTAAATTAAAAAATGAGCATTTGATGTAATGTTTTAATATACTTTTATGTAACATAACCTCAGCTAGAAAAACAATACACATATAGCCTCTTACTAACTTCAAAGCAGTGAAAGATCTTTCATTCTTTTCCAGTAGTGTCATATTAATTTATCTTTTCCTGAGTTCCAAGAGTTTTGTATATTGTATAAGCAGGCACAAGTATGTTCTTTGCAGCATTTTATTTATTCTTCTCTTAGAAGTGGATAGAAGATACATATGCTATTTCACAAAGGATTTTGAGACTTAGCATTGTCCTGCAGAGCAAGAAAACATTCAGAAAGAAAATTCAAGATTTCTGAAGGCAACAGTTTCCTCCAAGAGGTCTAAGCAGCTTCCTTGGAGACTGTCACAAGTCTTGTGTTTCTTCTTGACTGTAATTTTAAAATATTACTTGATTCTGTAAAGCATTTTGATTTTACAGATCTGCAAGTTCCAGTGGAAAAGGGCTCCATACAAACCTCTTCAAACAGTTCTATTTCATCATAGCACTATGACTGTAGCAGTGACTGCAGGGAGAGATCTGGAGCTAAAGCCAGATACCTAACAAAGGCTGGAGCTGTTTGGATCTGAAATCTAAATTCTGTTTGGGATCAAACTCAGATTATTCTTCTGACATTCTCTAGCACCCAGAGAAGAAAAAAAATTCTTTCAGGAGAAGTTTAGCAATCAAGCCACCCTTGCTAGGCTTGAGCAAACTCCAGTGACTGTACTGAACTACGTGCATGCAAGCAGCATTCAGCCTTCTGTGTGGAAGTGATGGTGCTTCCCTGAATCTGTATTTTCTCCCTCCCTTAGTTGGCACTGGGATACAACTCTGTGCTTTGTGACTTGCCCTGAACTTTTCTATTTTCAAACTTCAGAGAGTGTAGCCAGTCATTAATAAATAAATACACTTTTTAAAAACACAACTGTAACCTTACACAGGTAGCAGAACCTGATGTGTTCTACCAGAGGAGGAAAAGGCCAGTGAGGATGCTGCAAAGGGGAAACCATTTTGTCTCTATGATTCCATGTATGTTGTGTTTTTAACCTTTCCCCTCTCTGAATATTTGCCATGTGCAAATGACACGCATATCATATGGAACTAAACCATGCCATATTTTTGTATAGGTTACCCATGAGTAGTGAGTACAGCCTGCGATGAAAAGCAGAGGTTTCTGTTACTTCATATCAACATACGATCTCAGCAGTATCTAAAACATATGCTACTTACCATAGCATTTGCATGTGCATTCATATGTTTTTGTTCCACTCGGGTTATCTTAGAGCCTTAGGGCCTATCCCATTTGCACATGTTTGAATTAGATGGATGCAAAACTACCATATGAAAATATAATTGTGGAGGAGAGGAAGGGGAACACTTCAGAAATGTGGATTATTTTCCTCCTTTCCTGTCAACTCTGTGTCTGCATCTGCATTTATATGCATATGTTGCTGTCACAGGTTTACCTGGATTTACTTTCAGGACAAACAGTCCTGAAGCTGCATCTTGCAGCACCATTTAAGGCAATTCATAACAGGGAATATAAGACTCTTCTCCCATTTGAAATACAGGTGGGGATTACTATTTTCCTATCCCCTTTATTCAACTTTTTCCACTGTCATATGTGCACCTACAAGCTATTTTCCCCATTACTAACTGGACCGGTGGTGTGTACATGAATAGTCACTCTGGAGGTGACAGCGAGGCAAAGTCATGGTATTTTCTCTTTATGGAGCAGATGCATTGGCAGTTCATAAGTTATTCATGCTCATTGCCCTCAGGGATCCATTTATATAAGCTAGAGAGATGTATTGGGTGCCTGACTATCTCTTATGCCTGCCTATCAGATGGCCCTCATAACCATAATCGTATCCCAATTTATACTGTGTCATCATTGCAATGTGCTTTTGAGGAAGAGAATTGCAACTGTTCCCAGTTTTCTCAGGGTGAAAAGGGCCCAGGGGGATTTGAGCTGGTTGCCCCATGTCTCAAGAAGTTCATCCTGGCTCTCTGAAAACCCAAACTAAGTCTGTTGTCTGTTGGACCTCTGTTACCCTCTCTGCCAGGGTGTATGAAATCTCCTGTCAAACACTTCAGCAGCAGAAATTGGCAGATCCCAGCTTGGCTGCTGCAATGCCAGCTCTAAGCATTGACCTTGTCATTAGACACCAGCTCTTTTCTTAGAGGAAGACACTGTGTTCAGTATGTTCTACTCAGCTTTTGCCAATACTCTGCAGGGGAGGGATGGGTCACAAGTTTGGACATTTCCATCACTGGATAGAGCTATGGATATAAATTCTTTTGGTTCATTTGGTTTGCTTTGCTTTGCATTTTGTAACAGATTGAAAACATTATGCAAAAGAAATGCATGCTTGGGTGCCTTCTTAATGCCTGTTTGGAGTTACGTGCATCATTCCTTGTGCTTTGTTTACTGTTGGATTTGCCTGCTTTTCTAAATCAGCTGTAGATGTCCAGCTTCCAATTTATATAGAGCCAGAGATGCACTAGTTATCTCTGAGCCTAGTTTTCCTGTGGAAAAACTCCAGGGAAAGTCATGGATGCACTGTTGAATTAATCAGGAGGAGGAAGTGTTCTTGGAAGAAGCAGAACTTCCTTTCATGCAGGATAAGACACGGCCAGATGCCAAGGGTGGGGAATAGGGACTTGATTAAAGATCTAGATAAAGAAGGAAGTGCTTTTCCCTGCAAAGATGATGCATTTTCCTAAAATTTGATTTCCTACATTGCTTGGAAATCAAGTTGTTCCACCCTTTTTTTTTTGCTTTATCTTCTGCTTCAGTTGCAAATTTTCCCTCTTACTCAGCAGACCAACCAGTAGAAACGAAATTTCCTTCCTCTTTGAAGCTTGCAGATGCTCGATTCAGGAAAGGGCAAATGGAGGAAGAGCACACACCATGCCCATTTTTGGCTGCAATTTATCCCCCCAAGCGTGGATGATGGAGGGGAACACCATGGTCTTTTCCAGCTTTATTCCCAGTGTTAGACCACTGGCATCACCAGAATTTGTTCCACACTCAAATTTAGCCTCATCACTGTTACATGCTGAAGATCTATAATTAGCAGAGGTACATATGTGCGTGTATGCACACTGAGAGAGGGATTTATGGAGACAGTAGTGTGTTTCATTACTCCAGTCACTACCCGGTGTCTAGGTGTAATAGGGTTACAGACAGCTTGATATTTATACAGCAGCAGGACATGAGTTCTCACCCTCCATGTAAATCCATTTGACTTTGTATGACCATACATCTAATGATGCTGGCTTTCCCAACCGACCCCCATAGCATTGCTCTCGCTGCCTGCACAGATATATTTCCTTTCATTTCCATGCAGAGTGTGTCACCATTTCATAACTCGGTAAATCAGCTCACTCTTTTGATTCCCCCCACCAGCGCAGCTGTACACGAGAGCAGAGCCCCGTGTCCCCCTGCGTGGGACGCCAGCTGTGGCAAACGAACAAGGAAGCCACCCGAGTTCTGCACTTCTATTTTCTTAGCTTCTATGTACACACAAATATATGAGGGTTTTTTTTCACCATGCAGACATCCGCCGGAGCTAGCATTGTTCTCATTGATTGCTGCTGCTGGAGCTCTGGAGGCAGCAGTACCGATCCATATGGAAACAAGGTTTCCATAAATCTGTCAGACTTGAATTCTCTTGCAGAGCCTCATCCGGTTGCTCGCTCCTATTTTCTTTTCCGTGTTTTCAATTCCCGATTGAGTCAAATTCAAACAAGCCACTTATTTGGCAGTGCCCTTGAAATAAAGGTCTGGTTTAATTGTGCCTTGGGAAGCCTGGGAACATAAGGTTTCCTCATGCATTCAGGAAAAGTATATTCGCAGGTACATGTGCATCTGCTGTCCCACGTCCTCTGGCACACTCAGGGTAGAGCTCTCCCACATGCCTCTTTTTAGCATGTGGGGGCTGAGTGCTTTTCAAAGCCAGGGATTAGACTCTTTCTTCTGTTAAGGAGTGGCTATTAGCATTTGATGCCTTCTGTCCTGCCTGCTGCTTTTATGCTCCATTGGCGCCGTTACAGAAATGACATTATCATGGGATTGAGCAGCTCGAGGGATTGCAAACCAGCAGCAGTCTTTCCCCTCCAGGTCAGGAGTTCATCGCTGACCTGGGCTAATACTGGCTGAACATCATTAGCATCTGAAATGAGTTAGGGATCTCCTTTCCAGTCCCTTCCAAACAGATATCTCATGGCTTCCCAACACAAAATTTTGCTTTACCGAACGCCCTCTCAGGGTGCTGCAAGGACACCCACAGCTAGATTGTGTCCTTTCAGAGATGGTGTCAGGGCAGGGCAGAGTGGCCAGGCGGTGTGAGCATAATATGCATAATATGCAGATGTGTTCTCCACCACTGCTGCTCTCTATCTGTCACCAGTATCAAAGTTAACTTGCACAGCCTTGGGCTACGAGGGACATGATGAAGAACAGGAGAGTATGCTAGACTGAGAGGGTTGTTCATAAGCAGAGCCATTTGCAAGTAAACTAAAATGTCTGCTCTCAATAAAGACTTCAGACTTTCACCGCCCATTCCTGTGTTTCTGAGGAATGTTATCACTGTGAATCGGAAGGAAATTATGCTAATTCGTTGTCACCTTTGGGGATCAGAAGATGGTGTGGCGATAAAATCAAAGAGGATTTTTTTTCTTCATCTGGAGTAAACTGCGTGAAAGAAAATTTGCTTTCCATATGATACAAGATGCTACATAGATACCGCATGCCTGACCTGCTCTAAAACCATCTGTCATCAGCTCTAGGCAGCACCCATTTACCTCGGTGGAAGATCTCCTCTGGTTGGTTTAGTGGTGTGTTTATGTTCATAAGCCTAACAGTGCTGCAGCTGGCTTAAACAGCTCATTAGTATTGTTTACTGTACTTTGTTGTTTAATCAGAAATACTGATAAGCAATCTAAAAACTAGTGGCTTTTCAAAGGCTTTCACATAAGAGTGGCATTGGCATGGAAGTACAAAATCAAGTCTTGTGAAGACGCAGCCGAAGGCTCTGCCCTTTGCTCCTCCCCTTACCTTTGTATTTTCCCACTCAGGAATGCAGAGCAGCCTTTGAGTTCTTCAGCTGTGGGGGGTCTATTATATGACCTTTTTTGTATCTAAGGAGGCTTCCTTACACAATTTCTACAAAGAATTCGTATTTCGGGTTCCCTTCTCCTCTGGCAAGCATCAGGACGTTTAAACCAGTGCATCCTGCTAGGGCCCATTCCTACAGCTTTTCTGCCCTCCCCTCTTCTCTCCCATGCTGAGCATTGAACCTAGAGCCAAGCTTGCTCCATGGTCTGTGTTCATGGAGGTTACTGTGTCTGTGTGTGGGGACCTACCAAATACAATCCGTCCTGAAGCCTTTCTCTCAGTATGAATCAGCTGGTGGGAGAGCTTGAGGAACCGCTGGACAGCCACGAGAGCAACCACATTAATAATTCCTGGCACACAAGAAGGAAAGGGGTGGAAGAAACCCAGAGGCTTTCTCCGGGCTCTGTCACACATGGCCATACATGGTATTGCTACCCAGACAACACCATGGCTATTTGCCTTCCCCTTGCCTTTTTCTGTAATGCTGTCTCCATGTGCAATATTTGCCTCCCTCCTTAGTTGCCATGCTACTGTTCATTCCCTTTTAATCCTCACTAAAGAGTCACATTCTCCTGTGATTTCCTCAGGAAATGGAACAAACTTGAGTAAGTTCTTGAGTGCTCTGCCCGTCCCCTTCCCCTTCTGTATTCTGCGCATCTGCCTATTAGATTATAAGTGATTTGTAGAGAGGCTTAGCTTTAGCTCTAGCGTTGTACATTGTCAACTTCATTGTTGTAGTAAATGCATACTTTACCTGGGCTTCCTGCTTTCTTCTTTTCCTTTCAAAAATGAAAAATCCCTTGAAGTTCTAAAATAAAACTACAAATCCACAAAGGTTTAACTGCAGTGCCTTAAACAGGTGCTTTATCCACTGTTCTCTTTGAAATGTGGATTCTAGCTTTTGTGACAATCTCACAGTGATGCTTTGTCCATTGGAGAAAGCCTAATTGCTCCCCATGATGGCAAATAAATCCGCAGAGATTTTCAAGTTAAAATTTTTATTTCAGACTAGCTGCATTGTACGATGCACAGCACTATCTCCACATCACAGATTCAAATGCACTACCAATTTCCTGGAAAACCAATGTATCTCCTCTTTTTATTTGTATTTATTTATTTGTTTTATCTAACTGGGGTACTTGTCAAAAGAATATTTGTTGGTCCAAAATGGAAATCAGATACTCTACACTGTGAGAAATTAGTTGGGGCATCACTGTGAGAGGCTGATGTGACCAGAGTGGGGAGGCCAGTTTATTCAGCTGGGCATTAATCTTGATATTGGAATATGAATACATCTTTGAGCATTTCAGCAAGACTTAGGGTTAGTTCCTGAGAGGTCTGGAAATCAGCCTCATCTCTCCTTGCCTAAGATCCCCATATGAACAGTTTGCTTTGTCCAGCATAAAATGGACAGGGTTCCACAGTGAAAAATCAGGCTTTGCACTGAGGCAATGCTTTGTTTTAAAGAATTCCCAGATGTTGTTGATTTAGGGTCATTTTGAAATTCTCCATGATGGCAAAGCAGCTTGTGAGAGAATATTTAGACAGCACAGGTTCGTCTTGAAGCTGAATAGGTATAAGGAAGCACCTAACCTTTGGGCTGACTGGCACCACTCGAGGCAGCCAAAGCTAAAGCAGAGACCTGGCAGTCTGGAGACCTGGGCTCTCCTTCACTCAGCAGTGGAACTGAGGTAGGTAATGGTGGCCTCAGGTTACATCAAGGGAAGTTTGAATTGGATATTAGGAGAAATTTCTTCACTGAAAGGGTTTTCAAGTATTGAAACAGGCCGCCCAGGGAAGTGGTTGAGTCACCATCCCTGGAGGGATTTAAAAGATATGTAGATGTCACACTTGGAGACATGGTTTTCTCTGTGCATCAGCAAATTTACATCATCTCCAAAGAAGGTGAGAGGGTGATGGCCGCTGTGGGTTTGGGTCTTACCCTGAATCTCTGCAGATCTCACTCAGAATTCAGAGTGCTGTGAATTTTTGCATGAATAAATTTGGCTTTGTTGCCGAGTTGATGGACATCACCCACACGTCCTGTCATTGTTTTGGAGCAAATGCACAGGCTGGCATTCTGAAGGAATGCTGTACATCCAGTTTGTTGAGGTGCATGGAGTGTTAAAGGGCTGACATACAGAGAGCTTGCCCTGCTAATGGACCAGGATTTTTATAGACAGAAGGGATATGCCATTGTTGGAGTGGTAAATCTGTAATGACAGACGTTCGTTCTATATTTGTGAATGACCTGATTTGGCATGCATGCAGTTCATTCTCCTGACAATAATGGAAACATGGTGTGAGACAGACAGAGAAATAAAGCTGTGGTTAAAGTGAAGCTATACATTTATAAACGTTTTGATTTAAAGTATTTTCCCCACTTAATTTCTCGCCTTGTTTAAAAAAAAAAAGCAGCCCCTGTTTGAATAGTCTTTGTAAAGCTTTCAGCTCTCCTCCTCCTTGTTTTTCCTCCTCCCTCATCTCCCTCCTAAGCTGAAGAGATGAGTGTAAGACATCTGTCAAAGCTGTGGTAGCTTATTTCTGCTGCTCCGTGAGGACCCCAGGAATCTGTCAGAGCATCCCTGGCTGCTGCAGTCCTGTTGCTGGGTGATGGCTGCCCCAGAAGGTGAGAGTCAGGCACCGCTGGTACACAGACCACTTTGTCCCAATGTTAATTTGTCCCTGAGCTGGAAGGAGGGGAAGGGGAGGTTTCGCTATGAAAAGAGAGAATTTTGACGGGAAGATACCGGAAAGTTTAGGAAACATTAGAAGAGACTCTCATGCCCTTAAAGAGCCCTTGCTTTCTGCTTCACATTTCTTCCTCCCTCCTTCAGGAAAAATTCCTAAACTGCTTTGGCTTGGTACCAACTATTCCTTTGGCCTCCCAGTCAGAAAAGCTCACTGAGGATGGAGAAATAGCCATACACAATGGTTTTGAGAACTAATAACACATGCATGCGGTCCAGCCTTGAATTACATGAAATATGGTGCATAGCTTTCCATCCTGTTTTGTCAGAGGCCTTGACTGCTTAAAAGCCTTCCAGTCCCTCTCCTGCCTCTCTTCTCCCCCCAAAATAAAATAAATCCCACACATTTTCTCTCAGCTTCCAGCATGTGTGACCGTAATTGTGTCTCAGATGCTGGCAGAGTGCCCGATCTGTCAGCCTCACATGGGAATGAGGAAGGATGCCTGCTGGATCAGCTCGGCTGGGAGGGGACGTGGGGGCCAGAGGCTGGGACACTTGCTCCCACAGCCCCACAGAGGAGTGGGAGGGCACAGTGCTGCCACTCGCCTGGGATGCACACGGCAGGTCAGGATCTGCCCCAGTGTCTGCTTCCTTCTGGGGGAACTGCTTGGGGCCAGTGGGTATAACTGAGAGCAATTAGTTAAACCAAGGGGCCAGCTACAAGTGAGCTAATTACATCAGTGCATTGTACTCCAGCAGCTTGCAATTCTTGTGCCCTGTGTTAGTACAGATGGGTCCTCCCTCGGTAAATGAAGACACTCTATGTGTTAGTCACGCTGCTGGATCAAGGAAAGTGTGGTACTGGGTTTGCAACTGCGCTAGATGAACCTGCTCAGTACCTGGCCCTTTTTGCATGGTCTCTAGCACGGCTGTTTACGTTAGTTAAAATACACAAAGGCATGGATCACACAGCTCTCCAGAGAGGATAACTCTTGGAAGTTGTGTGGTGCCTGGGGGAATAGTTATCTCTCCTGATTATGACCCCTAGGAACTGATGTGATAGAAAAATCAATTTAATTCTGGAAGAACTTATCATTAAAAGACAACTTGTGGAACTTAATTGCTTGAAATAATTTGAGGTAAGCACAATTCCGGAAAACCTATCAGAGATAACAGCCGTATACCAGTGGGGGTAGCATCATCCTCTAGTTCTTAAGAAACTCAGTTTCAATGGATAAGGCTTTCAGAAGGCTTATGCTGTGATCAGCAGTGAAATAATTAGTTGTTGTTATCATTAAGTGTTGGCTCCCCACAACATGAGCTGCTAAGTGAGCATTACTGAGCTCTTACTTCTTGGTACTTAAGCCAATTCTTGTATCCAGTGGCATGGCAGAAGCATATTTCCCTCTGGATTGTCGTCCAAAAGCAGGTAAATGAACAAGGGTTCAGTGTGAGGGACGTGGGTGCAGCGTGATGCCACAGCTGGAAGGGAGCGAGTGAGCAAGGAGCCGGTGTGCACAGTGAGAGTGATGAGTGTGCCAAAAGACAAACAGCAGGAGAGGTGCTGGAGCTGCTCTGGGGACTCCGAGCCCTCGTTCTCACACTCGAAACTTCCAGGCAAACAAGACTCAATTGCTTTTTCCTGCGCCCGCAAAGAGGATGAGGGCTCAGCTCCACAGCAGAATAGTGTTATCAGTGGACATTTCTGTCATGATCACTGGCATTTTGCCTTGGTTTACTGTGGATGTGGTAGATCCTGAGTGTACACAAGGACATTGTTATGCCAGGCACTTACAAAACACCAGTAGCCTGAAGAGCTTGCATCCTAAGGGAGCATCCTTTTCCCTGAGGACAACCAAGCAGTGGAAGAGCTTGCTCACAGAGGCTATGCAGTCTCCATCTTCAGAACTTCGCAAGGCCAGATTGGACAAAGCCCTGAGCAAACTGGTCTGATCCTATCGATGGCCATGATTGAGCAAGGGGTTAGACCAGGTGCCTCCTAGATTCCATCACCCTGAATTATGATCCTGTGATCTTTATCTGGGGTTGTTTATGTTTTTGTAGAGCATACAAACACCGTGCCCTATCTGCAGGCAGGTACCTGCCTACAAACTAACTCGATGTCATTTTTCCTGTGCAGGGCCTTCTGGAGGAAATATTATGCATATGGATGTAGGCAGTCTCAGTTTCTTCTCACCTACATCTTAATGATTAGGGTAGGTCAACATTAACTGGGAATATTTCTTAGAAGTATTATATGTTAGTTGTTTCGTACATTTTCCTTAAGATCATTAATTACTCACTGTTCTGTCACTCCTCTGACAGAGGTTGAATACAGCAAAGCATTTATTTTTTTTTTCTCTGGTGCTAAGTACGTATTTGCACAGCCTTTTATGTTTTATCTGATGATGCTATTCTCTTTCCTCACAAATGGATACTTCCTTTGCTCTTCACCCTTCTTCCTCCTCACCCTCTCTACCCCCGCAACATGCCTTCAGTGCCAGGATGGCAGCTCTAAGACTGCTGGTAGTCCCTTGCCAGAGACTTTAATCACAGCATAATGCCATCATGTGAGCAAATACGATATTGATGGTGTTTGATAATTTTTCTTTAAATGAAAATGTTAAAAATTTATCTTTTGGGAGGGGTTACATATTAATGTGTGGCAATTTGAATATGTGCTAATACTTTTTGCATTTGGAATGCTTAATTGATAAAGATTATGTGGATAAAGATCTATAATTAACTGATAAACATTAAAACATTAACAGATAAAGATTTATATTGTTCCTGAGAAAAATGATAAGAGTTTTTCCTCTCTGCTGCACCCTTTTAAGGAGTGATAAAGGAAGAAAAATAAGAATATGGCATTTACTGCAGCTTAAATATAACTTGCTTTATTGTGTTATTGCTGAATTGAGGTAATTAAACTTTGCACAAACTTTTAAAAATTATTGTTGAAAGAGACAGAAGTTAATTTCAGCCTAATTGTTATACTTAATTTTTGGGACCTAGAATTGCCATAATCAAGGATCAAAGCAGACAGACAGTTTTCCTTCATCTGGAAATCAGCAGACACCACAGCTTGCATAACAAAAGATCAGAGATTAAAGGCTGTACAGTCTGCGTTCATGAGACTAAAAATTTGCTCACGTATGAGGAAGTCCATCAAAGCTTGTCTAAAAGTTGTATGTGACAGGAAATACACTAATTTTATAGGCAGAGTGGTTAAACAGATTTTCCTACCAAATCAAAAGTATAAGGAAAATTACATCCAAATCCACCCACCTGCAGGACTTCAGTGAAAACACCCATCTTGAGTCTGCACCTGGGAACAGTCTGTCAGACCCGCAGACCTCACTCCTGCTGATCCCACCCTGGACTCACCAGATTTTGCTGCAACTCTGCTACGGAGGCTGCAGCCCTTGACTCCAAAGGGCCAAGGGCTTGGCTCACTGCTGTTTGCTCTCAGTGGCATGCTGAACCTTCTTTATTATTATGCCAGTGCCAAATCCATCCTACATTTTAAAATACATCTTCTATGCCACTGTTTTCAACCATTGTTTTCTTTTTCTCAGCTTTTTTAAAAGGCTGTTCAATCCAGATGTCTTGAATTAGTACTCCTGCAGAACAATGCTCCGGTGTAATGATCAGTACAGTCCTAATGATGTTGCTCCCTTAGCCTCTGTGCTCTAGGTATTTGCAATGTAGAATGTATTTATGATCACTTCTCCCTGTGGAAGGAGTGAGCAATTATTAGTAATGTACGGACTATTTTCCAGGTTTTTCTTTTCGCTGTGATAATCTACTCCTCAGCCAAGGCTTTTGCAGTCATCTAGGTGAGTACAGTATCTCTCACTAGTTATGTTTCAACATTAAATTCATGCCTTTGCACTTCTAAATGTCTGAGTCTTGAATCAACTACACTGCTTGTGGAATAGCAGTGTAATCCCCAGGGTATCAGATATTTTTTAAAAGGCAGGACACCTCACCTCCCTGCCAGCACCTGTGTTTTGTAAGGAAACAGGACTGTCTCATTAGCACAGAACCAGTGTGGTTTCAACATACCAGGATGTGCTGCTGCCAATCCTTTATCCTCCCAGAAGGGTGGTTAAGCATTGGCATGGCCTGCCCAGGGAGGTGGTAGAGTCACCATCTCTGGAAGTGTCTAAGAAATGACTGAATGTGGCACTTACTGCTATGGTTAAGTTGGCATGCTGGTGTTCAGTCAAAGGTTGGACTCCAGGATCTTGGAGGTCTTTTCCAACCTTAATGATTCTGTGATTCTGTGACTGGCCACATCCAGTCTTTCTTGTTTCAACAGCAATCATCCTCTTCACCAATTCCCTTTCCCATCGCAGCCCTGCCTAGGAAGACCAGCTGTGCTCAGGCAAATGGCAGTGGCAGGTCCCAGCTCTTCCTGAAGGCATCTCTGACGACTTCTAACAGTGTGACGGGATATGTCTGTGCCACTGGTCTCTCTGACTTCAGGCTCACCTGCAAAGAGAAGGGCCCTTCCAACATGACCGGAATAAACAGAGGTAGGATAGTTGTGTGATTATATCCAAAGCAGTCAAAAGCAGAGTCCAGCATCTCTGAGCATACAACATGGGCACCCTTCCCCTGGAGTTTTGGCTCTCTACTCTCGAAGAAGTACAACTCAAACTCCTTTCATTTTATTTCTTAAAGCCAAAAAAAAAGTCTGCTTGCCTTAAAACATTATTGTGGCATGACTAATTTCACCTAGATTTTTTTTTTTTAAATTCTTGGTAACTAACTGGATGATTAACTTTATTAAGAAATCAGGTCCAAAACAGGCAGCTACGTTACCTTTGATCTCCCATACCTGTGCTTCAAAACAACAGCATATTTGGGCACACTCAAGTTTAGCTTTCCCTGGCACCACTGGCTAGAGTAACTTCGGTTGGAGAAATAGCTTTAGGAAATGCTGATTTAAAAAAAAAGAAAAAAGATCAGTCGTACTGCTCTGCTAATTACATTTGCCATATTAATGGCACAGACTGCTCATTTTCAAGCTCTGTTGGAAAGATTACCCAGAGAGGTGTTATCCTCTCAGTACAGTGTCAGATGTCACCCTGTGGGATACTAAAGCCAAGTCAAGATTGTGCTGAAAAATATTTTTTTTCCTTCTGTACAGTTACACATACAGCACTAGATTGCATTAAAAGAAATCCCTTTGCAGAAGAAATGTTAATGTGGGCTGCCAAATGGGAAAGATTTTCCATAGTTCACTGTTAATGTAAGACCTCGGCTCTTGTGGAACAGGCTGTCCTCTAATGAACAGCTCCTTAATGAGAGCAGAGAATCAGAGTTTCAGATCTAGACAAATGACAACAAAGTTTGGAAGGTGTTGTTTCTGTTTTTCTTTCTTACTCTTTTTAATACAAGCACTAATTGGCCTTAAATAAATGTGAGTAGAACACAATAGATTTATGATGGTTTTTGTGAAGCAAAACCAGGTCTCAGGCATTCAGAGAAACAGACTCGCCTTTTAAGAGGTAATTATGATTTAGTGTTTTCTCTCTCCCTGTTGAGTCTGTGGGTTGCCTTTAAAGTGGCTCTGGGATGAATGTCAGAAGAGGAATTTACCTTTTCAACATGTAAAATGCAGAAGACATATATTATTTTTGTAAGTAATATTTCTTCTCTGCTGCTACATTCGTTGGGGTTTTTTCCCTGAAAAAACACTTCAAATCATCCCCAGTGGACAGGTTGCTGCATCATCAGAAAATGGTTGTTTTGGAAGACTGTGGGGAAGTTTCTAAAAGTTCAGGTATCTCTTCCAGTAGTACCAACACTCCTCCAAGCTTCACTTTGGTCTTTCAGTTGAAAATCAAGTTTTAGTTTATTTTAAAGGATGTAAATTAAATACAGAAGGTGACACCATCACACAGGCTTGCCTTTAGGTTTGTTTCTTGTTATTGGGAGAAGACTTGGGAGCAGGCTCCCTTTGGTGTTTAATTTCAAAAGGCTGTGACCCAGCTCCAGGATTTCAGTGGGAGCTCATTCTGCCACACAGCACCAGCTCAGCAATGTTGTTCTGGAAGCACAACTGGACAGTTTGCTACCAGCACTCAACCTGACCTTTTCCAGGCATCCTAGGAAATGAGGCATATCTATCCCTCTTGCACTCTCTGCTCTTTGTTCATTGAATCATCCTGCACATTCAGCAACCAACCTGAATGGCATGCAGGAGCTGTGTGCTCAGCAAACCTGGTACCTCACTCCTGTCCGAACAGCTCCCACAGACATCCTTCCAAAAAAACAGTCTCCTCATTGCTAATTTCATACATGCACAATTTATTTTTTAAACCCTTTTCCCTTCCCTTCTACCAAACTCAGAAACATTGAATAGGATTTAGTAATGGTTTAGGGGAAAAAAAACCACCAAACAGTGAAAAATATAGAAATTGCAAATAATTGCAATAGCGTGGCAGCGCACACCATGTACTCCAGCTGCAGTGTAAGATGGACTGTGGGCTACCTGTGAATTTGACAGAGCTGCAGGAGTTCAAGTCATGTGTTCATGCAGTCTTGGAGATTTCTTCTACTTTACAGTTTTCCAGCACACAACCTGGGCTACATCAAAAGAGCTGTGGTCAGCAGGTTGAGGGAGGTGATTCTCCCCCTCTCTGCTCTCATGAGACCCCACCTGGAGTGATGCATCCACCTCTGGGGTCCCCAACACAGGAAGGACTCTGACCTGCTGGAGCCTCTCCAGAGGAGGGCCACAAGATGATCAGAGGGCTGGAGCACCCCTTCTAAGAAGACAGTCTGAGACAGTTGAGGTTATTCAGCCTGGAGAAGAAAAGGCTCCAGGGAAACTTTAGAGCAGCCTTACATTACATTAAAGGGGCCTGAAGGAGATCTGGAGAGGGACTTTTTACAAGGGCATGTAATGACAGGACAAGAGATAATGCCCTCAAACTGAAAGAGGGTGGGTTTAGGTCAGATATCAGGAAGAAATTCTTCGCTATGCGAGTGGTGAGAGACTGGCATAGGCTGCTCAGAGAGGTTGTGGATGCCCCATCCCTAGAAGTGTTCAAGACCAGGCTGGATAGGGCTCTGAGCAGCCTGGTCTAGTGAAAGGTGTCCCTGCTCATGGCATGGGGGTTGGAACAAGATAACCTTTAAGGTTCCTTCCAACCCAAACCATTCTACATTTCTATGATCTCCAAAAGCCCAGGGGCATTGAAAAAGTGTGTTTAAACCCTGAGGGAATGTATCAATAAAAAGTCCACAAAGGCTATTATCCTCAGAAACAAAGGTAGAGATGAAAAGAACAGACAAATGGTGAATCTGCATCAGCTCTTGGTTGTGCGTAAAAGAGGATGAGTCTAACGTAGATCAATAAACTGAAACACTGACCCATTAAAATCCAGCATAAAATTCAAGTGGCTTATCCAGGAAGATAACTGATGGACAGCATTGATTAAAAAAATGTGCTCAGTGCATATGGAGGATGAAAATCAGAGCTCTCTCCCACTATACTCTAGTATTTGGCAGAAGCAATTTGAAATTTACACAGCATTGCTACAAAGAGCAGTGGGTGGTCAACAGAGCTGAAGAAGGCCTTTTCTGGAGACCCACACCACAAAGAACCTAATTTATCCCTTTAGGGGAGGAGTGCCAGAACTCAAAGGTGCAAAGCACAGCCCAGCTCATGTATTTTAGGGTGATGCTGCTGGCTCCCACCCACAAAACCTGAGGGTATTGCAGGCCTACGTGACCGACGTGGGCCATGTGTTCACTAGCTCTCAAATAAAAGGGCAAGGGTGGTTTCCAGCATTTTCAGTATTACAAGCCTTGGTGATCCTCAGAAGCACACTTATCCATTTATCTCGCCCAGGTGATTTGCATCCACATGCTCAAGTTGCATTTTTGCCACCACCCCAGTTGTGCAAGCACCAGCCCAAGGAGTGATTACTAATTCTAAAATGTTTTATTTACGACAAACAAAGATGCAACTACTTGGCGTGATGGACAAGGCAAGCAGGACACCAGGAAAGCGAGTTTTTGGAAGAGTTTCAACATCTGATGTGTCTTGGAAAACATTCTTGCTGCGTGGGACTTGATAACCAGCAGGACAATTAATGGTGTTTGGACAGCCGTGCAGAAGGAGTGCACTCGCAGATCTGGAGGGTCTGAGGAAAAAGGTGATCATGTAGCTCAAAGAATAAGTCTTGGATGAAAACTGCATTTGATGAAAGAAACGAGATGGCTGTTTAGGAGAGTTACCTGAGGCTGAACCCACTGAAGATGAGCAGAAGACGAAGAGAGAAGGCATTACAAATGTGGAATGACAGTGAAAAGTTTTAAATCTTTCTAAATTGATCTTATACAAGTGTCAGGATTTCGGGGGTCCCGGGAACGACTGAGAGATGTCACAGAAATGGTTTATTGTTGAATCAGTCTCATATTTATTGAAGGATGGGACAGGGTTTGGTAATAGCAGCAATGACAGAGGCAGCTGTAGCAAGCACAGCTACTGAGGTAGCAAGGCAGCAGCAGCAGCAGCTGCAGCAGGTGCAGATGCCAGGGCAGCTACACCAGCAGTGAGTGATAACTTTTTTTCTACAAGGCCTTCTGTACTACTTTTAGCCAACAAGCAAATGCCACAAAGCTTGCTAACATATTTGTACCAATCATCATTGTACATGATTTTACCGCAATGCGTATTTTCTTAAGCAATCATCATATTGCTATTAAGGCCTATGGTACAGGCTTATATTTCTACGTGTTAACTTTCTAAGAAGTTTCTTGCTAAACTCAAAATTCTTTACTCTTTTACTTATCACTATTATTTCTTATATAAAGCATGTTTTTACTTGTTAAAATACCTTTCTACTTTAATAAAGTATACTTATTTCAAAAGTACAAAACTGCAAAACTACGTTTTCACTTTAAGCTGCAAAAGCAAAGCTCACTTTTCTAACTCAGGCAGCTTTCGCCAAGGTCTCAGATCGAAACATGTATCCATTTCTATCTGCTCGAGCACAATGCTGTTTATGCACTCTGTCTGCTCCTGCAGATTCTCTGTAACTTCATTTCCCACATACAAGACCTATTACTAATTCTCTTTGTGTTAGATCTGAACACAAACTGAAGCTTGAATATAAAGATTACCAATGTTATTGCAGTTCATCAAGAAATAAATGAACACAGAAAGCAAACAAAATAATTAACTTCATGGAGTTTTTCTTAAGAACCCACAGACCCACTGGAGTTGACTTTCCTGTTTTAAGTGGAATTCAACCTGTTGCACCTCAAACTGTTTTGCTTCCCTGTTCCTACACCGTCTATGCCTGATGATGACCCAGATGAACCTTTATTGCCATCCTACATCAGCACCCAGTAGTTTTAATGGTGTCTCCCATCTGTCTGCAATATGTGTATACATTATGTTTCTTTCAGGTACATTATTACTGCCCTATATTTGTTCTTATGTCATTTCAGCGGCTTATAATTAACCATTGTGTTCATGCTATCTTTTATTTCAATATATTTCTATGGTGATAAATGTGTATGGGATGCATTAGGGAGTTTGGTGAAAGGAGTTGAAGTATATTCCCCTTACTTCCTGTTCAAATAATAGTTTGCAAATGGTGGCTTTGCTACTAGGGATTTCCCTTAAGAAGGTGCCTATCAGTACTGGCTGGGGGAGTGCTGATCCTAATCCCAGCACAACCCACCCTTACCCAGCACTCTCACTCACCTCTTCCTGGTAAACTATAATTATTTTAAATTTCTGGAAATGTTGACACTGTGGGAGAAAGAAAGATCTCATGTGCTTTTCCCGTCCCCTTCCCTATTTGAATGTGAGGGGAGAAAACTGAAAGCTACAGTAGTTTCTTGTTTTTAAAAAATAATCTTTTATTTATTTCCTGAACAGTGTGTACTGTATTCTGTAGATTTAGCAGTGTTGTATAAAATAGCACACTAATGTAATTCAGGGATATTTTTGGTCACTAAAATAAGGGAAGGGAAAGTAAAATCTTGAAAATAGAAAGTATTATAGGGTTCATATATAAACAAAAAAGCAAGGGTATTTTATAGAAAGCTAATAATGTAGCCACTGTAAACACTCAGGTTTCTATAGAAAATTCCTGGAAAATAAGGAGGATGTTCACAGGTGCCTCTGTGCACTTTTGTGCGTTGCTAATATTGTAGTTAGTGTAGCATCACATTAAGAATCAGCATTAAATTTCATCTGTTTCATACAGGAATTGGAATGACAATATAACTGGATTTTGAAAAAAAGTAACTCAATTTGAAAACAATAACTGAACATGCAGCATGAAAGTCTAATTTAAAACTATTCTAGTTTATCTTTAAAGATATTCTAGATATCTCTTCAGTGACTATATGTGATAGTGTATTTCACACAGCAGTTTATTAATTTTTTTCCTAAAATTTCCCGTTATTTCTGTATCAAGCCCAAGGCATAGGTATAGGGAGAAAAAAAGTGTGAATATTTTCTCAAAACTGCTTTTTGCTGCTGGCTTTGACATCTATAGCCAGAGTAGGATAGATACAAATAGGCCAGTGAAACTGGATTATGGTTTCCATAAGGAGGAACAAAGAGGACATTCTTCTGAATCCTTAGGACCCAACACACCTACTGTTTGGCAAAAACGTGAATATTTAGTGAAAAATAAATATAAATAAATAAATAACAGGATCTTAGGTGCTGTTTCAGTAAGGGCAGCTCATCTAGCTGGAAAGATGGGTATCTTCATTATGGTTATGGGTATCTTCACCATCAGCAAAGAGGTGACAGTCTCAGCTGCAAAACACAATGAGGGGCATGTGAAAAAGACTAACACAGGGAGTCAGGAGAGCTTTGGAAGCCAGGTAGAGCATTTTGACATATTTAAAAGAGGGTGGTGAACGTGATAGGAATAAAAATAATGAGTATGTGGTCTGGTGTGGGAAGGACCCTTTTTGTAGTTACAGTAAAATTAAAATTTTGGAATATCCTCTCAGAAGAATCTCAGAATATAATTGTAGCAGCTGAACAAGAAAATCAACAGCTGGCAAACAGGATAAGTCAAGATCAGAGTTTTAAATTATATAGTTTTTACACAAAAAAAAATTAAAACTATTTTCAGAGGGCAAATTAAAGCAACTATCCATATTGTTTTTAGTACTTACATGGCCAACTAAGCTTGAAAAATTGAACCCTCCAGACAAAGTACATCAGACTGCCACTTTAACAATAGTCTAGAAAAGGCAGGTTCTTTTTTACAAAACCTGAGAACAAATATCAGAATGGCTTTATGCATTAAGGCAATGTGTTTCATGATGGAGCGATAAGCACGGAGAGAAGGGACAAAGTAAGTGTCCCTATGTAACTGGAGCCAAACAATGTAACTCCTAAGAAAACAAGTGTTATTGAATTTTCAATAGCACTTTAGGAAGGCAAGACAAGACCTTGAGAATAATTACTTTTGATAGTTTTATTCCCCAAGCAAGCAAGGAATTAAAACAAAAATAACATTGAACAGAATTTTAACTTTTTTTTTTCCTCTACTTGCTAAACCAAACTCTGAAAACAAACCATGGGACAAGAAACCTTTGGTGCGACCCCAGACACAGCACTTGACACGTGTAAGGAAAGCAAAAGGGAATGTCAGAAGCTTGACTTCCCTTGCACCTGGGGGAAATTTGAAACCATGTTTGTCGTTTTTCAGAAAGGTGCTCCAGCTGTCAGGCTGGGCAGCCAGGAGGGCCAGCCGTGTCCTGGGGGGCATCAGGCACAGCATCGCCAGCCGGGCAAGGGAGGGGATTGTCCTGCTCTGCTCTGCACTGGGGCGGCCTCACCTTGAGTGCTGGGGGCAGTTTTGGGTGCCACAGTATGAGAAAGACATGAAACTATTAGAGAGTGTCCTAAGGAGGGCCATGAGGATGGTGAAGGGCCGTGAGGGGAAGCTTTGTGAGGAGCGGCTGAGGTCACTTGGTCTGTTCAGCCTGGAGAAGAGGAGACTGAGGGCAGATCTCATTGCAGTTACAGCTTCCTCGTGAGGGGAAGAGAAGGGGCAGGTACTGAGCTCTTCCCTGTGGTGACTAGTGACAGGATTCTAGGAAATGGCATGAAGGAGGTTTAGGTAAGATACCAGGAAAATAGGCATGAATTGGCAAATAAAGCTCCCCCTGCTCCAGTAACAGGAGTCCAATAGAGACAGACTTTGGCATTTTGCAATAAATACGCTCCCTTCAGGAACGATGTCAGATTTTTGGAATATTCTGCCAGGCAGAGCGTAACCAAGGTGAGCTTGCCAATTTATCTGTGCTACTTTTAAAGATAATTTGCTCTGGAAGTTCCCAAAACCTTTTCACTCTCTGACTCCAGGACTGTGTGAAATAAAATCGGGGGTTTTTTATTCATTACTGAATATCCATCAGGGATAATTAACTTCGTAACCTCCCCAAGCCTGCATGCATGTGGGTGTGTGTGTCTTTCCTCCTCATAAGCCAACATCCCTGATACATAGATAATTTATGAAAACAGAGTAGACGCTTTTTAATAATTAAGTAATAGATAATAGGAGGGGACTTTTCCCAACAATGTACAGTGGCTTTGAAGTAGAATACAGCACTGAAAGGTTAGTGGCTGTGGATAAATTACATTTCAAAAAAGAAAACCTGAAGAAAGCTGTTACAGTTACACTGTACTATTAAGTAAATTAAAACACTGAAAAGGTTCTTTTCATTTTGCAGTGCATGCACTTCATTGCAGTAACATGTGAGCAGTAGTCCTGTGGCAAAAAGCCAATTGACTGCCCCAGAGTAAATCACATAGCATCAACACGGCCCATTCTCTCTAAATTACAGGGCAAACAATAACACAGGTAAAATTAGCCCCGGCCATAATTATATAGCAGAATTGTGCCGAGGACGCAGAATGATAAACGGCAAATGCAGAGTGTGTTGTGTCATATCGTGTAATCTCTCCTGCTGCAGAGTTGAAAAACAAAGGGAGAGTTGTGCCTTGTTTGTCTAACATGCTCTATATCACAAATTAGAAATCCTTCCTAATTAAGATATTGTTAAATTTCCTTTGTTAACAATTTTTTAACAATGTTAATTAGTGATCATTGATGACATTTTAACAATGTTAATTAGTGATCATTGTTCATCTAACAAACAATTAGGGTGATTTGCGCTGCAGTTCTCAGGCGCAGAAGTGCATCCCAGAGCCTTCCTGCCTTTTTACCCCCAGGCTGCTTGAGCTGAGGGAGGGCATCTGGGAATGCTAATGCAATACGTAGCCACTCATTTAGCAGAAGCATTGCAAGGAAAATCATGTCTGGCTTATGAACGTTTAATAGTTCAAAACAGCTGTAGCTTCACAAGGGTGTTCTCATCATACAAGTGCTCCATGAGGTCACTCAGGCCATTTTTACACTAATGTAATATAATACAATACTAGAGGCACACGGACATTCATTTCCCACTATTCCATTAATTCTCATCTAGCTGTGCAGTTGGCAGTGGCTCTCAGAGGCCTGAGGTTGTGGTGTCATCTAACTCCAGCCATTTTCTGGTCTATGTGTTGGTGACAGTAGTAGCAGCAGCAGCAGCGCCTGCTGTGATTCATGTCCCTGATGCCATGTGGAAACTGGGACCAGAAACATCAGAACAAGAACCACTGTCACATGTACGACGCCCGCTTTGGGAGTTGCAATATCACTTTGATTTGTAAGAAATGTCCCTGAGAAAGAAAGATGTTAGCACCAAGGGTTATGAAGGAGCTTGAGAAATCAGCTTGTCAGTTAGACCACAGGAGCGTAGAAACCGGACTGCATTTCCTGGCAGAGACAAGTGAGGGCTACAGGCTCTGACAGATGTCAGGCTCGATGCACGCTTCCTCTCCACTGTGGTCAAAGCATTATCTCTGGCTGGAGCCAAAAGATCTCTCCTACCCGAGAACTTCAGGGGAAGTTGGGTTAAATGCTAGTTCAATCAAAAAAAAAAAAAACCCAACCAACCAAAAAACAGACTTGCATTGAGGAAAACGGACAGTCTGGAGGTTGAGCAGTGGGATAATACTGCTTGAGACACCTCCTGCTGTTGTCCTACCGCTACTGATAGCAGCACTGGGGCAATCAGAGGCAGGGCCACCACGCAAGGACTGGGCAGTACCACCGTCAGGGCACCAGCAGCTGTTCATGTTATCACTGTGCCTCTGCTCCAGATAGGATTAGACAGATGTTAGATGTCTGTGTGATAAGACATCGATGTACAGTGTATGTCAGTGCTCCTACAGTGAGTGCTGATGGTGGACCAACAGAGTAGCTCTGCACTGTGGAAGGCCCTCATCACTGATTTTGCTGCTGAGGGTGTTACCATGCTTACCATAGGGCTTAACAAGAGGCATAAATGCACTTTTCTGTGAGCCTTGCCTCAGCAAACATGCTTGAACCCTGCTGCATTACAATTCTGTTTCTCATTTTATACTTCTTTACGGCCATGAATACTTGCTGTCTACCCACAACTCAGTTACATAGTTTATCCATCTTTTCTTCATGTTCGTAGTTTATTCCCTCTGTGAAATGAACGCTGAATTGTTTGCATGCTGCTATACATAAATGTTTCTGCAGAAAATGGTAGATGGAAACAAGTGCCAGAACCCACGCAACATGTTCTAAATGTTAACTGCAGATTTGGAAAATCATTGTTAAGGCAAGGCTGACATAACAGACATGTTCTTGCATTGTTCAGGTTAGTGGATGGCATTGATATGATTAGATTATAAGAGTGAGATATTAATCCCTCCTTTTCCTGATTCTTATTGACAAAATTGGAGTGTAAACTAACAGTAACCTACTCAGTTCCAGCTACATTCTCATGAATATACATGCATCAGTCCATCAAATTTACATTTATAAAATGCCCTTCATTCAAGGACCTCAGAATGCAAGAGTCATTCAATATAAAAATAAAATTGTAAAGCTTGATTTGGTAAGAAAAAATCAGCTTAGGAATTCCAAGGTTTTTCTACTGGCACTTTCTACGACTGGAGCTGAGTAGGATATGCCTGAGTTATGTCTTTCACCTCACCACTTGGTCTTGTGGTTTGTGTGCAAATCCAAGTGCTGATAGAAGCAGAGGATTAGTAGCACTTGCTAGGATAAAGCTCTGTACCTGTTTTTGCAGCAAAGTAGTGCTCTTTTTCCTCACTGTTTCCTGGGAATTGCTGTATGTACAGCTTCCAGCTACTTTAAAACAGGTAGCAGTTTGGAGAGGCCACTAAATGGCTACAGGGAAAGGCTGTGAAGCTATTTGCCTCACTTTATGCACAGAAATCAGACACCAAGCCTTGGAGAAGAAGCCATATGTTCTATTTGTACGACAATGACATGTTCCCAGTTTTCCAAGTCAAGAACCCGCAACTGGGAACCTAAAATCACATTTTACAGAGGAAATGTATCTTGATGCTGCAGGGGCTCACCTATGGCAGGTTTGGGCAGAAGTATCTAACTTTAAACATCCACATTTGGTGAGGTGAGAGAGGGAACTGATAAATGTTTGCTTGTATTTCTAGGTTCCTTTTTGTCATAGGAAATTTTATTACCGTTTGTATTATGGATTGTGATTGTCAGATCCAGCTATGAAAGTCAAAATATATTTTGACTTCCATGGGAGCAGATGGAAATTGTAAACTGATTTTCACCTTTAAAAAATGACCAATCTTATTGCTAAATTAGATTAATTTGTTCTGCTGTTATGACTTTGCTGTGTTCTAGATTCCAAGCAATTGCGATTTCTTTTTCCAAAACAGAAGTAGGTATCCCTAAGGGAAAGCATAAATGTTTTGTGAAGATGATGCTGACAATATGCTAGCTGTGGGGGAGTGGGCTATAATTAGAGACCCATTTGCACCCAGTAATTTTCTGTTATCGTTTGTAAGTGACAGTAAAGTGTGCTGCATTTCCACCATCCTGTGGGTTTACACATTTACTAATTCTTTGAATCTTCACACTCCTCAAGTTACTTGTTTCTGGCGTCATTATGTGATTGGTTTCTAAGCAGAATATTCCCGAGAGCCACAGCAGAAACGCAGGCCACCGCAGCAGTAGAAAAAGGCTAAAAATTCTCTTTGTGCTCAGACTAGCTCACTTTGTTTGCTGGCCAGAAGTCATCAGTAAGCATTACCTACACAGCACCTCTATGACCACTGTCTTGTGTTGTAATATTAAACCAGGCTTTGCTGACGTTAGGCAAAGGTAGCAACAAAAGGTAGTAAGCAAAGGAAGAAAAAGGTTCCTCAGTATTTGATCTGCTTCTTTTGTATTTCCTCATGTACGCCTGCTCCTGAAAATCTGTTGGACTCTCTTTCTAAGGTTTAGAGATTGTTGAGTCTGAAGGGGTTGAGGAATAGGACAAGGGAACATCCTTTTTTTTGCCCCAGTGTATCTATCTCCGCTATTTATCTGCTTTTACAAAAGAAAGGCAAATACCATCTATGCATACATGCACTTTTTGAGGTTACACTCAGGGCCGCTCATGCAGACTGGGAGTGAAATCATCAAGGAGCTGGTGGATCTAGGTATTTCAGTGACTTGTGCTGCGTGGATGCTGCGGTGGAGATGCAACACCAACCAGTCAGCACTGGTTAAATACCAGCAGTTGCAAACAGGCTGCTGGCTGGCAGGATGAAGTGAAGCTTCCCCTGACATCTGCAGTTCCACTGGACATGGCTGTTATTCACTCTCATGCAAAACATTCAACTTAACTGGAATTAGTTGCTTTCACTAAAAACTAAAAAGTCATTCAAAAGATTAATTAAAACAAAACCAAACCCAACAAACTACAGAACGCCAAAAAACCAAATCCCAAAAACCCCAACCCAACCCAAAATATGCTGGTGCAAGTAACTTGCACATTGCAGTATTTTGTGATTAATCTTACATTCTTGATCACTCTCCAGCTGAAACATAAAGGAAGAAAGCGCAGGAAAAATGCAATATTTAGATCCTCATCACAGGGAGAAATGCTGATAAATGGTCAAGAAAATTCCAGTAGATGTGTGTATTTGTTTTCTTAAGCGGAGACAGATAAATAGTGTAATGTAAGAAATCTATATCCGCTATTTTCTGTTTGGACAGAGAGCTACATCTCCTTCTAAATTCAATTCTTTAATCAGTGGAAACTGTACCTCATAGCACAAACAAAAGATGTTATTCTGTTTTCATATTTAATGCCAGATACATAAAATCTCTGAAATATAAGAAGCCAACTTGAAACATACAGTTGTGTTGTTTGCTCTCCCCTGTTCTTTCTTCTCTCTTGGCTTTGAAGGCTGCTGCTTGGGAAAACACGTGGAACATTCTTTCTGAATGAAATACCGCTATTTTATATTGTATGAATTTATGAGTGGATAATTATGTTCTAATTCCTCCCAAGTGGCCCTCTCCTGTTCTTCTCTCTTCTGCTCTGCTGTGTCTTCCTGAGCTTCACTACACTTTTCTACCCAGTCCCCACACTTACTTTTTCACCAGTTTTTATCTCGTCAGATCCCACTGCAACTTTGTTCACCCTTCCTGATTTCTTAGTGTCCCACCTTAAGCCCTTCCTCCATGTGTGATGCCTCCTCTTCACCACATCTTGCCCTGGCCTTCTTCTAGCTCCCTCCCTCTCTCTCTCTCTGTTGTCCTGTGGTCTTCCTTTCTCTGCTTATTTCTTCTTTCTTCTCTTATGTTTCCTTTCTTCTGCTCTCATGCATGAGAATGTAGCTCGAGACCACCTGCCTTATCAGGAAGGCAGGTATTTTAGGAAGGCCCTAGTTAGCTTTATGGTCCGTGGGCTGCCTGGCACCAGCCCATAATAGGGTTTACCAAGACAGAAAATTAAAATGTAGCATGGAAATATTCAGTCCATCATGTTACTATGCAAAGTGTCATCTAGTGGCTCATCTTATCAAGAAAATTGCCCAGCACCATTATAGTTTTCTTCAGTCTTTACAGTCTGGTCATTGCCTCATTTTCAGTCAGGAAGGATTTTCTTAAACAATAAAACTATCCATAATGAGTCTGCTCTCTAAATTATACTCAGGCATGCAATCTCTCACTCTAATTTTGAAACCTGATTGTCTAAATGAAGGAACCCAGTTCTAAGTTTTAATTTTCAGGCAGGCATTTAGGCACCCAAATACCCATTTTATTCCCCTAAGTGCCAGTCTGAGCACTCCAATACAGCAGGTGAATGGGCACCCTCACCTAACCTGAAAAGTTCAGTTCAGAGCATTGCTCTGTCTCATTGAATGCAACTGCGGTGCTGTTCATCGTCCTGTGCCACCAGCACACTCCTCTGCAGCTCCTCCAGCAGAGCCCATCACTTGGCTGGGTGCTGGAGATGTGTCCCTGTGCATCATCATCCCACTGTCCCTCACAGGGACAGGCTCCACTGGCACGTACCACCCCGCGGACCCTGAGGTTGTTTGACAGGAACAGGACAAACTGGAAGGTGACTGGAAGACAGCACGAGTGCTTTTGGCTTTGTGGCAAAGTTGTCACCTTTGGCAGTAGCCGCTGAGCCCCACAGCATCACCCGGGAGCAGCACTTCGCAGCTGGACTTGGGGTCTGCAGCCTGTAGGAGTGCTTCTCTGCTTTAAGCACCTTCCCAGCCAATTTAATAACCTCTCTAGCACCGCCCCAGCTGTAAATAAAATCTGAAAACCCCTAGCATCCCGCTGCTCCCGGGCGACGGCCCGCCGGACTCCAAACGGGATTGCGAGAAGGGCCATGTCTGGTGCAGGGCGCCGGCAGAGCCCTGAGCTCGGCTGAGCACGGCGGGGCTGGGCCGGCCCCGGCAGGCAGGGACGGCAGCCGGCGAGGCCCGACCTGCCCCGAAACAGCCCCAAAATGAAGCTCCGGAGCACATCGGCCGCACGCACCAGCGCGGAGGGCTCCCGCCTCAGCACAATGCGGCGGGAGATACGCAGGCGGCCGTGCCGTGGAAGCAATCATATTCTTTGTTCCCCAGTTTAATGGAAGCCTCCTCCAAAGCACCCAGCGGCTGATTTAAATCACAATAAGGCGCTGACTCCGGCTCACAAAAAAAAACCAACAAAACAAGGAAACAGACATTTATAGTTTAAATCAGGTCTGACACCTGACCTTAACTGTGACTGCTGTGCCAGCAAACAGCAACAACAACAAAAAAGGCTCAATTTAAAGCCTGTTCTTGTTAACGCGGAGTGTTAGCTATAACTGTGAAATTCCGGCTTTTGTGGGGTTAATTGCATAACTCTTTGCTGTGCTTTAACAAGATGTTTTGTAGCTGAATAGCTGTGATTTCCTTTGTTTCTTTCTGTGGGCCGAAGGTAGTTTAAGAGGGGAAATTAGCCATTTAATTATTATGAGTGCAGGAGAAGTAAAAAGACCATATGGTTTGCTGTTGAAATTAGTCACAAGAAACTTTTTTTTTTTTTTTTAAATAATATGTGATATTTTTAACAAGCAGATGTGAAGCCACGGCGTCTCCCTCAAGAGCCTTGCCAGGCTTATCTATTGTACCAAGTGCTGCAGGGGCGTATTTTTAGCACAGGGGGTCGTTTCATGGGGGAAGAGGGTAAGGAGGAGTGGTTGCAAGGCAAGCTGGAGGCACAGCTAACAGGAGGGGAAGGACAGCACGGACTGGCCCCTGATCCCAGCATGGCTGCTGTTCCTCTGTGGGACTCAGGGTCTCAGACCAGCACTGGAAATGATGTTGAGCCCGGATCTCTGCTGCAGGGTATCTGCTCTGTCTTGAGCACCTGAGCATCTCTTCACTGGCCTGGGCTGCTGCTCGTGCCCCAGCAGGTGTCCTTCAAAAAGGCCTGTGTTCCTCTATTGGCTTGCTTCCTGCCCTGATTCCCCCTCCAGTTCCTCATAGGCAGCTCTGAAGCCTTTTTTCATATCTTTTCACGACTTGCTCACTGTTCTAGGCTAGTCACCAGCACAGCGGGATTGTGGTGGCATTCCAGGAGGCACTAGCTTTCCCAAATTACAGTTTAAAAGCAGCAGTAGGAGCCCTGTGAGCAGTCAACAGCGTTGCTCAACAAGGGGAAATGCTGCCCATGGGCCAGGCGAGGTGGACACTCAGCTCCCAGCTCCCCTCGGGACTCAGCTTGGTGGGAGCAGGGAGCAGCTGCCTCTCACAGATGCACGTCTGCTCCTCCTTCCCCGTCCTCCTGGGGGCCATTGGAAATCTTTGCGTGATATCTTTGGCACCTGTAGGTACAGTTTGTTGACCCCTCTACCTGATAACACAGATCCTATTGCGTAACTCTGGAAATTCATTTCTCGTGTGTGTTTTCTGTTTCTCAGCCAGCTTTATGTTGGTTGTTGGGGTTTTTTTCTCCTTCACCTTAATCTGTTTTCCCTCTCATCCTATTCTTTGTTTGTAAGGGAACTTTCATAAATAAAACCAGAGACATACCATTGCTTTTATCCATTGTTTTTTATCACTTATCTAGATACAGAGGTTATAGATTAGAGAGGTTAGAGGTCACAGTTTAGAGAGGCATAGATTTTTATCTAGCAAAGTTGTGCTGTCTTTCCTCTACCTTGCCTGAATTTACTTTGTATTAAACTTCTGCAGAAGGCAGAGAAATAATAAAAGAAGTGAAGAGTAAGGGAAGTGAATATTGCTATATAAGAACTTCAGAACATTCGAATAACAAGAATGACACCAGGTTACTTTTGAACTGGCTCCTGGCCAGACCAATAAAGTCCCACCCAGCAAGAAATACTCTGGTTTTGCTGCTAACCCATGCAATCCTTTTGGAATTGGTGGGTTTGCAAAAAAAAGGTAAGTCAGGGCAGGATTTAAGCCCTTCAGGAAATTTTGAACCAAGTGCTTGATCATTGCATTGCTCATGCTGCAGTGCAGGAACTCAATTAGGTTGGCATTTACTGTGTGCAGGAACACCTACGCTCCTTTTCAGGCCTCTGACACCAGAGAGCTGTAACACTGTATTGAACTGTAGGCAGTGCTCTTAAACAGTGCTGCTTTTTCGATTGGGCATTTCAGGGAGTTATCACTGCTCTGATGTTTAATTTGAATCTTCTTTTCTAGTTTTGTATTCTCCTTTGCAGTCAAAGGGTTTCTGATACTCCTCTAATACAAACAATCAAGGGGCCTGGTTTGCTTTTGCCTGAAATTCAGGAATTATTCAAGTCCCCTTATCAAGATAATTCAATAAGCTCTTCCTGTTCAAAATCACCCAATTGAATGGCCTACGGTATCTGTTCCTTCCGTTCCCTTTTTTCCTGCCTGCCTGCTGCCTTCTTCTTCTCTGTTTCTCTACACCAGTTCTAATTATTTGACGCTCAAATGATAAATGAGTTTCAAATAATTAGAGGTGGTATAAAGAACCACAGCTGGGAGATTTATGCCAGCCGAGCCGTCTGAACAAAGAGCCTTCTGTGGGTATCGTTTTTCTCTCTGGACTTTGAAGCCCTGTTCTTCTGTCTCCACCTTCAAAGAGCTATATCATTTTTAACCCACATAATTTTATTCTCTTTTTTCATACCTGGGCAATGTCACAGGCCCTTATTAAGGAGCAGACCAAATGTCAAAGTTTTGTTGTAAATCAGCAGGAAGCCAGTAACAAGTAGGGGTGAGAGGGCTCAGGGGAGGCCCTATACAAGGACCCAAGTCAGATGTGTTGCCAATTCATTAGAAAAGAGTGCTGTAAAAGATAAACCACCTCCAACTTTTTTTAGGACAACTTAGTAACAATAACAACATTGGATTACTTTTGCATGGGCCCCTGGCCAGACTGGTCCTGTCATCTGGAAATAAAGGTAAACCTGCCTGACTTCTGCAAATGCTAAGCAGGGTTCTTGCCTGCTGCTAAAATCTTTGAGAAAAAGTATTAATTTTTTAAGTCAGAGGAAAAAATGAATGGGCATCCAGGGCAAGAATATGCTGAGAAAGAGCCTTTGAGAGAGAATAGGTTATTAGTGATTCTCCTTCCTTTTTCTTACTCTTCTGGCAACTTCATATAAAGTCTGAAAGGAGAGAAACTTGCCCTATCATAAAACAACACAGCTGAAACCCCTCCTTCTTCTCTCTGAGGCTCAAGCAAGGGCTTCATGCTCTGGCCACGAAGAGCTTCTACTGAATCAGAGCAATGTTTTGCATGCTGCTGTCTAACAATTGAAAGACAAATTGCAATGCCAAGCTGAAGTGAAAATTGGTTTGGGTTTGGTTTTCTTTTTTCCTTGTCAGAGCAGGACCCTCAGCTGTGCGCATGCATTGCCCTATGACTACAGGAGGGGAGGGAGACTGAAGGTGGAGAGGCGTGTTTAGCACAGAAGTATTTGGTGCAGACCTGTGGAAACTGTTTGTTTTCCTGGGAAAGCCTCCTGAGCTCTCCAGTTCTAGTATATGTGGTGATGGTAATGGCATAAATACCTGTAATGTATCTTTTCTTGTTCATCTGTAAAAACTAAGGTGAAAGGCAACAATTAATATTTAGGGGAATGTCTAATATGATTTCTGATGTCTTGGCTGCAAAGCAAGTGAAGACAGCTTCAGTTCCTCAGAGGGACAGAATGGTAGAAAATGTGGCCCACGACCACACCAGCCCTTCCCCTTAAGGCTTTGTTTTGCTTTTTTGTTTGATTCTTTGTTTGGTGTTTAGGCTCTAAGCTCACTGTGCCAACTCCTTTAAAGTCCTTTGTAGATCTGCTAGTGTGGTGCTGTGTTGCTGCAAGCTATGAGAGGGTGCTGTCTGCTGCGGGAGTAGCTATCAGTGACTATCAGTATTTTCACAGTGAAAAAAGAATGTCTTAAAACAGTTCATTTCTCTGCTGAGCTTTTCCACCATAACTTGCCTTGCTTTGCCAGCTGCTGGAAAATCAGAACTGAGAGCAATGAGTGTGAGAGAGGGATGTATCTTCACTTTCTCTTTCTCCAGGAGGAAGCCGCAAACTCCCTCTCAGTTCACTGGAACAACTGTGTTTCTGCAACTTAGCATGGGAACACAACCAGAGTTTTTCCTCTCGTTGTTCAGCCAGGAAGGATGAGCAAACACACATCATAGAAACAGAGTATTTTGTGAATGTTGACTGAAACATGGGCACTATGTACAACAGTTTTGATCACAGTAAAATAATTGCCATGAAGATGTGCCATCCACATTTGATTGACATCATCTCTTTGAATCCTTTAGCAGAGTTAGGGAACTGTATGTCCAGGCAGACAGCTGAATGAAAGAAGAGCCCATATTTTCAGATACAGCACCTTTAATGGTCTATTGCTTTGGCATATAAAAACATGTAATCTGGAGAGAATGCAAGACAACACTATGAATCAGAATATGTGGGGTATTTCTCCCTAGCCAGTGCAAAAAAATCCAATGAACACAAAAAAAACCCAAAACAAAACCATCTAAAATAAGTCTGTTAGAGAGTAGGTGTGGTAAGAAGACTGAATAAGAAACCAGGAAAAAAAGGGAAGGAAGATCAGGTCTGTGGACTCTGCTGAAGGCAAGAATTAATTTCACATTGGGGAAGGGATGAAGCAGCCTGGCAAAATACACCTGCACAGAGGAGGCAGTGATGATAAAAGCAGAGGAGAAAGGGATGTAAAAAAGGAAAAGGAAAAAAACCCACACTTGTCTCAGCAAGGCATACTTCTAACGCCACGCTGGTAAGACTGATGTCTTGTGGATGTGATCCTTCAGAAAAATACCCCATAGTTTACATGGCTAAAATACATGTTCCAGTAAATGGCTGACTTGCCTGGATTCTGTTGCATGGATCAGCTGTCTGTGCCACACTCAGGTGTTCAATAATTGCATGTTATAGATGATGAAGCTCAAAGAAAGGCCATTTCATTGCACAATTGTTTGTGAGCAGTGTTAATTAAACCCCTTTTGACCCTGGCTCTCTATCTCCAAACCCTTTGCAAAGTTATGGCAAAGTTCAAGGGCTACCCAGAGGGGTTTCTAAAGGCTCCATGTGTGGAAAACACTGCAAACATCATCACTGAATCAGTATTTCCATGGGCTTATGGCTGGTGTGCAAGCACAAGACCACCCTGGCAAGGTGTGATCTGAAAAAATAGGAGGATACTGAAGAAATTTTGTTAGCAGAGCAGTGCAAAATGATTTAACTCAGAAGTTTTTGTAATCTTGGCCAAACACATTTACAACATCCAGCTCATTCTCTAGTTAGGTGGTCTGGAGACTGAATTCATCCCAGGGGCCAAAATATGAAATATTTGGGAATTCTGGCAGGCTCCATGCAACTATTCATGCTTCTTGTTTATCTCGTAATGTTTCTTTGCATAATGAATGGGAAAGGGTGAAATAAACACAGCAATGTTTAAAACAATAGAGTGTTTTGTATTGAGACATTTTTGACCCCCATTTAGATTTTCAGCAACAAGGCAAAACGGTTGCTTTAGAGATAATAGTGCTTTTTTTAGGTTGGATATGCGTCCAAGAGCTCTTTCTCTGCTTGCAGCACCACATGGGAGGAAGTAGAAATGCCTTTGCAGGCTTAAATCCCGCCCAAGTTTGTTTTTCTGAGCTCAGAGTGCCACTTCTCTTGCTCTTGCAGCAGACCAAAGGTGCCCCAGACAAGAGATCCATTGCAAATTCAGGCTGCTGCGAACACATTTGGCCAGCAATTCGAGACAAACTTTCCATCATATTTTCCAAGTCCATGGAGATGGTTTGGTTTTTACTATGGGCAGAAAGGTGTCAAAAATGCTCAGCCTGTTTGTGGACGTGTAGAAGGCACCCACAAGGCTGCACGCAAAATAGCTGAGGTGCCCGTGGGCGGCACTTAGGAGTACATAGCACTGTTCTGGGTACTCACAGAACAAATGGAATTTGTTGCTGGGACCAGCACATGGTGTCTCTCCTGCACATATTTTGCCCTCAACACTGCACTCCTGTTTATGGGGTTTCCATTCAAAAGGGACAGATCTATTATTGTTTAAATCACTTTGAGGGGACCGAGCTTCTCTTCTCTTTGATGTCCAGGTGCTTGGGCTGTTGATGGGAGAGGACTAAAGTGTCTATGCTTTCAATTAGTTATCTTTAACTAAGAAGAAGTTTCAATACTGATTTTTGGAATCCCATACACAAAACCATTCAGTACAGTTTTAATGCGAGTCTCATAGGCCAAATTCTTCTCAGGCTTTAGGAAAATGTGGTCATTCTGGCTTTGAGGAGTGTGCATACTGCATAAATCTGCATGAAACATGGCTCATTCTGTCTGCTTATTCACAAGCCCAGTGATACATTTTGTACTGAGGGAGAGAATCAACAACTTGCATATACATCCAGGGATTTAGCTAAGTGCATCGCCACATACAGACACCAGATCTCACGCACCCAGAGCAGGTTCTAAGTGCACAGTTAATGACACTTCTTGCCAGACCTTCCCTTGCAAGGAAATGAAATTATTTCCAAAACTGCAAATGAATAATTAATATCCTATGAAGAAATTAATATTGTCCTCAAAGTGTTTTAAGGTAGCACCTGATCCTGCAAACAACCGTATCTTCATGTAAAGCAGGTTGCAGGTCCAGGGCATTCCTTGCCACGTCAAATAATCATTAGCTTTTCAACAATATCAGGGGAATCTGTTTTTTTTTCTCTGCTCGCTTTTGCGCACTGTAGGGCACTCAGATGCTCATTAACATACATGTCCCTTCCAATTTCACTCTCATTTGCACTATGTTAACAGCTACTTTTTCATCTTTGCTCAGAAAAACGATGGCCTTTGTAACCAGGAATAAAATTAGTCGCAAGTGAAAACCTGTTTTAATGAGGCCAAATTGTTATTTAACTCCAAATGTGTACAGTATTTTTTGTCTAAATCTCCTTTAATTCCTCCATGGTATTAATTACATCTTGTCATAAACAGGTCTTGGAAATGCTGGCTCCTTCAGCAGAGTTCAAAACAGAGCCTCATGCCAGAGCACCACATTAATAAGGTAAAATAAAAAAAAAAGGGAGAAGGGGGGAAGCTCCTTTTGTCTAATTTTTCCAAAACTTTTGATTAAAATAAATGAGATCACTGGAATTTATATAGGCAAATTTGGCAGCTCCTCTATATTTACTGAAACTGTGACATAAATCAAAACTGAGACTCTCCAAGAATGTGTTGTTTGTTATCAGAGTAATTATGTGTTAGTGACTCACACATGAATAAGGTACTTCTGTTACAGCTGTTTGTTAGAGTTTTCTTGGCTTCCATTTCTTGCTCTGCCACTGCCTTGCTTCATAACCTTAGGGAAGTTTCTGGGTTTTGATTAATTCAAATGATGTGCATATGTATATATCTGTACATACATACACAGCTATATAAATATGTAGTAATTTCCTGCTAAAAGAACATTTCAAAATGCTGTAAAAGACAAAATGAAGATGACCTAGAGACTTCACTTGTTAGCGTACCTTCTTTATTTAACTGTATACATAAGCCAGAGCTATTCAGGTAACACCCAGGCAGTATGAAGTTACAGTTCATGGATCAACACAAGTTTTTAGATGAAGCAGCAACTATCACTCATACCTTCTCCCCTCCCCACTACCCCAAAATGACTTATTCACAATAACAACAAGAAGGTATTGTTTCTTCATTAACCCAGCAGTTCTTGCCCAGTTGGAGAAAGAACTTGGAAAGCTATGTGTTGTTACAGTGCCATCTGGTGATTCCCGCATACAAGTGTGTGAAGGTCGCTCATCACTGTTATTACTGCTCTGCATTACTTAGGATACTTCCTCAGGCAGCTTGTCATGCTGATTTTTTTTTTTCCTCTTTAGCATTTTAATTTGTAGGAAATTTCAACAATTGGCAATCAAAACATTTTCCAAATTTACTCTTAATCAAGTTTATCAGTAGCAGTTTGATTTTAAGAAATGGAAGGTAAAGCAAAGAAAAAAGTGTTTCTTAATCATTTATAATTCATCAGAAGCCTGATTGTGCTGGTGCTGCACCCCTGGACAAAGGTATGTGCTCTTCTTGGGACCCAGAAAGTGCTGTAGGTACGTTGTTAGCAACCCATTGCATTTGCATGGCACCTGACTCTTTCAAGGTGATAAGTGAACATTATTGGCTACCACTTTTCAGTGATTTAGAGGAGCCTGGTCCCTGTTTTACTTATGGGAAAATGAATTGGAGATGCTTGTTTGAGATGAGTCTTGAACAGAGCTGGAGTTAGAGCTGTGGGTGTCTGTTTCTCTTTTACCACCTGAGAACTGGACACGCTGTCCCTCAGGTTGGGCACTTTTGTGACATAATGTGGTGTAATGCTGCTTTGGGGCTTGGCATGTCTCTTTTGTCAGGTCTTTTGGTCACTTTGCCCATTTTCCCCTCTCAGAAGTAAGAATAATGATCGTTTGGTTCCTCTGTAATAATTAAGTGTTTGTGTAAAATTTTATTTAATAGACAATTAGGAGTTTCCCCCAACCTGGGGGGTCTTTTGAGGATGGTCTTATATGCAGTCCCCATGCAAAAGTGGAGTAGCTACTAGTAAAATTTAGCACTAAGTGGGCTTCTGAAGCTTCAGATCCTTGCCTGAGATGTTCACATAACTGCAGTGACTGTTTCCTTCATTTTAAAATAGATTGAAACAAAACAAAGAATCCTGTTGCGGGCAGAAGACCAGCTGGCCTCTGAAATTATTTTGTATGCTTTATTAATTTAGGTAGAGGCAGATAAAATTCCAAATTTTGAGTATAAATAATTATTGAACAGCAGTAACAAATTCATCATTTCCCTTCCATCTTTGGATAATCTCCAGGGGTAGGAGGCCATTTCACTCTCTTACTTGCTCACTTATCTCAGAGGAAGTGCAGTCTCCTCTTCTTCCATTCAGGTGTTAGCCTTTGTCTCCTCTGAAAAGCAGCAGTTCTCTCCATCCTAAATATCTGCAGTGCCAGTTCACTGTCCTCGCATGCAGCTCAGTTCCTGCCTGCTGTGAATGGGGTCTTGAGGCAAGAGGTGTTTTTGGTCTTGTCCCAAACCCTTCTGAAAAGTCAATGTTCACTCTTCAAAGAGCCTGCAGGTGAGGGTATCACAGCTCAAGGTGACAATTCCCACTATCCCGTGGAAATGGCATATGGTAGAAAAGACTGTTCTTATAGTTGCAATGATTATGAACCAAAGGGCATTTTTAGAAACACATTCCCAAGAGCTAATAAAAATATATGTTATATATGCTTCAAAAACTGAAGAAAGCAGTCAGAAGCAAAGAAGGTGTGATATCTGCAGGCAGGGCCAGCTCTGAGAAGAGTTTGCTGTTTAATTGGCCAAGTTAAACAAGATACAATTAGGGCTAACCTGGTCTCCTAGGATTCATAAACCCTTATTCGGAAATTTTGGGGAGATGGTGGGGAAGCAGTGGCTTTAATTGTATCTTGTTTAACTTGGCCACTTTAATCACTTACACTTCTCTGACTTGGCTTCTTTCATAGATGTCACACCTTTGAACAGCTGACTAGCCTTTCTTTTTTCCTTTAATGTAACTTTTTCTGTATATTAACTGCTTCAAATCAGATGGAAGCCACGTTTGTTTTCAATTTATTATATAACCAGATATGAATAATATTGTTAATATAATGGCTCAGGTTCTCTGCAGTTTATATTCTTGAGAACAAAAGTCTTCTCTGCCATTCACAGAATTATAGAATAGAATCATAACATTTCTTAGGTCAGAAAAGACCTTTAAGATCATCAAGTCCAGCTATTAACCCAGCACTGCCAAGTCCACCACTAAATCATGTCCCTGAGTGCCACATCCACATGTGTTTTAAATACCTTCAAGGACTGTGATTCAACCACTTTCTCAGTCAGCCTGTTTCAATGCTTGACAACCCTTTCTGTGAAGAAACTTTTCTTAATATCCAATCTAAACCTTCCCTGGCACAATTCAATGCCATTTCCTCTGGTCCTTTCATTTGTTACCTTGGAGAAGAGACTAACCCCCAGCTGGCTACACCCTCCTTTCAGGCAGAGAGTGGTAAGGTCCCCCCGAGCCTCCTTTTCTCCGGGCTAAACACCCCCAGCTCCCTTCGTTGCTCCTCATAGGACTTGTGCTCCAGACCCTTCCCCAGCTCCATTGCCCTCCTCCAGACATGCTCCAGCCCCTCAGTGTCTTTCTTGTGGTGAGGGGCCCAACACTGGACACAGCCCTCGNAGCCCCTCAGTGTCTTTCTTGTGGTGAGGGGCCCAACACTGGACACAGCACTCGAGGTGTGGTGTCACCAGTGCTGAGTACAGGAGCCAATCACTGCCGTGGTCCTGCTGGACACACTGTTCCTGATACAGGCCAAGATGCCATTGGCCTTCCTGGCCACTTGGACACACTCTGGCCCTTGTTCAGCTGCTGTCGAGCGACCTCACCAGGTCCTTTTCCACTGGGCAGCTTTCCAGCACCTCTTCCCCAGTCCTGTGGTGTTGCATGGGATTGCTGTGGCCCAAGTGTAGGATCTGGCACTTTGCCATATTGAACCTCATACCATTGGCCCTAGTCTCCATTCCAGCCTGTCCAGATCCCTCCATAGAGCCCTCCTGCCCTCCAGCAGATCAACACTCCTGCCCAGGTGTAGTCTGCAAACTGACTGAGCATGCAGTCCACCCCCTCATCCAGGTTGTTGATGAGGATATTAAGCAGGACTGTCCCCTGTGCTGAGCTCTGTGGAACAGCATTTTTGACCAGCCACCCCCAGGATGTAACTCTCTTCATCACCACTCTCTGGGCCTGATCACCTGGTTGTCCTGCATGTGCCCATGATGGCACCCAGGATGATCAACTCCATGACCTTCCCCAGCACCGAGGTCAGGCTGACAGGCCTGTAGCTCCCCAGATCCTCTTTACAGCCCTTTTCGTAGATGGACGTCACATTTGGTAATCTCCAGTTAATGGGACCTCCCCTGCTAGCCAGGACTGCTGGTAAATGGTGGAAAGTGGTTCAGTGAGCACTTCCACCAGCACTTCCCTCCCTCCCCTTGGGTGGATCTGATCTGACTACTGACTTTTGTGTGTGTCTCTTAAGTGGTGTAACAGGTCACTGACCATTTTCTCTGGCATTATGGGGGCTTCATCCTGCTACCAGTCCCTGTCTTCCCACTCAGAGGATTGGGTACCTGGAAAACAACTGCTGTTACTATTAAAGAAGGCATTAAGTACCTCAGCCTTTATCCTCATCCTTTGTCACTGTTTTCTGCTGCATCCAAGAAAGGATGGAGGTTCTCCTTAGTCCTCCTTTGCTCTCAATATCAACAGCAGCCAAGAAGCAACTGGGCTGATCATGCACAGACTCATTGCATATTTGTGGTGCTGTACCCAGGGGCAAAAGCCAATTTCCATACTTTCTGCTCTCCACGTCAACCAGTAACTGAAATTACTGATCCATTAACTTCTCCACCAGCAGGAGACTGTGGCAATCCATGTGGGTGAGATAAGGTGATTGCTATGGGCATCCTACATGTGCCTACCTGTTAGACACAGCTGAGACAGTTAACACTGGAAAAGCAGAGTTGGGTGCCAAAATCAAAAAATATTTGGACCAATCGTTCAGATGTACTTCACTGTGCCTGCTCTGACACATTGTGATTTTCTCTGTGTGCATGTGCTGCCGTGGGGCTTTGAATATCGAGAGGTACCAATTTTTGTGTGATGTTCTTCACAGAGTTTTCCTGATCAAACTAGTTCCTGTCTCTACTTACAGCAACTGCATATATTTTGGGAGATGGACTCTGAACAGCCTAAGCCGTGGGGGAGAATGGAAGCATGAGACTTTTGGCTAACCTCTTCCTAGGGCAACGTTTTCACCACTGGAGGCCAGAGAAATGTTTATCAGGCAAGACTGAGCACAGCTGATCCTGCCTTGGGGGCAAGGCTCTGGGCAAGGGCTTCTTGAGCGCCATGAAACTCTGCGGTTTTAAGGTTTCTGGGTAGAAATATTTTGATTTAAATTTTTTCTTTGTCCAGTCTTTCCTTTCAAAGGAAAACTTTGACAAATTCAATTTTTCTTGGTAAGGAAATTAGTCATAAGTAGACTTCAATTTTTCTAACTGGTGCTGTTTTATGAGGGAATAAAAAAATCCCACTGCAAGGCTAGGGATTGAGTTTATCAATTCCTCTTGTCAGACACGTGGTTTGGGCCCTTTAAGTCTCAGAGTGTCATTTAAGGCTATAGCTAAGCTGAACTAATCACCTATGACTGCTCAAAGGGTCAGTGTTACTCCTCCCTTACCTCTTTTGTCCCTGGCTATCTGTTCCCTCCCATCTGTTTCTGTCTGAGCCAGCAGTGAGCAACCTCAGTGGGCTGAACCAGCACCAAATGCCTCTCCCACCTGAGCCCCTTAAACCAGCTTGCCATGAGGTCAGAAGAAAGAAGAGCCAACAGCCTGCAGACATGAAGAGCGTGGAAGATGGAGAGAGGGATGCCACTCCATGGACTGCTGTAACATAAAATAGGGCACTTCATTAAATCTGTTAGATAAATTGGGCCCTGACCTTTTGGCAAAATCTGCATATGAAGGTCTCATTCCCTCGGGACATAAAGCAAGGCTGGGAGGCTGTCTACCCCCAGCCTCACTGAATGCCCATCCATTCATTCCTGGCTCTGGCACAAGACATAGGGCAGAGGCAGTTTGGAACTGGGAAAAGTGGCTTGTTTGTTCTCCTCTGGAGAGTGGCTTTTTTGTAACATGTAGCGTGTCAGTCATGTGAGCCAAATAGCCAAAGGTAAAAGAAATTACCAGTGCTGCTGATGGAACTGCATTTATAAAAGCAGTGTGTCTCTGGATTTTTCATTTTCTCCTTTTTTTTCCTCAGGGGAAAAAAATATAAAAGGAGTAGAAGGAATTTAAATATAAAGCTATAGATATTGTGAAATTTAGCACTCAAAAGTGTTCCAAAAGTTAAGATTTCTCCTACAATGGTAAATTTGCAATGTAATACACAAGTAGCATTTGCTATTATTCCTTGGATTTTGATGGACAGGTGTGGTTTGGGGTAGATTTGTCATTCCCAACTGTCTTGCTAGAGGTATGTGTGTGGGCAGATATGTTGCAATGAAAACCAAAGGCCAGTATGCTTATAATATGTGTATACAATACACACCTCTCTGCCAAGCCTCCTAGTTGGACAAGGTTTCATGCAGTTCTCCTGGATTTACCCAGATAATTCAAGTATTCTTATATCACACTTACTCTTGGGAAAGGAGCATTAGGCAGCAGGCCCCATTTTTGTCAAATCCAATTCCACAGCTCCCAGCTCCCTCTATTGTTCCTCTTGTCAGTGGCAAGCTTTGGGATCCTGACGTAGAAAGGAGAGGAAAAGCACCCAGCTGAAAGATCGTGCTTGTGGCTGGAAAGGGGGGAGGATGGGAGGAGAGGGCTTTGAGTCACCTAGTGGTGTTTATCTCTGCTTTTCCTTTTTGTTTGTTTGTTTGTTTGTGTTTGGTTGGTTGGTTTTGGCTTTGTTCTTCTGGTTCAGTGTAACATGAAACGGGATGAAGGGAGAAGAGATGGGAAAGCAATGGAGGGGTGTGGGGGTCACAGAGGCATATTCACAAGCACCATTGTCGCCTGCTCAGGAAGGACCTTATCTCACCAGTCCTGGATCAATTTGACTAATCTATTTTATCTCACCATCTAATCTATGTGTTTCTGCTGAGCTATCCATCTGCTTCATCGTATTGATCCCAACAGTTTTGTAATTGTATTTATAAAATGCCCTTTCACCCTCCTGCGAAGAGGGGTCTTGTGTAAAGGCAGATGGGGGGGCAAGGGGTGGAAATAACACACTCCACTGCTCCTGATGACAAAGCCCCCAGCACCCGCTACAAGCCCTCCAGCCTTCCATTTCTTCCTCCTTGTGCAGCCCTTCCTCATCACTCCAGCTCCAAAGCACAGGAGACAAACATGCCAGGGGAGCCCAGGGCAGTGTGCAGTGGCAGAGAGATGGCTGTCAGGAGCAAAGCCATTTGCAGAAAATGGAGCAGTGTCCCATCTCCAGCCTTGTTCCAAGCTGAAATAAATCTGTTTCCAAGAGTAAACTAGAGAAGGCTGGAACTGCCAGATCATCTGAGGGAAGAAAAAGTGAGGGAAGAAGTATGATACTTGTGATTTGGAAGGAAACAGCTTTTTATCCCCACACAAAATCAAATTTAATCCAGAGATGTTCAATGACACCTTCCAAGAGTAAACAGATCCTTAGAGAGGCTCAGGAACATCCTCTGGGTAGATAATCTGCACGGCAACAGAGCCTCCTGACTGCGGGAACCAGCTGCCACGTGAAGCTCTCAGCAGTTTGCCTTGGTTCTTTCTGTTCATCCCTATTTAGACAGGAACGCGTTCTCTGCATGGGGTTGGGCATTTTATTTAGAAATCAGAGCATGTTATTTTGAAATCAAAACTTATTTCAATCCTGAATTGACCTCCACACTTTTTAACCATAGAAAACACTATATAACCATAAAGTTTCCTGCGTGATGGATTGTGTGTGTGTTCATGCTTATGTATTCTCCTCATTTTCCATCCCTGGAGTGTATCATGTCTCACCTCTGAGACTTGTGGGGAGAGTAAAGGACACTGGGGTCACACTTGTCTCTGTTTACAGACGTCCTTCCAACTTCTTCCTAAGCAGGAAGTGCTTTCTGATTAGCCTCGTTTTTTTATATCAGTATAAAGCTTTTATCATGTATTTGTTGCGCAGGAATAATACGCTAAACCATGGAGACCTACTGCTTCCACTCAGAGGTATTTCCCCACACAGAGCTCAGCAACTTCTGAATTGCACATTGGATAGACACAGGGATTGCAGGGAACGCTGCAGGCATCTCTGCGCAAAACCCAGGTGGTTCCCAGCTCAGAGCACTGAGAAAGGCTGGTTCACAGGGGTGCAGGAGCACCACGCTGTCTCGTGCAGCAGAGCATGTTTGCCACCCTCTGCTGCTGCTGGTTTACTGGCAGAGGGAGAGGTTTAATTTGCTGTGTTAGGAGACAGCCTTTGAACACAGGCTGCAACCAGGCAGGGTCTATGTGAGACTCTGCTGAGCAGTGTAACTGCTACCTTGGGTTCTGAAATCCCTCAGCTACTGCAGCAAGGGATCCTCAACAAGCTAAAAACACTTTTCATTGGCCATAACACCTAAAAGTCCCTTTTAAATTCTGGCAAATCCCTTTGCTCATGGAAAGATTATATACCCATTAAGTAGCCTGTTACCCCTCTCGTGGCTCTTGTTGGAGACACAGAAGCTGGCAGCCAGTGTAGGGCCAGGCCCTCTGGCTACAGAGGGGGATTGTTGCTGAAGGGGTACCTCCAGCCCCGTAGGAGAGGGTCACATCTCACCATCTGTTTATGACCTGGTCTGTCCTCAGTTATCAGCCTTTCATTAGCAAGTGTGAAAGTAACATTGCATTTAAAAACATTATTCAAATATGCTAGTTGTCTAAAACTGGCATTTATAATGCAGTTACATAAAAGTTATATATCGACAGTGCAACACTTTAAAAGGCCCTTTCTGATTAACAAGGCTCAGAATGGCTCCCCTGATTCCCCTGGTTATGTTTTAAGAGAGGGAATAAAATGCTATGGATCTTGAAACAGCTGAAATCATAATTTTCCGATGTTATCTGCAGCCTTGTTGTTCTGAGAAAGCAGAGGCTGTGATCAGCAGCACCCCTGCTCCAGAGAGGGATACAGCTGACAGGGTAGTACAGTGGCCAAATGGCACTTTGGCTGCTCCTGCTTCCGTCTGAGCCTCGGGGACCATGGCAGTGCCAGGTTCCTGCCTGAGCTGATTCCATGCACCCACAAATTACACCACCTTTGCTGCCTGCAAGAAGTTCAGTAACCTCCATGAGGCGGGAATTAGTGTTTGCCTTCCTGCACCCATGGGCAGCTGCTATCAGTTCTTGATACCTCTCTAGGTGAAAACAGATCAGATGTGCTGTATTTTCACCAAAGACCTCGACTTGCCCCATGTTCTGGCAGTTCACACACCAAACAGAGATGCAAGATCCTCAGGACACCTGAGTGAAGCTCAAAGTCTCCAAACAGCAGCATACAGTGAAACAACAGATCTACAGGCCAAGTGGAAGAGCAGATACAGGCAAAAATCCTCATTATATGGGCTGTGCAAGGGAGCTGGTGACATGGACTCTGGGCTCTTGTTAGAGCTGATTCTGTGAGTGCAACCTGAGTTGCACCCCTGCAGGCACATCATGGAAAAGGTGATTATTTCTGATTTTGTTGATTAGAGGTAGATGGCATCCCTTCATCCAAATCACACTCTTCTCTCTGCCACGCAGAGGAAAAACTGGTAGGAACACTGTAAGTCCTTTCATTGTCACAGCCGTGGATTTACTTGGAATTTTAATTGCAGATTTTTTCTCTGTTTTGCTGAAGGTAATTTTACTGGTTTGGTTCTCTTACCCTTCATCAGCACATTCCATAGGGACTAGCAGCATATCATCACACTGGCTTACCTGGAGGAAAGCTTTGGGAGAAGGGCACTGAAATACAGAGAGCAGTGTCTGCTCTTTTACTTAGGCAGTAAATCTACTGCTTTATTATTGCTGTTGGGAAACTCGGAGCCAAATTCTTTGCTAGCAAAACATTGGCTTTGGTGGAGTTCAGCCAGCAGAGAGTTTAGCTTCCTGTTTTTGTTCCAAATCGAAGACTATGCTCAGCCCAATTGTTGTCATTGTTTTGATAGTTAGCTGTTTTAATTTAAAATAATTATGTGTTGTGAGTTGGTTGGGGTTTGTTGGTTTTTGTTTAGGGTTTGTTTTTTTTTTTGTAAATTCTTCTTCACACATCACTTTGTTTGTAGCAGTCAGAAATAAAAAAAATGATAGTATTGCTACATATCCCCTCCTTTGTTCAGGAGTTATGAAACGCGAGGTCTCATCCAAAGGCAAGGCTTAGCCCAGGCTGAGCACGGGTTGGCGTGACCTGCTGCCCAGGTAGGTGGCCACGTTACCAGCCCAGGGATGAGTCTGCAGCTGTTTCTTGCAGGACACCCTGGGTGCTCAGCTGGGTTTTCTAGTGGCACAGCAGCCCCCCAGAAACCCTCCTCTCAGCCCCTCAAAGAGTGGCAGAAATGTAACTCGCGGCTTGCCAGGGCAAGCCCCATCCCTCAGGTACCTGGCATTAAGACACTAAAGGTGTTTGCTCCAGGGGCTATTATTAACTCACTCCTTGTACAGGGGCTGGCACCTGAGGGTCCCAGCTTAGTTGGGGCCTGTAGCTATTCCTGCAGTATAAATGTTATTTACACAGTGCAATTAAGCAGAGGTTTAATGTAAACTGCTGCCAGCACTGGGTTAGGTACCAAACTGAAAAGACATTTTGTGAGACGTTTTTGAGAACCAGAAGCACAAAGTTTTAAACTCCCCTTAAACAAAGAGACAGCTTTCTCAGAGAGGTTAAGCAAAACAAATAGCAAACAACCCTGTTTGGAGAAGTAGCTATCTCATGAGCAAACTAAACCTAAGTGTAAGCCAGAGACCGGAGCATAGCCATCTTGTCTTGTCTGTGTGCTCCCAGGCAGCTGCAGGCTGCCTTATTCCTAATCTTTGCATTGCAGGCTTTGAGAAAACAACTTGCTGTGTTTTAGTACACCAAAATCAACATAGTCACCACTCTGTAAATGAATGTCAGAGAAGGGCTAAAGCAAATGCTGATAAACATCACACCCTGCTGTTTGTACAGTTCTTCATCATACTCGGGTCTGGATTCCCCTGGGGATTTCCACATTCACTCCACCCAGAAAAAGGACTCAAGAGCAGGCTTTGCCCCCACAGAGGTCCTGAGCACCAGCCAAACTTCTGGGTTTCTCCATCTTCCTGTCTTTTGAAACAAGCAAAACAGCTGGAATCCCATGTCACAGGCCACGTGAACTTTTGGATTATGTTTTCACTGGTGCAGCATTGATTTTACTAGGATCAATATAAATATTACGTTAGCTTGCAACTGCTAATTATATCAACATAAACTTAATTTATAGTGATGATCACAGTCCTAATGCTGTGCTGCTGCCAACCCTCACAATTGATGCTTTGAGACATCATGTAAACCCAGCCATTAGCAATCAAGTAAATGCTCCCATTACACATCACTGATACTGGCTAAAGAACTTTTTAATTGACTTCTTAGGATTTATGGCAGATGATGCAGACTGTGTGTTTAAGTTCAGGATTCTTTTTCATGTTTTATATCTGCTGCTGCTTCAATAGATGCTGGTCTTAGAGTAAATAGTGTAACATTACCTGCTTAAAATTGAAAAGACTGACTTTGTTTCACTTGGAAAGAAGATAAAAAAGAGGGCTCTAGAGAAAAGTCTATGAAGGAATGAATAGCACAGAAAAAGTTAAATGGGAACATCTCTTCCCGATCTGCTAAAATAAAACTACTGAAAGAGTCATTGAAATGAAAAGGTGGTAAATTCAAAAATGGTAAAAGGGTTTTTCCCCATAAACAGAAAGTGAAAATTTTGTTACTTGAGAAATCACTTAGGTCAGTAATACAGCAACTTTCAGATAGGGATTACACATTTATGTGTAAAAGACTATCAAGAGAGGTTATGCTTAAAGCTCATGCTCTCAGGCAGGAATGTAAAGCTTTAGGATCCTGTGGCTTACACTGCTCTCTAACAAGCCTGGAGTCAGCCTGACATCTTCAGAGAGGCTGGATTAGACAACAGGAGTTTTCTTATCCCTTTCCACTGAACCATCCAGCAACAGCCATAAGGAGAGTTAAAAATGAAAAGCACACCACCAAACCAAAAAACCCCAAAAAAACCCAAAACAAAAAACCCCACCAAAAACACACACAAAAAAACCCCAACCCACAAAACAAACAAACGAGCCAAATGGCTTTTAGTCCTGAAAGATCCTAAGTTTGAGATAAGGTACTGAAATTTCAGATGCTCTAGCACTGAAAGAAAGCTTACTGTGTGGGGGATTTTCAGTGCCCCTGTCTGCAAAAAGACAGATCCCAGAGGTATCAGTGAAATAGGGTTATTGAGTTGCACAGAGGCTATGGCAGTGAGCCAGGAGGCAAATTATTGTAATAAACTCAGGATCGGAAGGCTAGGGGACAGTAAAATAGTGTCTAGGCTACTGGGGGTTATAGGCAGCACTGAGGAGTGGGTACAGCAGGGAAAAATCGCACAGGATGAGATGAACAGCATGTTTTATTTCCCAGATAAATCACAGTGACAAAGTTTCACACCTTTGAGCAGCACTTGGAACACAAAGTACCTGCACAGTCATGCACCAAACTGATAGAGCTTTCTCTTTGTTTTTAATAGTAAGTATTTTTATGTCTCTCTCTCTATATATATCTCTCTGTGTGTATGCTTATTTAGAAAATTCATATGTTTATATTTATGCATACATAAATATCTATACTAATTATGTGTATAGGTATTGTTTATATGCCATAGCTTCTATTTTGCGTATTCATCACACCAAAAAGTAGCTTATTCTGCTTAGACTAGAGGTTTAAAATGGTACTTAAATACATTTTTTTAAAGCACTCTGTCCTAGCCAAGACACATCCATAGCTGTCAATATAGAGACATTTTTTCAATGGAAAAATCTCCAAATAAACCACTGGGCTTAAGCTCAGCAGGTTTTGGTAACTGCAGGCAACATTTCTAAATATTGTGTAACTCTGAAGCACTGGAGCAGAGGTAAGTAACATCTTCCTCTGAGATGAGTACAGGGGAAGGACTTTGCCCCCACCAGGGATCTTGGCTTTCCTTTTTATAAAGGGGTATTATAAAATGTACCCTTAAAAAAGAAGCAATGCATATGAAAGCATCCTTGCCGAGCCCTTTCAGATTAGCATAAATCTAGATTCCCTGCTAAGAAGTATGTCACCATTTATAGGATGTTTATTGACCTGTATTTATCTTTGTCAAGGACTGTGCTAACTTCAACTACAATTGAGGATTCAGATGAATTGATTAGAAATGTATTCAGATGAAGCTGTTCACTTTGCCTGGTTTTGTCTGCATCCCTGTCACACAGAATAGTCTGTGTGCTAAATGGCAGCTGGATCTCAAGATAATTCTGTTTTGGCAGATTTTCAAAATGGTTTCTGTGTTTTGCCTACCTGATTTGCCGTCTGTTGAATCTGATGACATTTGTTAGCGTGCAGCTGGGGGAATTTTAAAAAGTGCACATTGCAAGTACGTGTGGATCAGTGAGTATTCTGTGCTTGGGTATAGAGCTGAAGATTGCTGCCGTGGATAGAACAGACTCAAAAATACAATAATTTTCTTCATAGCAGGATGAAATTTATGCTTCAATTATCTGATTTCCAGGTTCCATCACCTGTTGGCTTTTAGGTCTAAAAACTCTCTCCTGGCAAAAAAAAAAACCAGTTCAAAGAAGATGGAATTAATCATTGTAACAAATCATAGTAAGCAACAAAGGGGTTTTAACTCCTTCCAAGTAAGTTCAGCAATGTTCAACAGCCCATTTAATGGCACAAGACATTTGCCATCATATAGAGGATTTCCTGTTCTGCAGACATAAATCTCTGCTTGCATGGAAAGCAACAGGCTAAAAAGCTCTTCAGATCATTTTGCATTAAGCACATGGTGGCAAATGCACTAGAAGTGTCACGCACTCAAAGACTACGACAGTTTAGAAGAAAATACTTTTGGCCTATGAACTCACTGGTTTGTGCAACTTGCAGGTTTTCTCCTGGAAATAATAGTGGTAGCCATATTTTGACAAGCTTGAAGGGAATCCAGCATTCACCTTTTCATCATTTTTGTGTTCTTCGCTCAGTCTAGTGTCCTTCCTAAAAGCTGAAGCTACAAAATTGTGTCTCATCCCCTAGTTGTGCCATTGCTTGGATAAGAAAGTGTAATGGACATAAATGTCCCTCCTGCTAGGCAGCCACTTCAGAGTAATTTGGGCGACAGATTTACTCTGTGCAACCGAATGATTAAATTATGACTGAGACGTAATGACTGAGACATTCTGTTGCAAGACAGAGCAGCACCCTCAAGGCTTCAGGCTGATACATTTACCATAGTAACACAGAGAGAGAAAAATATTTGTTTCATTAAAATTAAAACTGTTTTTCACCATGACATAACCTTAAAATGGAGAAATTTGCTTGTTAAAATAGAATAATTTAAGAACAGTTAGTTCCACAGCATGACGCACCCAACAATATTATGCCAAATTACAGGTTAAGCAATTGAAATGGCTTAAAAAGGCTTTAGCATAAAGATTAATTCCTGACTTTCCTTGTCTTCATTCAGAAGCTCTGAAAGGTTATAGCTAGGTCTAACAAAGCCCTTAGATGCAGGATAATACAAATGAAATATAATAGCTAAGGTAGTGTGATAAGAAGATACTGTCCCAAAACTGGCTTTTTTTTATTTAACCTACAAAAATTGAATTGAACTGCAATTGAATTGATCTCGGAATTAAAAAGATAAATTTGAAAGTGTTCAGTGGACCTGCAGCCCAGTGTGAGAAAGAAGTATTTTAATATTCATAAGGAACCACTGAAAGCAGAGTCTACAAATTTCAAAGCCTTTCTCTTCTCATCCAACAGTGATCCTTATGCACACTGAATCTGGAGGAACAGAGTGGGTTCTCTTAAGGCTTTCTGAGCAATGAATGCAGTGCCGTTCTGATATTAAATGAGCCATCCCACAATTCAACTGATTCATAAGGAATTCTCACGGGAGAGGATCTGAGAGCTGTGGGATGATGTGCACTAAGAGTTGTTGGGAGAGCTGCTCACTCATGCAGCCTCACCAGACGGGTGAGTACGTGAGATGGGGGTCAGCTGAGGTTGGCTACTCCTCCTTCTCTCCTGCTGTTTTTACTGACCTGAAGTTCCTCTGAGCAATAAAGAGGCTGAAAGCCTGGAAATGAGCTGGGGGTCAGTAGCACCATGTGATCTGTCAGTTCTTCAGACCCTGTCAGTGAATGGCCTGCGGACCAAGGCTTGGGACTTGCAAGGGAACTGAAGGGAAAGGAGGCCAAAACTTTGATTATACAAAAAACTTGCACCACATTCAAGAACTCAGTTTAACACAGATCTCGTTAAAACAGTACAAACATCTTAATTAGATGTACATAAACTAATTTAATCCTTTGCTTAAGTCAGTTTACTCTGATTCATCAATGCTAGCTAAAAGCAGTGTGTGTAAGGATTACACTGGTTTAAATGTCTGCATTATAGGTGTGCACTGATTTAGTTACATCGATTTGATGTAGATTTGATTATGTAAATCCAACTTTCTCTAATTTCATTGGTTTATTGATATGGTAGTTAATTAAGCAGGAAAAGCATGTGGAAAGAAGGATCTTGTTTTAGAGTAAAAAGGGTTAATGAATAATTTAATATATTTATTCTGTTTATAGATATTTGATAAAAATACAGTCTATTTTGATTTTACATCCTCTTTTCTTCACAAATCTAATTAAATTATTTGCATGCCAGTTAGATTATACTAATATTAAAGGCAGGCCTTGTGCTTTTATGTGAAGGTGGTAAATTTGAGAGAGAGCTGTTGCAGCATAAATTCCTACAGGTGAAAACCACAGGTAGCTAAGGTCAGTCTGCCTCAAGTCAAAAGATTGCCACTGCCCTGAGAAGCTGATGCTGTGTGTGCAAGGCAAGGCAGATACAGTCAGATGGTGGAGCCCATACAAACCACTGAATGGTATCAGTCAGCAGGATTTGCTGCTGATCTCAACCATAGTCTAACAATTGCCATGTTTTGCATAAATACCATGATAAGGAAGATTTTCAAAGACTAGAAGAGGACTAATGATGTGTCAATGCAGAGACTTTTTTGCTGGAGAAGGAAATCTTGGAATGAGTGCTGATTTGACAATTTGCTGTGTTTTCATACTGAGCGTGAGACATTAGTATGAGGGTGATCAGCCTGAACATTTAAGACAGACAAGACACATTCAATGAAACTGGGAAATGGAAAACAGTGGAGGAAAAAGGTATGGGATCAAAATAATGGGCAAGGATCCCCATCTCCCTAGGAACATCCTGGGTCAGTAAGAATGAGGAGGACGTTAAAAGGGTTTTGCAGTGATGCACATGCAGGGGAATGAGAATTTTAGCAGCATGGCATGACACAGAGATACCATGGAAAGACAAAGTACATGACTTGGCCACAAGCAAGAAACAAGAATATGAAGAGTGACATATGCAGAACAGAATGCACAGACAGAAGCAGAGAGGACTGAGCAGAGGCTAACATGGCAATAATTAGAGCAAACCAAAAGAGACTATCAAAAGGGTTAAGGAACTCTACTTTTTTAAACTCAGTTAACTTCAAAATGGTAGATGAAGTGTAGAGGCAAGGTGGGTGCAGTTGTGAGGTTGGCAGACTGAGACAAGAGATACTGACCTGTGAATTACCCTCAGTCATGTGACTTATGGATGGCTTATAGGTCAAGGAAGCTCAAGATGAAGCAGCAACCAAACCTTTGGCCAAAACAAGGTAGTTAGAAACTCTGTGAAAAAGGTTTCTGTTGAGTGCAAGGCAGGAGAGCATCCATGACACAATTAGAAGAAAACGGTTCCAGGTAGTGGTTGGCTGGATATAGGTGAGTGTTTTTTGAGGAGCAGGGAAGAGTGAAGGTCCATTCTGAGGTGGGGTTACTTTACATCTTTGTGCAGGGAGAGAAAAGAGCCGGGAAACTGTGAGAAGAGGATAGATGAGACGGATGGAGGGGCCAGCAGGGAAATGAAACACTCCTGTGTTTTGGAAGACAAGAGGTTACAGAGGAGGAGGCAGAAGGGAAGGTCAGATGGTTGAAAAGCTGCTCTGTTTTCACCTCCAAGGAGGCTGGACTGAGATGGTGAATGGCAAGAGGATGGGATGGTTTGGGAGGTGGGTCAAGCAGTGAGGTGAAGGAGCAACTGGCATTGTGCAGCATCCAGTCAAGTTGAGTAGGGGAGTGACCTAGATGGGAAGATCACTGACATTAAGAGATGGGAGGGGATATGGGAGGATTTGGGAGAGGGATGTGCCACAGCCACCTAGAAGGGAGTTTGGAGGGACAGGGCAATGCAAGAGTATGAGCAGTGGCCAGGAGTACTAAGTGGCCCTGGGATGGGAGTGTTAGATCTGGACTTATGACAAATGAGGGGAAAAGGCACCAATAGATACTGTGAATTTGCCGTGGTGGGAGGGAAGGGAGATAATGTCTAGGGAAAAGCACATGGCAGGTTTGTGGGAACTGCCTATGTGTCAGGATGAGAGGAGACTCTGCTGAAATGAGGACTGGCATATGGGCAAGGCTGGGAGAAAAGAAGTCACAAATTTGAAGCTGATGTCTGTGGCCATGGATCTTTTCTCTCCCCTGCCTGTGTGGAAATGCTAACCCTGTGTGATTCAATTACTTCAGATTTCCTTGATTTGGAGGCAGTTTCCTCTTCCTCAGCAACAGTGTGCACAGTCATCCCTCTTAATTGCAGCAGGAGCGCTGTCATACTCTACAGGCACGGAGCTTGCAAGCTTTCAAAACATGATGGTGCTCTGGGATCAAAGCTTGCAAGGGTCCTTTTTAATTAGTATCACTTTATATTTTGTGGTTCTGTCTCCACATGTCTAGCTTTAGCGTGTTGTAAATAAACACCTTGGAAACCTGAATTAGGTGTAAACATGATTATGTGAGACAAAAGGTTTGAGAGGCGTGAACTGCTTTTTATATGCCTCCAGGAGTGGTTAAGACTGCCACTTAGAAGAGTGATTTAAAAGTCAGCATTGTGTGGTTCAAAGCTGATTTTAGCTGAAGGCTCAGGTTGGGAGCTTCACGCTGCCATCCCAGGAGATGAAGCCCCAAATTTAATGCCTCCACCTCCGATGTCACAACCCGCGTTCTCTTCCCAACCACTCCCGTATATACACTCTATCTTGATGGTTGTGGTGCACTGAAAATGGCCCTCGCTGCAGCCATCTCCTGAACCGGGGTCAGATCTGGACCTGGGGCAGGGGGCAGGGCAGAGCGGTGTCACCTGCTGCCAAACCATGGGCGGTGGCTTGTTTGTTTTCAATGGGAGTTTCGTTTTCCTTCTTTGCTCCTCTTTCCTCCTTGTGTTTAGACATTGTTTTTCAAGTGTACCTCTGTCGAAGCTATATTTAGGGCTTGTTTTCTAATTTGGCACTGCTTAGGCTCTCTCACATAGATCTTCTTGTGTTTTTTTTAATTTTTATTTTAAGCGTGTGATACCTTTAAACGTGTAAATATCCGGCCTAATTGGAATGCCTAAACAGTCACTTCCCAAACTGCCAAGATGTTAAAATCTGTTGATGTGTGCAGTCCCGAAGTTACCATGGCAACCACATCCATTGCCAGAGAGACATGCTAGATCCCCTTCAGCTTGTGGAGGGCATCCCTCAGCCCCAAACTTTAGGTAGCATGTTTATTTCCAGCTCCTGAGCAGCTTGCTGGGCTATAGCTGCATCCTGATGGTGAATGGGAAAAGGGAGGGAGCCCTAGCCCGCTCCCAGGTGGTGAAGGTCGCTCATACGCCCAAGTCTTACTGCGCAGGAGGCTCAGTCTAAGCAGCCCAAGGGTGGCATCCTTGTCCATCGCCCTGGCTGAGGCAGGACAAAAGCAGGACTCTCATGGGATAATGAGATGTGTCTGACTTCCAGTGGCAAAAGGATGAGAACCACCTCGAGTAACTGAGAAGGTGTGTTAGTTGCTCTCACTGAGCAATGGTGACAGTCTCGAATCGCTGCCCAGGTGGTTCAGTCACCACCACAGCTGCTGGGGCAGCTGCCAAGGGGCACAGAGTACACCTCACATGGTGGCCCACCTCCAGTATGAAGGGGTGATCCTCTGAAAAACCTGAGCACATTGTGGGAGAGACACAGTTACTCAATGCCTCTTTATGAAAAATAGCAATCACCTTTTTATCCTTCAGTTTGTTCTCTGAGGCAACTTCTTCTGGAGCAACTTCCACAAGCTGGTTTTGCTCTTTGCCCCACAAACTGCAGTTATATACTACAGTCAAGGTGAGCATGTCGGGTTTGCATTTTTTTCCTTTTGTGGTAAAGCATTATGTGAGGAAGATGAAGTTTGCATGTCCTTTTTCACATCCTTTTGTCCTTTAGTCTCAGGGTTTCTACCCCTGAAGGGTCTACAAAACTATTGAAAAAAGATTTTTGAAGAGAGGCTCGAGCAGGTGCTGAGAGTTTCCTGCACCGAGGCTTCTATTAAAAATACACAGAGATGGACTCGAGAGCTGATACACAGTGTTTGCCACAGCTTCCTGGGCATGAGAACTTGTTTTCATCTTACATTTGAACTAAATCCAAGAAAAACAATGTGGCTGTGCAGAAAGGTTTGCCTTTTGTCTTGCTGCTTCTGTGAAACCTGCCTGGGCTTTCCATTAGGAGTGAACAGCTTTTATGATTACAGTGTCCAACATCGGACAAAATGCTTAAGAACTTTGTGCTTTTAATAGCTTTGGTATTCCCACCATCTCTGACAGTTGCAATCCATGTAACCATTAGGTTTATTTTTACATCTATAATTATTTATTTATATATATGTGTACATATATGTGTATACATCCCTTCATTTTCGCAGCTAGACAGATACAGTATCAGTCATCGTGAAAGTATGTTCCAGCAAGTTACTCTCTGCTCCTGTTTAATAACCTCTCAAGATCAATTAACTCACGTCAGCTTTTTCAAAAACCATGTCAAAAAGCCTCCTTGCAAACTCATGTATTTGCTTAAAATTAATAAATATATGTTTAGAAAATAAAACGCAGGCTGGGTTTGAAGTTTGATTTCTGCTATTTAAAAAAATGCCACTGTACTTTGAGCTTTTCAGATTTGCATGAGTCAAGTTTAATTCTCCAAGAATGAGGATTAGAAATTTAAAGATTACTGATATTCTTGTGAAAAAGAATGATTCAAGCCACAAGTGCTAGAAGCCATTTGTTCTTTTTCATTGTGGGCAGCTCCTGACACAATGTTGGGGTGCTAGTGAGCCAGGGTCCAGCTGAACAGGACATCTGCAACCCCTTCAGCATCTCAGCAGCTTGGGGACTGCTTTCCTCATGTTCTCTGTACTAGTGCATTTCTGTTAGTCTAGTTTATGTCATGTTTACTACTCAAAACTGAACAATCCTCTGTAATAGTTAGCTTTTGTTGAGGATTATGTCAGGTTCTTAACAGATGAGCTGTCTTTTACTGTGGTCACATCAATATACGCTAGTAGCATGTAAGGAGGACCACTGTCCCTTGCAGCCTGGCCAGCTTTGCTCTGCCTTCTGACTCCTGCTCCAAGGGAGAAATCTGTGCTGTGTTTCATAGAACTTTCTTGGTTGCTGTGAAAGTATTGTCTAAAGTTCATAAGATAAAACAGCTTTTTTCTTCGTAGGGTGGGTTGGCCACTTAATTTTGCCTTCACCTCCAGCAAGCTCTCTCTTGTTGCTGTCTTCTGGGTGATTTATCACAGGGATGTCTTCTCAGGTCCTGTAGCCTTAATAAGCATTAAGCAATATTTAAGCAAATATTTTGTTCAAAATTCACTGAAGATGCTGTGTCAGCTGGGAAATATAGTGCACTCTTTTCCAAAGGGGATCCCAAAAATTCCACCTGCCCCCTGGGATAATGCTTCCAGAGTAACAGAGAGGCCTCAGGGGCAGGACGTGGGATGTGCTTTATTCCCCTCTAGTCACAAACACCTGTTCTTACTTTATTCAGGGTCAGACCTGTGGTTCCCAGCTGCTGGAAATCAGAACAGTTTGGAAGACTTTCAGCTAATGAAGGAAAAAAATCAGCTGTAATCCAATTACAGAAGGAAGAGATGAAAAGAGCAAAGATGTTTCCTGCCCTGTACACTAGGAATGATAATTTTAACTACACTTCTAATCCTAAATATTTTAGCAAATGAGCTGCCTGAGCTCACCATGCTGCTGACTCTTCCCCATTCCAGTCAGTTTATTGCCTGCACAGCCATGCAAAGCATCCCCCTCTCAAATGGATATCTCTGTTTTAAAAGGAGCTGTTCTTTGCCCTCTCTTTTTCGACTTGATCACCCTGACACAGGCAGCCTGGGAAGAGGAAATTTTACTGCTAGTTGTCTCACTTTTATGAAAAGAACGAGACATGGCTTCTCCATTCCTAATGTCTTCTCCTGGAGCTCCATAAGCAAGAAGGATTGCACGGCTATCTGAGCCCAAACAAGACTACAGACACTTTTATTTGTCTACCGATAACCACCCATCTGTCATGAATTAAGGCAGGAAAGGACGAGCAAGTTTATTTTCTATTCTAGCCCTGTTACTTCCCTGAAGATTTTCACTCTGGGGGGAGACGGAGCATGTTTTTCTCTGAATACAAGTTTCAAACACAAAAAGGAGAAGAGAGTGCCCTTCAAAACTCTGGGGACATATGTCAGAGATGCTTTGAAGTTATGCTACATCCTTTTCAATCCCGCACGGGTGCCACAACCCTGGGGTCCTGCAGTCCCAGGTTAGCTCAAACCTGGTGCAGCTCTTTTGAGCAGAGCTCTCTACTGCCTAAATGTAAAACTCTGCCACAGGCAGGTGTGTTGGCAACGCCAGGCAACGATGTTCTGTGTGACCTGAAGCTCAGCCCTGTGTTTTTCTCTTTGGGTTTCTTCTTCCACCTTTTTGGGCTCTGAGTTTCCCAAGGCACAGGTTCCTCTCCTGAACCCATGGAGTGCTCTCCACAGAGGCTCAGTACAGCAAGGAAAAATTGTAGTGGAGAAGGAGCAACTGCAAGCCCAGTCAGAAAGAAAACTACTTATTTTCCTTTGGGAAAAAAAACCCCACAACATCAAAGGATTTTAATAGTGTTTAAGTAATGCTTTTTTAAATGTGAAGATACTTGTTTTCTCAGTCATTTGTAACAAAACCTATTACATGTACGACAGTGCAATCCATCATAAACACAATGAAACATGTAAGGTGGGAGGAGGAACTCATGACATGTTTTTAATAGACATTTCTTCCCTTCCCCCTGCAAACTGAAGGTATTTGTTATGACTTTTACTTAAAATGGGGAAAGTGGAGAGGGAGGGGAGTATGTTCTGAATTCACTGGAGAAGAAGGAAGATTTGTTTTATTTTATTTTAGTAGCTCCAGGCAGCCTTTGAGTAACTGGGTATTACAGTCCTGGTGCATCTCTAATTAATAAGATCAACTGCCCCTGAATTTTCTTTTACAAACTAATTTAGATATGTCAAGGCTGCAATTATTTTGAGAAAGATCTGACTCTGCTTATTCATCTTTCCTCCTACTCCATGAGAAAATAAAACCGTCAGCTTAAATGCCCTTTGAAGTCTGTTTTAGGTACTTGATTGAAAATTAAATACTGCCTTGCCGCTGTTAAAAGTGGTCAAGGTTCCCGTTCTTTTTTCTTTTTCCCTCACCCCCACCCTACAATTTGCAAAGCATAATGAACCCTGGGATCTGGCTTATTTCCAGATACAACCTAGCACTGCTGTGGCCATCTGGGCCCCTACCCCCATCTGTGACGGGCGCCACGGGTGAGATGGCTGCACCACCGGGGTCACTGGCAAAGCACCTGGCTCTGCTGTGCCTGGCATGGGAAGGGTCTGACCCTGCAAGGTGCCGAGTGTCCTCTGACTCCAGCTGACTTCTCAACCCCATGCAATCAAGCTCCCCCTTAGTCCCAGAGAGCCCTTGGATTTATGGGGAACGGCTCTGAAAACTCATAAAGATCAAACCATTTATTGGGGTGAGTGGTTTATTTTTATTTGGCAGTGTTTGTGGAGCCCGGGCACCGGGCTTGTGTTATAAAAGTTATTGCATGTCAGGTGCCTCCCAAAATCCTGCTCCAATAATCCCGTCTTGCTGGAAGCCTCCAGAAAGAAAGAAATGAGGCAGGGGAGAGGAGAAGGAGGGAGAATTTGGGCTCCCACTTGTTAAATCCTATCGGTCAAGCTTTCATCTCTTGGCTGATGCTGTGCATCTGGAATAGGTCCCTTGGGGTGCTGAAACAACAGGCCAAAGCAACCATCCCAGCCTGGGCTATGCATTTATTCCTTGTAGGAATGGTGCAACAAGGCAGAGCAGCAGTTCCCTGACCTACACAAGAACTGGATCCACCAGCAGAAAGAAAAGCTACCCATGACTGGGTTTTACAAGAAGATCTAGTTTTTGTTACAGAAGTTGAGCCCCTTTAAATGAGGAAAAGCGGCCTGGTTGTAGTTTTGTTTTGGTTACTCAAGCTGGGTTTCCTATACAGGCAGCATGACTTCACTGTGTCCTGCCTGCCACGGAGGAGAAATGTTTTCCCCCTTCCTCCCTCCCCCTCCTCTTCCCTACCAAATTCAAGCAGATTCAGCAAAAAGCCTGGCAGGAGGGACACTAGCAGGCAGGCAATTCTCTGACACCCCACTGAGCACCCTCCACCCTAACCCCTGCATGGTGTGGTTTACGACTTAGACTTTATTATCTGCTGACAAACGAAGACTTTTCTGGAAAGCAAGGGTTTTTTTCCCAGAAGCCGACAGAGCCTGACCGGAGCATAGCAAGCTCTCAGCAGAGCTTTAGCCGTGCCAATTCATTTATTCAGAGGTCTCAAGCTAGCATTACATCCTAGGTGATCATAAATGCTGTCTGGCCGGAGTGGTGAGATGGGAATTTCTAGCCCAGTCCTGTCTAGACCAGGGTTTGTCATGGAGAGAAAGTCACAAAGGGGACACTGTGAAAGTGCTCTACATGGTGGTGCCATTGTGGGGGGCATTCTGGACACATCTAAAGTGCAAACCTGGCATCTGGCCCTCATTAAGACTGCTAGAAATAACTGGAGAGCTGTCTTTCAGTGGTCTCTGAGAAGCTCATAACCTGAATGCATGTGGGCTGCTGGTAGCCAGATACTAAAACACACTTGATTTGGGGTTTTTTTTCTTTAGATCTGAAAGTTTTGAGGCTGCATCAAGGTGAAGAACAAGGACATAGCTGTAAGAAAAACATGTTTTTTCTCTTCTAGCCCAGTTTGATGTTTTACCTGTGTCCAGCTCCACATAAAAAAGTGGGAGAAATAGATAAAAAATTAATATGATATACATGTTTATTCGCATAGCCGTGTATACAATATGCTACCTGTGTAACATCCATGCCCATATGAAACTGAGTTAAATTGAAGATGTGCTGTAAGATGTGTTACTGATGAAGAGAGCACACTGAGCAGTTTCCTAAACCCTGATCATAGCAACCACTCACTGTGTGGAGAAACTTAACGTTGAAAACATGCTGACAATGCCGGGGAGACTGGACAGTAAAGCCTTTGTAGGATGCTGTTGCACATTTACCTGCCAAGTCTTTCTGTCATCATCATCATTAACTTTTGCTTGAAATTTTGTCCCTTCATGCTTCATACTTTGAACGGCATGAGAGTATTGATTGTGTTTTGTCACGATCACGTTTAATAGCTGAAACTGTATTTTAAATACGGAAGGGGTCAGACAAGGAAAATGTTAGTATGGAATGTGTGAAGACCACCGTCAGGCATCTCTACCCTCTCACTGCACCCTTTCACGCTTTAACTCCAGTCTGGCCTCTTGCGAAGTACTGCAGTATCGCATTTCCTCAAAGTCGAAGTTTTGCCAAATGAAACACAAACCTCTTTAGATCCATTTTCACCAGTATTTGTTTTCAATTATAATAACATAGCTACTCTATTGACCATACTCCCTATCATTGTTTCTCAGTGAAGCTAATATTTTTAAGTCAAAATGTGAGTAGAAAAGGATGACTTATTATTTATAAACAGTTTTCAGCGGGAAAAATATGGCAACTCCCTGGTATTTTGAAATGTTATCTTTTTCCCCCCTTTCTGATGATGATTTTAGGAACTTAAACCCCAACCATGTGGCATTTTCCTATCTGTGCATGTGGTGGTTTGCCTGTCAGATGGTTACAGAGCAGGATCTCTCACAAGGACAGGCTGCTGACACAGACCTGCACAAAGCTAGAATGAAAGTGGCCTCGCAGTTTATATTACAGGGCATTACTTTCAGTCATTTGAATCTTTCCATAAATATTTTCCATTGTTACAGTTGACCCAAAACATTCTGGTTTTTGCTAAGCCAAGTGTTGTAAGCCTATGCTTGTTTCTCCTTCAAGCAAAAAGTGAGTGTTCCAAGTCTTGTGCAAAGGGTCCTCATGAACATCACTTTATTTTTACTGAAGTTGGGTAGAACACTCCTGAGCACAGTTACTCCCCTGCTTGGAGAAGCAAGATCTCCATACTTCTTATGCATCTAAAAATAATACAAAATTAAATATATATTGGCGTGTTCCCGTAATCTGTTTTAGGCTGTTATGTATATTATCTTTGTACATCAGACCGCACAAGTTATTTTTAAGTCCAAATTTTCTTCTCTTTATCCCATTCCAAAACCAATAAACAAAGCTCACAAGAAAAAGGAATAATAACACATAAACTCCCTGTAAACACATGGGTATCATTCCAACAGAATTCCTCTACTGCCTAGCAGCCACCCCAGATCTCACCTCCTCTTGCAGGTCACGGCACTCCATTACATTGGGGGCTGTATTCCAGTAGGAATCACCGGGTATTTATGCTGTTCTACACTACCTTGTACAAGGCTTTCTTTGGCTGAAAGCTCATCTAAACCCACAAAAATACTTTACACCCATGCAGCCCAGCTAAGGTCACGGCCGTGCTGCATGGGATGTCCATACAATGGATGTGATGTTCCTGCTGCCAGCCCTCACCTCTACAGAGCTGGTACTGGAAACCCCAGGTGGTTTCACCTTGAGAAACAAATGAAAAATTCTATCCCTTGCAATTACAGGAAAGAAATGGGGACACACCACAGAACTCGTTCCCTCAGAGGAACCAAGCACTCAGTAAGAACCCATCAAGCCACACCACCTTCCCATCTCGTCCAGGAAAGGTGCATTTTTGAAGCAGCATTTAGCAGATGTTGGCTACAGCACTGCTGCAAGATGCACACCAGACAAAAATAGCTGCGATCATATTTCCTTCTGTTGGCCTCGTAGGTGGGGAGATGTGGGAAGATTTCTCTCTCTGCTGGGGTCACAGCAGGGCAATGTTTGTTGTCTTCTGCCTACTGTCATGTGCCCCATAAAACCCAAAAGAGGCCTTCTCTCTATTGAAAGAAGTACTTGGCATATTTGGAGCACATGCTGACACCAGTTGCTTTTCAAAGGCTCTGTAAATTCCAGCTCACTCTTCTATCCAATTTTCCATTCAGAGACACAGCAAGGGGCATTTGGCAGACCATGAAATAAAACTGCACGTGCTGTAATCCTTTTCAGGGTGAGGCTCAAGCTCTCGCTCCCTCTCCTCCCTCCCTCTCCTCCTTTTCATTCCCAGTCTCCTTCTATACAAGTGTAACCAACTACGGGAGCACCTTGCTTGGATTAGACAAGGTCATGGAAAACGCTTGGAAAATCTAGGGCTTGTTATGAGCTCAACGAGCAGCGATACTGACCTTACCAGTTTTAATAGCACAGGGGTTTAATTCCACCCTATGAGCTGTCTTTTGCCTTCTCCCCCTCCTTCTGCTGCTAGCCAAGGTTAACTCTTTGCAGGCTTGGGAAAGGTTGGCTACTTTGTCAGCCGTAACAGAGTAATACATAGTGTCTAAATCACTTGTACTGTACTTGTGGACAGGCAAAGCAGGCAGTTCTCTGATGTGGGACTGAGCCCAGATGGGTTTGCAGTAGATGTGCCAACAGCTTCAGTGTATTCCTGGATTAATTTGATATTCCCTTCTTGGCACTGAAAGAGCTTGCTGCCCCACTCAGAATATAAACCATGAGACCAAAAAGAATGTTCCTTGGCTTCAGTGTCTGTCAGGTCTTACTCTGCAAGGGATCTTTGGAGTGTACCAGTGCACAAGTGGTGCAGAACAAGGCAGTGGAAGTGATCCTTAGGAAAATCAAAAGGATGGGAAGAGAGACTTCATGCCAATAACTTGTGAGCTTTAGGGACCAAACCTACTTACTTATTTTAAATTGGCTTTGTTCCATTGACTTGGTTTCTCACTTATGCATAGCTTTGTGTGTTTCCAGATCCTTTAATTTTAGACCTCTGAGAGAAAAAAAAAAAAAATAGTCTATGTGATTTCCCAGTGTCTATTTTCCTCAGCAGGATTGCTGTTCCAAGCGTCTCAGGGGTCAGTACTGCTGGCTGTCAGATTGCTCCCTCTTCTCCTCCTCTCCCCTCCCACCAGCCTCCAGCCACTTGCTCCCATTCCACTTCTCAGTTAAAACACAGGCAAAACGGGTACTGGAGGCACCAGCCAAGTAGTGGGAGAAGGGATGGAGAGGAGGAGTGGGAGAGGGGGACAGGCTTCCCTGTGTGGTACGCATGAGGTGTTTTGTTGGGTCACCCCAATGGGACCCATCTCCTGTGACATTAATGATTTATCACTGGAAAATCGTTTGTGTTCACTGAGCCTACCCGTCAGTGAAGTCACTGTTGTGAAGTCATGTGTTGTCACAGTGATGAAGAAGGTCCTTTTCCCATAGAGCTGACATCAGGAGATGAGAGGTGGCCCCAGGCTCACCAATGGGTAGAAATCATCCGTGGGAGAAGCAGCTGCCAAGGAATGCACTGTAACATGACTATGGCAGCCAGGAGGTGAAGGCACAGATCAAAAGAAAAAGGAGAAATATCTGTGAGGAAAGGGAAGACTCAGGAGGGAATGATGAATTACTTACATTAATACTAACCAAGTTGTATTCAAAGGGGCACTTTTATTTTGAGTAAGCAGTTTTCCAGTATATGACTCTGGCATGACTTCCTAGCCTTATTTCTCTAAATTGAATTTTAAAAAATCCATTCTCTATTTGCTTTCAAGCAACTTGGAGAGAAATCATATCTAGATGCAAACCTCATGGCTCAGTCCAGTCCTTTCTGCCTCTCTCTCCATTTATTTAGTTTCCAGTTTAGAGCTTTCAGATGTGAGTAAGGGATAAAGCAGAGTTGTTTTGTTAACTTAGGGCCATTTCAGCTGCCTTCTGGTACAATATTTGTACATACTTGTACAGCAGTACTGCTTTGGTTTAGAAACTTAGAGAAATAAGTTAGCAAATACGAATACATTAATGAATATAAGCTGTATTTCTCCACATACCTCTAGACCAGTCTCTTTGTACCAAGCTGAGTTACAGTTTTTAGTTGCCTTGGGTTTTAACCCAGTGATGTTAGAGAAGCACAGAAGCAATAGTGATGGGCCCCAAGGTGTGTTTACTTGATGTCTTTGGAGCTGCTGTAAATCCTTCCCTACTACTGTGTCCTGTAACTCAGAGGAGCTGTGTGGAACGGAAAATCAAAAAATGCAGATCTCAGCAAATTTGATAGAAATTTGGGCAAAGGATCAAAGATTCTGTTTTCATGGAAGCCAGTTCATCAATCCTTATCTTTCATACAGCAGATCTTCTTCTCCCCACCCCTCCTCACTTCCCCCTTTTTTTCTTCTTCTTTTTCCTTTTTGGTCATTTTTGTTAAAAACATGAAATGAAAAAAAAAAAAGCTTTATCACTAGCCAGAGCGTGATTTCCACCAGCACATGAAGGTTTCTTTGCCTTGGTCTTTTCTAACAACCAGTAAATATCCAAACACATCGTTGTGCCAGATAAAAGAAGAAAGTAATAATGCTGTATGAAATCAGCCCGGGCAGCTAGCTAATGAGTTGGCTTTCTTTTCTTCCAGAATTAAAGGAATCAAATCCAGTTCTGTGCTGGTATTTACTGTCAAGTGGCCTACTTCAGATTTTAATGATCTCTTGAGACCCTGGCCCAAACCAAAATGTTGTTAAAACTTGGCCCACCCCTGTATAATAAACTACAATCCTGTCACACAGTGCCCCTCATTCAGTAATTAGAAATGTCCTAAGAACAGTATTAAGTACTGTGCCTAAAAACAGGCTGAGCAAATGCCAGTTTACAAGGGATTCATGGTCAAGGTGCTGAGTGAATAGCTGGCTGAAAAGGCAGGCCTCAAACAAAAAGAAATTAAAAGAAACCTTGCTAAGCTCCCTTAGGGAAAATTGTAGCAGCCTCCCCTCTGCATAATCAACAGCTGCAGAAGAAAATTTGTTGCTCATCTGTTTTCCTACCAAGCGGAAAACATATACTATATGCATCATGGAGATGGAGAAGGGTTATAACAAAACTATAGATAGAAAACATTTATAAATGGCTAGTTGGATGCTACTTTTCAGGCGAAGAACCAGAGAAGTAAGAAATTGTTGCAGAAAAATGCCAAAACATGCTTTAAAAATTGAGGAGTAATGAATAGACTCTCTTGTGTCATACATTATGAATGCAGAATAAATTTATATTGCATTTCAGCAATGTTATACTCTACTTCACACTTAATTATACTAGATAAATACCTGGAGTGAGGAACACATTGCTTACACTTGCAGTTAAGAAAGTCTTTTGTCAAAAAAATAAGGACTACATTTTTGCAAGGTGGAGACAGCTTTAAGTATTTTCATAGTTAACCCAATCTCTACTGCTATTTCTGAGTAGGCTATTTACACCCTACAGTCCCAGTGGCTTTACTCCTTACACACCACGTCACATCAGTGAGATCAACCATTTGCTGCACCATTTTTACCCTGGGCAGCTAAGCCAGGTCCACAGGTCTCTGTCAAACTAGGTCATGTGTTTTGTTTCCTCTCTGTTCATTTTTAGTACCTCCTCAATCCATGGAGGTATCCCTCCATGTTTCATTGGTGGCATGTGCAGCACGGCAGGTGAAGCAGCTCCTCTTCCTCCCTGCTGGTGGTTGCCTCTGGCAGGATTCCCTGCTGTAGAAATGTTTAGAGCTCAGTTTTGATGTGATTTGATATATAATATGCCACTTGATTTGGAACTACTATCTTTTATATTATACAATTGCACTTATTTTGTGATAATTCTATGAACACTCTTAGAATTAATATCCCTCAGATTAGTAACTGCCCAGGATAGTACTTAATCCACTTTTAATTTGAAAGAGAGGATTAAAAATCTCTAAGTAAATTTTACACTATTGCCCTCTGGGTTTGGTCCCTTTCCCAAGGACATCATTTAGAGTGTTATCAGAAGCTAAATAGGTCACTGGTAGGACAGCTCTTGTCCATTTGATGACACTGAGTTGGCACACAGAGTTGCCAGGTTTTAGCTAAACCTAAAAGAGGGCAGACACTGATGGAGAATGAATGAATGCATTGAAATCACCCCAATTCAATCTGCAGCTGGCATCTCTCTGCAGCAGTCACCCTCAGGAGTTTGCTTGCAGCTCTGTCCAGATATCCCGCTTGAGAAGTCTACAAACTCAGAAGTCTCTTCATGGAGAAACAAGCTCAGGTACCTTCTTTTGGGATCACCAGAAACCCAGCATGGCTGGAGGATAATCACACCAAGGGAACATGTTTTCTGCCTTTCTCCATACTGTTTCTCCCTCTGTTAGCTCCTTGAAAACAGCAGTATGTGTCTCCAAGTCTAACCACGTGCCATCCTTCTCAGGGAGAAGTTGCTTGCACAAATAGTGCATAAGAGAAGTACTGGGTTATTTGTCGTGCTTGAATGCTCCAGACTTTGAAATAGATGCTTCACCATCACGTAGGTCAGAGGTGTCCCCAACTCATGGATCCAAATGATAAGGTGGATAGGAAAAGGAAACAGAGGGTTTCACAATACGCGGTTTTAATGGATGTTTAGATTGGCTGTAAATGTGAAAATGCGTGTTTGTTTAGAGTTACCAGGATATGAATCAAATAAAAATAGCAATGCATTAAGGCTTAAGAACCTTTTGGGAAGAAGCAAATTAATATTTCTAAATGTAAATATTTTGACCCAACCTATTAATCATGTTCTCATGCTACAGTGAGAGAGATTTGAGTTGGACGTGGTAACTTGTCTTCTGTTTTCTGCAGACACAGAAAACTGACTGATTAAGCAGTGCTATTTAAGTCAAACTTTCCCGTATTATGCCACTGAGTTATTGGGTTTTTGTGTAACAAAAAACTTTTTTTTCCCAGCTTTTCTGTTTTTGATGTGTGGCACAGCCAGCAAATTCCAAGTCTTGGTATATCTTGTAATGTCTTTATTACTGTGAGAAATTGTTAGAGATATTAAGAATACATCTTAATTAAATCAGTGAGTTTCCTCATCCCTTTTTCTCTATTCCTTATCATTCCCATGGTCTTACGTAGCTCAGATTTTTAAACATAGGTAATGTTTAAAATGTTTAATAGATGACTAGCAGATGTCGGCACATTACAGGCATAAGCAGCATGTTATATATTATTAAGACACATTGTCATTCAAAGATGTCAACATAGTCTTCTGTCAATTTTTGAGATACTGTATCATTCTATAGCAGTTGATTTTTTTATTACAACATCTTCCTAAGATATTTGCAAATATAAATCTAATGCTAAATATGAAATGTATTTGCGATGATTTATCAAGTTGTTAGACCCAATGATAATTGGAACAATTATCTCTGCTGACAGATGTATCTCCAGAAAGATGATAGCAACAACTTTGTTTGGCTTTGTCTAGTTTTTCTCAAGAGTGTTGCTGAGCCAGAGGAATCACCTAGAGTTTGTGCAGGGATAATTCCTAGCCATGGTATTCAAGCATCACAGTTGTGGGGAAGAGTGTATTTACCAGTTCCAGGCCTGCCTCTGGTGCCCCAGGTAGAATTAAGGTTCATTCTGATTGTTGTTTTCTCCTGCTTCATCTTTCTTTTGTGAGTAATGATTTGCGATGTCTACAGCTCACTTTGGGTAGCAGAAGCCTTGAAGCACATTCTTGTGTTTACTTTGTGCTGTTAATTAAAGAAAGTCTATAAAATGAACTCATCTGTGTCTGCAGTGGGCTCCTTATTTCTGTGGAGCAGTCCAGGCTGTGGGTGATGGCTCAATGACCCATGTTGCTTTGGCAGTGCGTGATGGCAAGAGCTGGAAGTATTTAGACCAAATCATTATTATCAAATGCATTACAGCTTAGACTTAAAATTTGGGCTTATAAAAGAGGCACTGCTGCAGTGTGGTGGACCAAATTGCTGGAATTTCCTTTTCCCATTGGTCTGAAAAAAGCACAAGCCTGTGATACAGAACCTTCTGCTTCCTCCATTTCTGCCCTACAAAACAGCTACTGTGAAGAATGTAAAGACTTCTCTTCCAAAGAAGTAGTCTAACGAGGTTTATAATACTTGTAGATTTACATTTTTTATATGTCCCCAGAGATGCTGTAAAGAATACATTTTACAAATGCTAGAACAAATAATGGAATTGTGAACAAAAAAAAAAAAAAAAAGAATTGCATGTCAGAGCTGCATACTTTGCCAACTTTTGTCTTGAGGAAAAATTCAAGGAGAAATGTCGAAAAGACTCCTTTTCCTGGGCTTACTTCCAGTCATTTGGCATTTTAACTATATGTTAGGCCAACCCTCTTTCTAAAAGTTTTGATTCTTACAGAATTTATAGGTGAAGAACAGCAGTAAGAAGGAGAATAAGAGTAGCTATATCGGGCAATAAAGTGTTACCAAAATTTTTGCCCATTTAATGTCTTTAAGGTCTCTCTAATTTATTTATTTATTGAGTCTTTCCTGGGTGCCTGTCAATGTATGGAAAGAAGACAAATTTCTGCATTTTTTTACTATCTTGATGTAGTATAAAAGATATTTTATTTCCATTGTCTATCTGACTAGCTGTTAGCTGGCTGAGTAACAGTAGACAACTCTGCCTCTTTCTGCCTGTTTTTTACTCTTTATCAGAGATGCACAAAAGTACTTATTTAACTTACTTTGTGCAATATTAGTTTATCAGCTAAGAGGTTAGTGAATTGTACAATAAAACTACTGGTACTGAAAATTAGGTTAGAGATTCTCATGGGATAAAGGATGAGACAGCTGGAGGTCAGGCCACATCATATGAGAAGACAATAAAAAAACAAGAAAGTTTCAAAATTGGGGTTCTATAGATCATTATTGACCATTGCAAGTAGTAAAATGTGTCACTTAGCTCCAGTCACTATATCAAATCACATTAATTGTACCATGGCTCTGAAATCTCCTTCCCAGATTGCCTCTCTCTTATACTGTCCCCTGAAGACTTCCCTTGACTTTGAGGTGACATGCTGATTTCCCACTGGAGTCATAATTCAAATGAAATCACGTCATGGTGACACCAGCACAATTAAATCATAAATAAAGGCCATGATATGTATTTCTAAAAGCTATTATGAAATATATATATATAGACATATAATCTGCATTAGATTGTTATTTAAAAGGGTTTTTTTAAAGCTCAATTTAAATCAAAGTAGATTGCCCCTATTTACTACCCTTTCTTTCTAATCTCAGGGTTTAGCGAACATGAGCCTGTGTTACACCCTCTATTATATAGATAGGAAGACTGAGATATTAAAGGTGACTTTCTCCCGGTCAGAAAACTGGGGGCATGGGAATTTTTTGACTCTCAAGCTCCTTAACTCCTCTATCCTTTCCATTGTGTTGATATGTTTCCATACTTCCTTATTTAGCTATAGACTAGAAGTGATCTGGGCAATCCTTTATTAAATCGAGAATCCTACCACTTCTATTCTCACTAGGGCTGTTCTTCAGATTTTACAAGCATCTTTACTGTCCATTACCTTCCCAAAAGTAACTGGGCTAATTGAAGGTTTTACTGTATCTGAAGCAGATTCTATTAAAATTAGACATGAAATTGAGTTTGTAGGAATGCAGTTACTGGCATTAACGGGCATTAATTCCGAGGCGCTAGAGGCAGCCAAACCACGCCCTGTTCCCAGCTCAGTAAAGAGCAGCATGTGACAGAAAAAGAAGGGAAAAAGCACTCGCACAGTTCTTCTCTGGGGAATTAGGAGTCTGCAAGAGACATCAGCTGGTCCCAGATCCTCAGGAAATGGCTTGAGCGTCATTTATTGGCATGTAAATAGTGCAGAATAATCCCGTGCCAGATGCCATCTTTTCATACCATGTCTTGAACAAGAGCTGTGCTGCATTATTGCCATTTGAGGATGGATGCCTCTGAAGCAAAAGCCAGAATTTGCACCACAACACAGGCTCGAGACACACAGCAAACGTGGCATCTCGTGATGATGCATGTGACAATGACGTTGTGGGAGTGGAGCACTAACTGATCTCAACATGTGAAAGTTTGGGCTCCAGGATTACTGTTTTGAAGCTTGTCCTTGTTTCCTAATCCATGTGACTATGTTTTCAAGAGTATTTAATTTCCTAGGCAAACATTATTGTATTTTTTCTCGATCTCTGAATAATGAATGGTAAGAAATCAACCAGATTGAAGTTACCACACAAATAAGGAAAAAAACTACCCATGTGGTGATGACCTGGAGATTCAGTTCCTTACTGGCAAAGGCCCAGAGGAACTGAGACTCTGAGTCCACAGGGTCTTAACAAGGGGGCAAGTGGGGATATGGAGAACAGCAGCTGAGACTGCACGGGCTCGCATTAGCCTGGCACATGTTGTGTGTCAGCAACATCGATGGATGGCACAGGAATTCAGTGCATTTTGGCTCCATTCCTGCAAGAGTTTAGGCCTGCACTTAAGATGCACATAGGAAGAATAATAAAGCTTGGAGTATGCAAACAACATTATGGAAGAGAGGCCTTTTTTCATCTGGCAACAGCCTTTGCTGCACGATTTTTTGTGCCTCAGAATATCAAGCAGCGGCAGAGTTAAATGGAATCATATTAACAAGCATGGATAATCTCATCATCCGGGGCGGGCTGACAGCAAAGCAGCTCCAAACACACGCAGCTGAGTGAAATGTTCCTGCAATTAATTGGATTTGATTAAATTTCTCGTTTAATGGCTGGAGGAAAAGAAACAGACCAAAGACAGAGAGCAACTTTCTTGCTAAGATGGAGCTTTGAGTAATAGCTGTGGAACAGCAGGTTCCCCACTGCATTACATGGGGAAATTGTTGCTCTGGACACAGGAGCACAAGAACCCGGTTTCTCACAACCTTTCTCTTTGTCCTGACCTTCTCCTTTTCTGAAAGAGAAGATGAAAATTTTGACTCCCAAATAGCTGTTCTGCCACTGCTACATTTCCGTTAAAAAATTTGAAACCATTTAATTTTTGTTCCCAGGGAGAGGCAAAACCAACTTCAAGGCCTTGAAAGCTAAGGGGAAATAGAGTTGTCAATTTTCAGCCAGCTTTAGATTATGATCTGTGAACTTAGATGGGGCACAGAGCTACCGATCCCATCCTTGTCGTTGCTTTTGTAGGGTTATGCTCTACTCAGAAACACTGAATCTCGATTAAAATCTCTTACAGCAAGGTCCTCAAAAATCCCTAAGTAAAACAAATAGTTGCTTTTACCATGTTGCTAAAATTGTGCCTGACACATGGAAACTTACAGGGATACAAATTGGGCCTAGTTTCAGCTTAATTTTTCATTGTATGATCAAGATATGTTACCTGTAGAAAACTTGTTTTATTTTATACAAATTACTTGAGTCCTTTTTAGTGTCTCTTTGAATAAAGAACTAAAAAGAGCAAAGGAATTTTCCATGGAAACCCCAGAGCATTTTACAAATTTCCCAGCTATGACACATAAAACAGCTTTTTCAAAACCCAGTGAAAGACTTAGTGAGCTCTGTTTTGCATAGTTTTCCATCATGGGTAACACCAGTGGCATAACGACGGTGGGAATTGACTACACCTGCTAGACCACCTGGTTTAGATAAGATTTGCATATCATAGTGTTTAATGTAAGCTTTCTGTCACAGGGGTCCTGCTGTCTCTCCAAGAAGTATCAGTTGCCTCTATATGGCGACAGGGAGGCCAATAGCATAGCTCCTGGTGGCTCAGGCATGACGAGGTCACTGTCAGTACACTTACTTCCTGAAATATTGAAAAATTTCAACACACAAATTTACTTTATGTTGGACTGATTTACAATACCTGAACAAACTGATTTACAATACCTGAACAAATTAGAATTAAGACTGCATCAGTGGGCTGAGGCCAGCTGTACGAGGCTCAGTGCCAGGTCCTGCCCTAACATCACAACAACCCCATGCAATGCTACAGGACTGGGGAAGAGGTCCTGGAAAGCTGCCCAGTGGAAAAGAATCCTGGGGCATTGGTCAACAGTGGCTTAACATGAGCCAGTGTGTCCCCAGGTGGCCAAGAAGGCCACTGGTCTCTATCAGGAACAGTGTGGCCAGCAGGACCAGAGTCAGTGATTGTCCCCCTGTACTCAAGCACTGGTGAGGCCACACCTCGAGTGCTGTGTTCAGTTCTGAGCCCCTCACCACAAGTAAAATATTGAGGGGCTGGAGCATGTCCAGAGAAGGGCACTGGAGCTGGGAAAGGGTCTGGAGCACAAGTCTGATGAGGAGCAGCTGAGGGAGCTGGGGTTGTTTAGCCTGGAGAAAAGGAGGATCAGAGGGGACCTTATCACTCTCTACAGCTGCCTGAAAGGAGGGTGTAGTAGGGTAAGAGTCAGTCTCGCCTCCCAAACATCAGGAGACAGGATGAGGAAATGGCCTCATGTTGCGCCAGGGGAGGTTGAGATTGGATATTATGACAAATTTCTTCAGAAAAAGAGTGGTCAAGCACTGGAACAGGCTGCCTAGGGAAGTGGTTGAGTCAGCATCCCTGGAGGTATTTAAGAGTCATGTATATGTGGTGTTTAGTGACATGGCAGTGCTGGGTTAACGGTTGGAGTCAATGATCTGAAAGGTTTTTTCCAACCTAAGTGGTTCTCTGAGTCAGAGAGAGAAGCAGAGTCACAGCTCAGTCTTGTGTGCACATATAAACACATAGAGTCAAGCACTCATACACACACCTGCATATACATGTGTGAGCACACTCCACCACAGTTCCTTAACATCAATGCAACTTTTACTCTGATTTGTGTCACATATACATAGTTCATTTCTAAAACCATTGTAGGTTAACAGAAATTGCAAATGACGAAGAGAACCCATCCCTTATTTTCTTTCCCTCTTGGGTTCTTATGTGTGCCAGTAAAGCAAAACCCAAACAGCTACGAAGCTGGTCACCCTGTAACTTACAGTGGTGGTTGTTAAAATGCTGGTCTAAGTCAGCCCCCACAACTGTACAGGAGTGAAACTCACAGGGGATTGTGCCACCTGCTTTACCCTTCGCCACAATAACTAATACTCCACTTTGGAAGGTTTCCCAGGCCAAAGGGTGGTTTGCTCTTGCACTGGCTTAGCAGGGCACTGGCAGGCACTCCAGGGGTACCCTGGTTACTTCAGCGTCAATCCCTGCCATCTCAGCAAGCAGCCCCCAGCCGAGCTCTCCAGAAGGACATGCTCATTCTATAATCCTTCTAAGTCCACGCTTTACTTTTTGTCTTTCCTGTCTGGCTGCTTTAATCATTGGCTCACACCTTTCAGGGTTCACCTTCTTAACAACCACCGGGGCAGCCAGGCAACACGCAGCCACACCCAGCTGCCTCTAGGCCAAAATCTGGCAACATCTGCTCTCTTCTAGGTGCTGGTACACCGGCTCCTCCTGGATGTCTACATGCTAAATTTGCAGTGAAAGAACTTCTCTGTCCCTTTTGGCAGCAGGTGGGGGCACTTCACCTGTATGGAGATAGACATTATTCTACCACCGAAATGCACCTAGACTGGAAAGAACTATGCTGGCAAGGATGTGCCTTTTTTCCCTATAACATTATGGGTAATACCAGCCCATACAGGCAGCATAAGCTAAAAGCATAGTTCAGTGTTCATCTGTATGTTGTTCTTGATTACTGTGTAGCAGCTCCCTGTCCATTACAGAAGGTACCATTATCCTTTCTTCACAGCCAGGGATTTACAGTGCACGGATTTAGAGAGGAATCCAGGCCATGCTGAAATCCACAGATGAATTCCCAGGCCTGACCTTGGCAGGGCTGGGATTTGACCTAAAATGACTTGTGTTATGTATCATGCAGAAAGGCTGTGGCATATTATGGGATTAAAGACTGGTTTGGGGAAAAGAACCTGTTAAAAACATTTATCTTTTTTGAAAAAATACACACTATGCAGAAATAAAAAGCTGTTTGGTCTCATCTTAATTTAGGTGGTGACTTATCAACATATTTCTTCAAGAACAACTAATAATAAAGTGCTTGTTTTGTTATGAGATTGTTATTTTTTGTTTGAATATGTTTTTCTGAAATCTATGGCACATTGTTATTGCAAGAAACACCTGAACTTACTCTTGCTTTCCTGAGTGAGTGTAAGGACAATTGAGTTGAAAAGGTCAGAACAAATCTGTGTTACCTCAGCTTTTCAACACGTAATACTCAACTTTAGTTGAGTATCCAAAGTGAAATAATTCAGACTTTCTGCACCACAAGAAATTATCAGCATTTCTGTGCTCCTAATTTGGAGATGACAAAGTTCCCGATCATACTTTTTTCACCTTCTTCTCCCAAGAAAATAGAATTTCTGTTTTTCAGACAGCTCTGGCATCATGTGGCCCTATGTGGTGTTTGGAAGCTTCTTCCTTGCTTTGGCATGGGAAGGATGCCCTCCCTATTCTACCTTGTTACTGGCTCTGGATTCATCTCTCAGAAATCACCTGGCCAGTGCTAACCCTTGGCAATGACACACCCACCACATCCAGTGACAGGGATGTGGGCTAGACCCCTTTGGGTAGCTGGCACAGCCAGGCTTGTCTGGAAGTAACGAAGGAAATGCAGCAGGCAGGCCGTGTTTCTTGATGAAGAGGTCTGACCATTATTCCTTCAGGGATAAACCCAGGCTAACAACTTATTTCATATCAGTTAGTGCCAATCTGGCATCTGAGGGGCTGTGAGAGCTCTGCTGCTATGAGCCTGCATCGGATTCAGGCAGCTGACCTCGAGGTGAAAATCTCTCTATCCCATTATACACCCCCTGAGACACCCAGGCCCCATCTACTTTGTTTTCTCTGCTCCCTGTCATTTATTTTCATCGCTCGTTTTAATCTCCTTAGCATGTCATGTGTGCCCATCAAAGAGATGCTTTCTGTGCAGTCTGGCAAGCACATTAATAGGGTTCCTTCCTCTCCACGTCTGGGCATCAGCGGTGGTTTTTGGCCACTTGTCAAATATTTCCATAAAGATTATCTTTCAGGGTGTTATACAATCGCATTAACAGGGTAGACATTAAATAGAAGTGGGGAAAAGGTGCTCAGAGGGACTGGGGGAAGAGACAGTAGTTCTAGGAAATGGTTCAGCTCTTTCATTGCAAGGAAAAGGCGACCAGGGACAGAAGATGCTTGCTGGATTTGTTTCCACACCAGGGCTGAGAAATAAATAAACCAAGCTAAGGATGAGTGACTCTAGCCCTGTTAAAAGCTGAGATGCAAATATTCTGCAGAAATGGCCCAGAAATTTTATTTTGCGGGTAAAGGGGGGGTAAAAAAGCCCTCAGGGTTATGCTACAAGAATGCAGAGCAGCTGTGAAGAATAAACCTTGTCAGTACCAAAAGTTTTAATCATTAGGAAAGAGTGACCTTCATTTTTGTAGGGCGGATCTTTGTTAGGGCTTTCTGGACTACTGTGGTCCCTTAGTGAGGCGTCTTTCCACATCTGGCTTTGCACAACATGTCCCTGCAGAAAGCAAGGTGCTCCTGAGGCTGTCAGTGGCAGAAGCCCATGGGGCTAGTTGCAAGGTTCAGCTAAAAGACCCTTTCGTTTGTTTTTTGTGCCTGAAGGGATCAGCTTTATTCAAGGTGAGGAATGTCAGCTCTGATTCCTCTAGTATTGATCTGTCCACAACTCATTAGCTTATATATAAACTTTGGATTTTAAATAAACAGCAGTATATCCTGATTTTGTATCATATCATGTATCTGTATATAAATATGTTTTTGTTCTGAACTGGAATTCATGACATGTTAAGGGCAGATCTGGTTTTTGACACTTAAAAATGCCTTCTATCTTTGGTAGACAGGCTCCAGATGTTTTCTTCTCATGAAGTAACACTTGCATCTGGGACCACTACTTCTCCAGCTACCTACCTACTTATATTCCTTATGCTAGGAATTAGCTTTGCAGGATCTTGCTGTTGTCTCTTGATGCTTTAAGAGGCAGTTCTACACTTTGATGCTTTATTCCAAATACTTTGTCCAGGTAGATGAATGCCGGTATATTCAACATTGCTGGCTGTTCTACTTGCTCACTTAAGGAGAGATAAAAAAAAGACAACCTGAGAAAAAAAAAAGTGGATGATTTAATATGATTTTTGCTTGTGCTGTGCAATTTGTGTTGCTGGAAGTTGCTGATGGTACAAAATTTGCTGAATTCTTGGTTAAGTATTAACATGTGGAGGGTATCTGTAATTTCCATGTGACACTTGATAGAATTCCTAAGTATTGTCTGAGGTCTTTTTGGCAACTTTTCTGCTCCACCAACTCTTGCATAAACATCTAACCAGAGAATTTACTTGCAGCATATTTTATCCAGGTGTCTTCAGTGGTGTAGGAAATTAGACAATCCTTGTACTCTGATGACTCTGTACACCTGGGGGTGTAAAGGGCCTTGACTTTTGGCCTGACTCTCTCTGTCCCACCGTGGCTCTGAATGCCACTCCTTCCCCATTTCCATGAGGTTTGAATCAGCACTTTGTACACCCCGGGCATTCTGCTGCTTGTGGGTTGTACCTAATGATGTCATCTTAAGGTGACTTCCAAACTGCTCTTCTGCCATCTCTCTTCCCTATTTACAGTAGTATCTGATTTGGGAAGAGTGCTAACTGAGGAGGGGGGTTGATGGACTATTAGGGGATGAGTTTGAGAGGGGCAGGCACAATCAAGATGGGGAGCACAGGCCTGGTAGGAGCTGAACTTTGTGCCCTGGGGCACCAGAAATGGGAAAGCAGAGAAAAACACCTGAAAAGACAGGAAAAATATAAAATGCTAAAGGAAAATGGTGCTGAAAAGGAGGGGAAGGGCTGCAGTAGGGAGTCCTGCCAAATGACTGGAGTGCAAGTTGCACAGTTGGTGTTGCTCTGAGACCAGCAAGGACCCAGAGACACTATGGTGTCCATCCCATGCAGCCAGGAGCTGGTAGCCACACAACATGGAAACTGTGCCACAGCTGCCAGAACTCGAATATTGCACAGTTTGGCATTAATTTTTGTTATGTGGGTGGATTATTCTGCCTAGAAAATATGTTTTTCCTAACTAAGCAGATATTTTTTGGTGTTGTCTGACCAGGCTCTTGATGCCAAAGATATCACAGGATGAATACACTTTTATGTATACCACGAATCAGGATAGTAAAGAAGGCGAGGAAGTACTGACCAGTCCTGAATCCTGATTGTTCTTCTGCATCATTTCCAAGTGGGAGGGCCAGGTTTGCCCCTGGCCTCAGTCTGTGAAGTATAAATGGAAAATTTTATGATATAAATCTGAAAAATCTTTTTCAGACTTTCTTAGTAATGTGGTATATTTTTTGTTTGTTGGGGGTTTTTTGCCCTTTTTTTTTTTTGTGGTCAGCATTGGAAATGTTATATGCCTGAGTACAAAATCACACAAGTCAAAGATAGGATAATGAAAGCCACACTTTCACCAAGCTAATGAGATAAAACAGTCCAAGGAGGAGCTTGTTAATACGGTCCCAGGAGTTTTGACTTGAATATCCCCTCAATCATCTGCATCTAGCAAGTCTGAGTTTCATAACTCTGTCTGTGAAGACTAAACATTAGATTTTGTGGGCAACCACAAAAGCCTTTTAACACAGGTTTAATTACAAAGCCCAGAAAAATGGTTTAGCTCTGGAAAGAAAGTAATAAGCAGCACTTCAGTTGAAAGAGGTCATTTCATAGCTGAGAAGAAGCATACACAAAAACTTTTTTATTATGTTAGAAAGAACATTAGAATAATGGATGCTGTTGTTTTTATGTTGTGCATTGTGATTAGTACTGGAGAAAGTACTTAAGTAAGTTTAGGTCACTTGCAATAAGGAAAGCACTTATGCACATGATATAACTTTATGCTGGTATTAAAAACATCTCTGGTCTCTAGAGGATTTACTGAATCAAATTCAGTATTTATCAGTACTTTGTATGAAAAGCTACTTTCATATACACACAGCTTGAATTCTCAAAACTGAATGTGAAATAGAAATATTTCCATGATTCTTTCCTTTAATTGCATGATAGAGAAAAAAAAAGAACAGTTGTAAAGAGAATAAAAACACTTCTCCGTAGCATATTATTAGCTTTTGAGCCCAGATAAGGAGCTCATGGGTAATAATTAGAACAGGACAGTACTTACTACAACAAGAAACAGAAAGCCAATATGAAAGGGTAAAAGGTGGGGGTTTTGAACCTTTGTCTTGGGAAGCTTTAGCTGATTATCCTGTTTGCTATCTGAAAAGTATCTCAAATCAGGCTTCTGTCCAACCTTCAATGCATCTTTGTGCAGCTTGAAGGAATACTTGGAGTGTAGCAGTATCATCTACAATAATGAAGGACCACTAAGCCTGCCACTTCAGAAACTTAGATCCCCCTCCCTCCCTCTCGAGCTGTTCTCCATCTTGAGTAACAGCCCTCTAAGTGTTATTTGTAATGCGAGTCAAGGCATTCCTACATACAGCTGGATTTCAATCTTTGCAGCTTCTACTTCAGTTTTCAAGGGAAAGCATTAATGTATAAAGATAACCTCTGACAGATTCAGGGCATGACTCTCCTACATCTCTCGAATCAAGCAGAATAATACCTGTTACGGTGTTATTCTCAAGAATATGAATGTCAATATCAGCACCAAGCAGCCTGAAGGAAAGCAGAGACCTGGGAATATAGGAAAATATCTAAGCAAAAGCAAATATATGGTTTAAATGTTATTTACAAAGCAAAGAGCTCAGACAGCCTTTGCTATAAAGCCACCATTTGGGGAAGTAGGTCCAAGCTTTCTGGGTTCCCCCTAAATTTTTCTTCAATTTTGGTAATGCGTCTGCATACACATACCAACCTTTTAAATCTCCTTGAAGAGGGGAAATTTTGGGTTCAATGATGAGTCACTATGTGCCTTTTTAGTTAAAAAAAAACCAAATCAAACCAACCCCCCACCAAACTTTAAGGTAAATAAAGAAGCAGGTTACCCTGTGTGTTTGTGTGGCACTGAACACAGAGGGGTCACAATTCAAAATGAGACAAGAGTAACACAAAGTACAGCCAGAAGAGAGTCACTGACCAAAGTTACACCTGCTTTGCGTGTATGTTTATGTATTTGTTGCAAAACATACGGCCCAATTCTTCTCTTGTGCCTGTATAAGCATAAGAAGTCTCCATAGTAAACAGAACAGTACCAGAGGAAGCAAAGAAACAAACTGGGCTATTTATACTTGCTCTGTTACCAATGTACTCCTTCAACAGCTTGCCCAGATTAGACCTAATTGTGTATTTATACTCTCTGAGAGAGTGGTTCTGAATAATTTCGTCTCTTTTCAGAAGATGCTTTTATAATGCAATCTGTATTAGTAACTGGATTCTACACATCCTATTACATGGATACATTAATATTAATTACTTTGACCTCTGCTTGACTACTGTGTAAAGGGACAGGGGGCTTTTTCCAGGAACATAATCCTTTTAATTTTTCAGGAGAAAATAATTTTTGTTAATTTTATTTCTCTCCAGTTATTGTAACATTTGTCTTGTTCCCAGGGTCCTTTTATTAGAGGAAATGATCCTTCTGTGTGAGCTTTTTTCCCTTAAAATCTCCCCTCAGACTTTCTCTCTACCAACAGACAGAGTAGAAACTCTGGCATACTGAAAAACAACAAAAACTCAGGTTTCTGCAAGTATCCTGCCAGTCTGTGGTCAGGTGCAGAACAGCACAGTTGCCTGCCTTTTCCGGGGGAGGCAGGGGAAGGAGGTTGCTTGGTTCTTCTTTCTGCAGAGGGAGGATTTAACTGGTACCAGTGTTTAATGTGGAGCAGCACCCACATTAAGTGTGACTGCAGATTTGGCAGAGGAGAACAGTTCACACTGTGCCAGAAGACCCACTCTATTCTTCTTCTGCAGCAGGCCAGAGAGGCAGCCACCTTGCTGAGACCCCAGGCCTTCCTGGCACTGCTATTCCCTTTTCCGCCTTCCTTCTGCCTTGCCTAATTACAGTGTGAGCTCTTCAGGGCAGTCTCTGCTGCCATGTGCCCAGTGCAGTGGGGCTCTGATGTGGGTTAGGGCCCTGGGGCACTGAATGCAGTAGAAGTCATTAATAGTTCAAGAGAGAAATTTTGAAGTATGCAGTAAAGATGGAGGATGTGCAAAATCGTGAAAATTCCCGAATGTTTACTGACCTGAGCTCAGAGCCGAGTGTTCTTTGAAATCTTCGAAAGATCTTGGCTTAATACTTTGATGTTGCTTCTTTTTCCTGACTGAGGACTGGTGGGTTTGGCAAGTCGCTCTGCTTCCCTCTTCTCCTCCCTTCTCTCATTATTCACTGACAAATCCTCTGACTGGTACACGGGTTTGGCTTGCAGGGGAGAGTGTCATCTCCAGCAAAGGAATTGGGCTGTCCACTTCTTCACTGACATCCTCTGGAGGCCACCAGCCGAGAGTATTACAGTGGAGCCGACACTTTATTTTACAGTAAAGCAAACGTATGGACAATGTCGGCGATTCCCATACTGAATTCAACCATTAAAAAAAAAACCAAAACCAAAAAGACATCAAACAAAAACCCCTGTAGCTAAAGCCTTTACAAATAATGGCATCAGGGCAGAGGCTTCTCTCACCTCACAAGAAGAGGGGACAGGGAAGGTGCTGCATTGCAATGAGTGTGTTACGTGCCGCATAAGCAGGCACTCATCTGCTGGTACCCATGAGGGAACGAATGTTCCCTTATTTCCCCATCCCTCCACCACCAGCTAATCTGTGCCTGCCCGTCTAATTTCCTGGCAACTGTTCTAATGTACAGGCTAATAATGTTTGCAGCAATCCTGGGAGATGTCAGCGTGCAGGGTGGCTATGAGTTTGTAGGGTCCAAAGGAGGATTAATTAGGGGAATTGTGGCATCTGGGTAGGGGGAGTTTTTGAGAAGCCCTTCATCCAGGTGGTATGAGCAGTTCAGATAAGCACCCAAATATTTCTGTGAAGAACTGGAATGCCATCCCTAATTGAAGTTCAACCACTGCTAAGTCTCCTTGATGATTTCCCCTCCTTTCTTCCTCAGAGTATCTTTTCTGTTGTTGTTTTCAACTATAACTTAATGAAAACACATTTGAAAGTAAAATTACAGATTTCTCAGGGACTCTGACCCTTAGGGGCAGCTGTGGAGATACTGCAGAAGGAGCTGAGTACACAAGCTCCTGTTAATTAGAGCAGAGGGAATGATTCATAGGAAATAATTTATTCAATTAATTTAGCCTCTCTTTCTTTTGCAAATTATCTATGAAAAGTTTGCGGTTTTATTGCATTCAGCTGCTAGACAGCAAATTATTTCTCTGCATGTAGTTGACCCCTATGTGGCTTGAAATGTAAGGTCTGGCTTTTAGTTTTTCGGTGGACAGGGGTACTGGAGTTAGTGTTCTTCCTTGATTAAACAACTGACTTCTGGTATGTGCCGTGAAAAACTGATGTTCATTTTTACAAATGTAGAGGTGACCTTCCACGAATATTATTAACCATGGCACAGAAATATCTCTGCCAGTGAACCCATTTACTAGAACAATGATCTGGAAAGTCTGTCCAGTACTTACCCTCCAGTGTCCGACATGGTGTGTCTTTGTGGAGCCTTCCCCTCTGGCAAGCTCAGGGAATTTTTGCTCTTTCTCCTTCACCAGTCCTGTGCAGAGTCCTTTGCTTAAGCTTCTCTCCACGTGGAGGCAACCTCTCCAGAATATCAATTGTCTGATCAAAGCAGCCATGAAGCGCAGTTGTTAAAGTCAAAGTCATAAAATTCATTGCCAATAATCTGATGCGTACTTGCTGAAGTCTTTGTCAGCAAGGTGGGTATTTATTCACTGAAAAGCATTCATGATGCTTACCATTTTCCACCATAAAGATTACAGAATACTTCACAGGCAGGACAAAATCCTAAATAGTGCCTGTAATGACCTTCCACCACCAAGCAAACAGCCCTGCTCCATAACCTTGCAGCACTTCCCTCTGCCTGACTTCCACACATAGGATAAACTAAATTGACACACACTTTGGGTGTGGGCAACTGAATTTGCATATCTGTCTGTCCTGATTTAGGGCAGGGTCGTTGTCTCCAGCAGACTTCTGCTGCCCTGGGAAGAGAGATGTGCAAAGAGCCTGACCCATGGCAAGCAGGCTTTTCTTGAGATGCATCCAAGCATGGGGTTGTAACTCTGAGTTCAAGGTAACATGAGTTTCAGTAACAGCTTTTCACACTCCATCAGAAAGCATTTTTAAAGAGGGATGGTACTGCATGAAAATTAATGCATGGGAGCGTTCTTGTAACAGGTGCATAATATTTCAGTAATAGGCTTGTGGGATGTTTATTCACTTGCCAAATTCATTTATCAGGTATTGGATTCAAAGGATTTCCCAACAGGATATCTGCAGAGATTAGTGAGCTAGGCAAATGTGCTTTGAACGAACACATCCTTTCATCAGGCAGTCATTTGGATAATTCCAGCATCAACGTGCTCGCTGCTGGAATGGGTCTGCTGGTAATTGCATTAACTATTTTTCCTGTGGTCGTACGTATCTGTGCCTTTAGATCCTACAAGGGCAGAGTTTGGCCTACGACTTGTTAGTCAAGAGGTACCTGCCCATCTCTGCCTGCACAGATACAGTTTTAGCCAGCCCAGTCTTGCCCAAAGTAACCTTTCTTGCCTGGAAAGACCTCCTGTATCAAAAACACCCAAATAACTTTGCCAGCACAGGTTGACAATACTTTTTGAAAAATAATTGAGGAAAAATTGCCTTGAAGATGTAAAAACATTGTATTTCAAAGTATTTTAGAATAAAGTATGCTTCATTTTAATTTTCTTGGTTTTCAGTAGGTCTTTGATTTTGTTTTTGAAGTTGAAAGTAAAATTAAACTTGGTTTTACCAGGAGAAATTTTTCATCTGATTTTACCCTTGAAACTTCAAATAGATTGTCATTTTGATGGAGGGCAGGAATCAATACTGAAATAAGAGGAATTACCATGGATTGAAAGCTTCAGAAGTTCATCTTTAAGATGACAAGTCATTCAACAGATATATTGGAACCCATGTTTTATTATCAGATTAATGAAGAAATAGCAAAAGTTTTGTTAGTCTCGTTCCAGCAACTAAGTGGCCCATTTCTTTTCTTATCTGCTGTATCCTATAATATTTCTGGTCTTAGACACTGCAGTAACTAATCATGGAAAAACTAATCAGCTTGGCTTATTAAATGGCCAATTACCTTTCAAGAAAGGATTTTTTCTCTTTTTAGCTACCTGGTCTAAGGAAATGAGTCTCTATTTGAGACACCTGAAGTAAAGAACCATCATTCTTCCATTGATTTTTGAAAATGTGGGTCACCATATGTAATGTACCAAGTTTAAATCCTGTAATGACTTAAATGTGGTTATTCTGTGCCTTGAGCTGTAGAAGTACAAACAAAACTGAGGATTTAAGGGTTAGCATATGACTTTTCAACTCAGTGTGTGCTTTTTTGTCATCTTTTTTGAGCCTTTTAGATTGTGGAGTGCTGAAAGAACATTCAATAAATTTATGTTTGAGTATTCAAGTGTTTCCCTGCCTTATGAAACCAAATCTTACCAAGCCTTCAACCAGGGCCATGGAGACAGCATAAAAGCAAGAAGGATTCTGAGAAACAGAAAAGGGGAACAAGTTTTGGAGTGTTTGTTTGGAAATTTGGAAAGTGTTTGGAGATTTGGGAAGATGATCTAACATGCTTGTAGTTTTCTTTCTTTTTATATCTTTTTTTTCTTTCTTTCTTTTATTTTCCTTTCTTTTTCCAGATTTTTTTTGTTGTTATTTGTAAAGCATAGTATTTTGCTATGAAAGCAATGGTACTCTCCCAGCAACCTCTTTCCCTTGTTTGCATACCTTGGAGGTCACCAGCTGCTCACGCACGCTATTGAGTGGAGGACAGACTCCTTCTTGTGTTCATTATAACAACACAAGAGCAGATGTCTCAGGCTGTAAGCCTCAAGTTGAGTTCTGCAGGCCCCAGGAACGGTGAGATGTGATACACATCTGTGTTTTGGGCTTGGCCTGCTCCAAGGATGTGTGTCAGCTGTGTGCTCCACATCTGAGTTCAAGCCCACATTCCCCCAAAAGTTCTGCTCGGAGTTCCCAACCACAGGCATTGCATGTGCCCACCTCAGTGCATTAGAAATGGCTTGGGAGGGGGATGACAGCCTCTCCCACACAGTTTTGCCATGGTGATAGCACAAACAGGAAGAACATCAGCACCTCATCTTCCCCTGCCAGACAGCCTGCATGGGGCCATGATGTCTTCGCTCACCCCACCACGATTTGCCCTGGTGTCCTCGGGCCAGGCTGTCCTGGGGGACCAGGACATTGTGCCCCACATGCCCAACCATGGGCCCCACATGCCCAACCATGGGTGACAGGTAGGAGGAAGTAGGGGATGTTTCTGGCAGTTGTCATGCTCTCCATCACGAGCAGGCTCCTCTGGCTGTCTCTGGCATGGAAGCAAGTGCATGCAGGAGCCCTTCAGCAGTGAGGAAAGGAAAGCCAAAGCGCACTGCTGCTTTCTGTCATGGAGAGGTTAAAAGCAACTTGCCAACTGACAAGCAGCAGCTGCAAGGAAATTTCCCCATCACCACCATCACCCCTTTTTTTTTCTTTTCTTTTTTTTTTTTAATGACAGCAACATTTTAATCAACTTGGGCTGAGCATGAAAGTCTGAGTGGGAGGTGGGAGGAATATCTGGGGAGGGGAGGAGGAACAGAAGAATGGCTGGCTGCTGGCATATGTCTGAGCTGAGGGACGCTCTCTGCCTAGGAGGACAGTTAACCTACACAAAATGTTCTGGCTTCTTGCCTGTATCAGCCACATCATGCTGCTCCAGCCTTTTGTGCCAGATCCCCGAGATGGTGACTGTCACTCTGACAGAGGGAGAGAGAAGGAGAAGAGATAGAAAAGATGAGGGGGGAGAGAAAGCAAAACAAACGCACAAAACCACCAAATCTAACACCACAACCCAGTAATAAGCTTGCTGTCAAGCCCAGGTAGAGCAGTTGTACTTTTCAGAAATGAGCAGCAGTGGAAAAGTAGCAAGCCAGCTGTGTGCTTCTGCAGAATAAATCAAGGTTGGACAGAAGGCCTCAGAGAGTAAAGTAAGCAAAGCTCCACAGAAATGGCTATGAACATATAGCATTTAATAGGAAACCTGAATTCATAGAGCCTAGCTGCGAGCGAACCACAGCTCAGGCTGGGATTCTTTTTTTCCTCTTAAATCCAGGTGGAAGAAACATACTGATTTCTTGAAGAGAAAAATTCGTTGTCAGAAATGCTCTGATAACACCTTTGTTTGTACCCACAGACTTTCTTATACAAGGGGATATTATGATAGCCTATTGACCAAAACTGCCCCTGGTCTTGGGTCAAATTCCCTGATTTCCTTAAGCCAGGACTTCTGTCACCTCCTCCCTTACAAACTTCTTAAAATCTTCTGTAGAAGGTGGTTATCTCCCACAGATAAGAAGCTGCCTTTCCAAATTATTCCAGAAAGCCAAGTGGTTGCTCTCCACCCCGACACTTTAGGTGTGGGAGTTGACAGACCCATGTCATTACCCAGTCCCCAAAAAATCTTTTATTATTAGCAACACAAATGCCATTCCCAGGGTACACCACACAGCTCTCACATGCAGCTCCAGCACCAGTGAATTAGCTGGACATTGTCAGTGCAGAGCAAAAATGTTCTCCTTTGTCCTCAGATGTCTTCTCAGCCTTGTGGCTTGAGTTTGGAGCTAGCAGCTCCCTTGGCAAAGCCCGGAGGAGGGACTGCCTGTGCCCACCGAAGGCTGGGGTGGGAGCAAGGGGGAAGAACAGCTTTTCAAAGCATGGGGGAGAGTTACAGCTTATCCAAAAGTAGTGTTCAGAAGTGAAGAGACTGCTGGAAAGGGCATCTTAATAGCTAAAAGCTGTGTGTGACTTCACTTTGAGAGCTGGCTGCTGATCTCATAGCTTGCGCTCAAATTGTGCTTTCAAGCTGTTCTCCAAAACCACTTATATACTTCAAAGATATTTTTGATGGAGCCCGAGATTCTCCCGTAGCTTGAGTGAAAGCACCAAATACAATGAGATTCACATCAGAATAACACATTATTCTAGGATATTTGAGGATGAAGGAAGATACCTAACGTCATTCAAATGAAAGCATGCGAGGTGGGGAGGCTTGAGCATAATTTAATTTATTTTACTTAGACTTGTCACAGAAAAAAAGAAAAGCATCTAGGGACACTTAATGTGATTTTTTAAATCTGTGTAAGCCACAAATCAAGAAATTTGTTGGAAACAAGTAGATAAACGGTTTAAAGTACACATTAGGTGCATATGGACCCACAGCTGCTCTTATTCCCACTGCCACCCAAAGTACAGGTCTTTCTGTGATACAGCCTGTCACACAAGGACTGTGCCAGATGTCTTGCAAAAACCCTCTCAGCACCTCCTCTCCTGTGCTGGCAGCTTCTGAAGGGCAGAAAGAGAGAGACAGTGGACGGGGGGTTACAGCAAACACCTTCCAGCTGGTTGGAAGCTTTCATCTGCCCCAAATGGATGGTAAGGCTACTTGAATAAGCTGTGTATTTATCTCACATCTCCTCAGAGAATTCTAAAAGTGACACTGCTGTACCTCAGTGGAAAGGCAGCAGAAGTTGAAAAAGTAAACAGAAGAGCCTAGTGGATGGTTTTATAGAAGGTTCAGACCTTACTGCTTTCTTATATATCTTACTATTTATCCACTGATATCTTGCTACAGGTAATCATTTGTGATGCAGATATATCTGTGGTTGTTTAGGTGCCAGGTTAACACCATGCATTATATGGGATGTAAAAGTTGGTGGGAAAAAAAGAAATTTCTCTGCTTGTTGCCACTTGCTTAGGGTTTACATGTAAAGAATCATGAAAGATGTTGTTTTCAGGACCCTGTTTTCTTCCCACCTCTCTACTTTTGGCAATATTATCTGTGTCAATTTTGTTGTTCAGCTACTTCTGGTGGAAAAGTTTTCGCAGGCATCAACATTAAAGGCCCTTCAGGACTTAGCTGGATGTTTTAGCTCTTGAATAAAGGCTCCTTTCTCTCATATCTGTTAATAAAAAATACAAGCCCCTGAAGCTTTTAATAGCTGTATAGATACTAGGATAAGTGAAAGATGTTAACAGAAGTGGGGGGATGCTTGTTGGAGCATCTTTCACTGTGAGAATGTTACAGGCAGCTCACCCAGCAGTCCTCCATGTCTTCCTACACTGAAAAAGCCTTCAACAGTGGCACAGGCTGGGGTTCCTTGGGTTGTAGTGCACAGATGTGCTCTGACAGTGGCCACCTCTGAAACCAAAGGTAGAGGGGAGAGTTCTGTAGCAAGGTGGTAGCAGCTGGGAGTGGCATTTACTGCACCCACTCAAACTCCATCAAACTCAGTCCATGAGGCAGGCATCAAGACCAAAACAGTGACCAACTGGTCCCTGGAGAGAAGTTGCTCATCCTGATGTGGACACAAATCCTTCTTGTGTTAAACACCTGCCTTAGAATGCTGTGTCTCACTCCCCACAAGTTGCCCCCACTCTGGGCATTTTGCCAGCCTAACCAGCTGACTCTGACTTAAAGCTTCACTTTAAGGTGCATAAAGTTTTAGACAGTAGGATAAATGCCATCTCTGGTTTCTGAACAGCTAAAGCAACAATCAATTGTTAAATAATGAGTGTTTTGTCACACTGGCCTTCTAGCAAGTCCTGTGGCCAAAACAGACTCCAGCAATTAGCTTTTCTCCATCTCCCTAACAGAAAAACAGAGTGTATCACATCATTTAATGAATAACATTGGACATGCAGAAAGAGGTACTGATGCAAAATGAGCTTTGGTTAAATCATGATAATTGGGTTCAGCACTTACTGAGTTAATGTTAGACATTGGAAAAACCTGCATTTTGAGCAGGATGAATTTAAGTGTGGCGTAAGTGTGAATATCCCATAAGAGGTGGTGCACCTCATTCAGCTGATGAGGGATATAAAATCAGAATTGCCCCCAGAAGTATATGTAGCCATCCAGAGAGCAGCTTTTAGACAAACATCACTTGAGAACATGTTTCATTGAGACACTAGATGTGTCTGAAGGAGGATACACGGTACTTGTAAAGCAGAGCAGAGCATAACACTGCCCTCTTTTGTGTGAGACAACACATGGTCACCTGGCATCCTCAGCATAATTCCTGGGAAATGCTGCTTTTATGCAGCTAGTAATTATATCAGTCTCATATAGAGATCCTTTCTGCAATGGGGAAGAGGGAATGATGTATGTACTCTTCAGCCTAAATAAAGGAAGAATTATGCGTTCAATTTTACCTGTGCAAATTATTTGAGAATCAGGTTAGGCAGGTAGGCTCACTGGCATTGGGAGGGCAAGATTATCTTTTTCCTGTAGCCCTAAAGAATTAAAGCACCTTGCTCAAGAAGGACCCCAAAACGTGAATGTGTCTGCTGAGCACGTGTGCTGGAGCTCAAGTTTGTGTCAAGCAGAGCTCTCTGTCTGAGGGTGGATTTGGACCATGTCCAGGGGCTTTAGAGAAAGCAGGAGCTTCTATTATGAAACAGGGGTTTCTACTGCTTGTTAGAGAAGTGTGTCAGCTATGATGTTTCATGTGTGATTTCATGCTCATATTAAAGGCCTGTTTTTTGGCAATCATTACAAAATGAGCTGAAGTCCAAGTCTGCTTCTGAGCCCAAAACACCACCAGTGACCAGATCAGTAACCTCCTGCCAGCTCTCACTGGTTGTGAGGAGAGAGGAGGGATATTTTCACCCCAAGTTCATATCATCACCCCAAGTTCAGTCATCAGCAAGAATGAACAAAATCATCAAAATCTTTGGCCCATCCCTTCCAGGTGCACATTGTTGATGCACCAGCAATGTTCTTGAGAGGGTCACATATTTTGTTTGGATTCTCAATACGCAGCAATAGGCAGGAGAAATGTTTGCAAGGCAAATGCTTTCTGATGGGCCTGCCCCTGAACTCACCAGTCACAAGCCATTTGTATGGAAATGACACTAAAATTGCTATCCTAGAGCTGCATCCAACCTCAGCTTCTGCCAGCAGAAGATACTGGGTACCAGATGGCAGAAATCCTACCCGAGCACCAAGTGGTTTAAACTGCTCTTTTTGCTAGGAATTTAAATAGTCCATATGCTGAAAGTACAACGCTCGGCTGCACCCTGGCTGCCTACTGGAGGCCTCTGCTGCCTGAGCTAAAAGAGATGAGCAATTAGCTCGTAGCAGCTTGGAGCTTGTATCCCCCTTACGTCCCAACGTCAGGCCGTGCTACAGTCACACACACATCAAAATGTCTGCTCATGCATCTGGAGAAAGATGGTAGTGTCTGAATATACAGTCTGATTGTCAAACTGGGGCTGTTGTGTCAAAGACTCGAGAGAAAAGCAAAGACTGAGAGTGGTCTGTGTGTCTGGTTTCCTCTTTTTCTGAGCTTCTGGGATTGCCTTGTGAACCCCAGGCTGAGGAACTCAAGGGGCATAGTTTGTCACGGATTTCAGGGGAGCACAAACAGTGCTCTGTGGGGGATTTGCAGCCTCAGATTTCGAGGGCCTGGTGAGACACCAAAGCTGCTTTACAGCATGATACACAGTGCCTGGAACAGAAGGTCCTCAGCTCTGGTCACAGGTTGTGCTCGCCATTGTGCAGCTAGGACAGCTCTGCTCTTTGATCATTTGGGTGATTTCATTTAGTTGCTGGAAAGGGCTTGCATCTCCCTGGGCAGATCCCCTACTTTATAAGTCATCTTCCAAAAATATGCCATCAGTCTGGCTGGCTGAGGCCGTACCTGTTCCAAGGCAGTAATGTCCTTTTTTTGTGTGTTGAAAACGTTACCAAGCACAGTGCTTCAAATGAAGAAGTGCCCTACCTCATGCAGAAATGTTATCCCTTCTCCTGATTTATAGTCTTTTCTCTGATTCATCCAGTTTCCCCTTGCCTATTGTGCTGGAGTTGAACTCCAGATGGATGGCTCGGAGGGTTTTGCTAAAGTAACCCCTGGAGAAAATTCCTTTCCTGGTCAGATCACTCTGAATTACTCCTCTGCTTAAAATGTACTCTTGCTGTCCTGGCTCACTGCCTCTACATTTATTATGTAACATTTTTCTAATTTAAATTGTTTTCTATTTACTGGCCCAGTTGCCTGAAAGATCTGCTTCATCCCAAATCCAGTTACATTGGTCATTATTCACCTTTTCTTTCTCCACTACTGTCAGACATTGGTATCTCACATCTGATGTCCTTATCTAAATCATTTATGTACATTCATTTAAAGGATAGGGAGGCCAAATGTTTCGAAATCTTGCAAGGTCACGGAAAATAAAGCTAAGATGTCATTTGTTTTTTTTCTTGTCCTTTTTTATGTGGAAAATTGTACTTTGGTATTCATAAGGAGACTTTTATTAGCAAATGTAAGAGTGCTTTGAAATGGGTATTTTAATTATGCATGTAATTTTTTATGATTGTGACTATTAGTATTTAGCTTGCTTGTTATCCTTGATTTTTTTTATTCCTAGAGGGTCTCCAGATGAACAAAGCAGCACATATTTTAGTAAATTATTCTCTTTGCATCTGTGAGTTACTGACCCTTTTAAAAACACTTTTTGCTAATATATACATATATATATATATATATATATAAAATAATACAGTTTTTTCTTCAAATGAGAATAGATATCAAGAATTTCCCAATGCAAATGATTCTCTAGCTGTTCCTTTTAGCCCTGTGCCAGAGCTAGATAACTTCCAAGGGGCTCCAAACCTTGAACTTCAGGAGGCTCAACCCATCCTAATATGTAGGAACTTGCTGCAGGGTTTCACTGGGCTCCAGGGCAAGTTTGTTCATTGCGACAGAAATTATGTCTCTTCCCAAATGCAGCAAATTGTAGGCAATCCTTAACAGTAGACATGAATCCATTTTCACAGGTATCAGACCTTACATCTCAGCAAGTAGACTCCATTTTCACAGAATATGTAGATAAAGGGGTTGAGGTTTGGAAATCGCCAAAGAAAGAATCACATGATGGGGTGATGAAAAACTTTCTCACATACAGCATGCACTGAGCTGGTGTCTCCACAGCTTGCTTTACTCTACATCTCCTCACACTAATTATGTCTCTGAAGTGAGAAAGCACTGTTATTGTCACTGAATGCATGGGTTTGTTTGATGATGGACAGATGGGAAATCTGTAAGAAAGATAGAAGAAAATAATCTAGATTTCACAAGTTCTGGACTAGGAAAAGCAAATTAGGGGGTTAAAAAGTGCTGTGGATTAGAGAGTAAGTCACCTGAATAGAAGAGTGGAATGTGTTTCATCAGGGATTTATTGCATTTTCTCTTTTTCAGCTTAAAGTGGTGAAATAAAAATGTCAACAATTGACTAACAAACTAAACTGATCCAATATCTATTAACATTTTATACTCCTCAGGTGGCACTAGTCACAAAATAACCCTTGGTTAATGTATGTTCTAAATATCAACCATAAGTTTCAGTATTTGTCGTCAAATGGGCTTTAATACTGAAGCTTCACATGCACAGAAAAGTAGAAGGAGAAAGTAATGTTTGCAGACAGCAAGACTAGAGATGCCATACTAAATACAAAAACACCCCTTCAGAAAGCCACTCTGGTTACTAATAAAAGAGAACTATTAGAGACAAAATAAGCATCAAAATGAGAAAACTAAAAAAGATTAATTTTTGCATGCTAAATGCTAAATGTAAAACTAAATTAAGCAGGAATAATAGATTTTCAGGAGATCTTTTACAAAAACATAAAAGGTACCAGTGATAAGAATGGCAGCAGAATCGGCAATGACAAAAGCAACTACCTTTGATACAGAAAAAGAGTCATGCAACCAGCAGATGAACAGGAAGCAAAAGAAGGATTTAAGAGAGACGAGGTCATTATGGCAAGAGAAAATTAATTATTGGTCTCACCACTCACTATCTGTGAGACAGGGTCTCACATCAGAACTCTATTTGGTGTCGAGTAGCCTAAGAAACTATCTAGAACAGGAGTGTCAAAGGAAGAGATTGCTGGACAAATCACAAGAACAAGGCAGAGGTCACTGAAGAGTTATTAGGGAGCCAGATATTAAATTGTTCAACAACTAATTCTCATGTGTAACCTACCATTTTTTCTGCAGAACAATGTTCTCTGGCAAGTGTGTCACCAGCCTTTAGTAATGACTGCAGGCTTCACTGGGAACTACCGATCAATATAACCACAGTCAAGCTTGCAGAAACAATCATAAACAGAATTCTTAGACACAAAAATACATACACTTTGTTCAGAAAGAACAGTACAGATTTTGTAAAGTCTTACTTGGAGACTTGGAGGAGCTGGCAACTACCTGAAAAAATGTGATCCAGCTGCTAAGTATTGAACTTACATTTGACAATGCTTTCGACAAGATCTCTCACCACAAGACTTTAAGGAAAGGCAGTTCTCACGGACCCCGCAGGACCAGGGACATGGCAGGGAGGAGAGTCATCAGGCAGAAAAGTTCTTGGGTTTGCTCTATGTATTTGTGTGATTTTCAGCAAAGCTGGTGAATCTTGAAGTGACAAATTCTGCAGAAAAGATAAAATTACTCAGAATAATAAAATAGGAGACAACCTCTGAGAGAGACTATTAAAGAAGTCTACAGACTGGGGAGTGATGTGTAGCAAGCAAATGGGGAATGGTGATTCATTATTTCTGTCGGTTCCAGACCCATGAGGTACCCAATGAAAACTATGAAGTAGCAAGACTGAAATAAACAAAAATGGGTTTTGTCACAATATATATAAACTCTTAAACCGTGGTACTCATTACCACTGAACATTGCAGGTGCCAACTAAAATCAGGTTCAAAACCAGATCAGGCAACTCAGAGCTACCCGTGAATAAATTTTGGGTCAGACCTAGTATGGCAGTTTCAATAGCCTGTGGGAAAAAAAGTCATGTTGCTGATGGTACAAAATGGTACTTCTTGCATTAAAGCATTCTTACATTTAAAATGAGTGCTTAGATGGTGAAGTGAGCTGTCAGAGTTTGGTTCTTGGCACAGCTGGTCAGAAAAATTGCAGAAAGTCTGTATTGCCATCAGAAATCAAAACAGTTTGCAAAAGAGGATTGCTTTCAGTAGATTCCGGGAAGAAAATCACTGAAAAAAGTGCTGACGGGGTAAGGTTGAAACATCCCAACCTACTTTTTACTTTGAAATGATTCTCTGCCTTGATTTTTTTTTTATTACTTTGTATTAGCTTTTTTACTATAACATAATATTAACTTTAAAAAATCAAAACAGAATGTTTCAGTTTCCATTACAACAAAACCTGTCAATCAACTTGAAATGCATTGAAGACTTTTTTAAATTCACTTTTGCAGAGAATTTCAGACTCTGGGGGTTTCAGTGCAATGCAGAATAAAGTTAACTTTTGAAACCTGAAAGATCTGTGAAAATCAGGACTCTTGTTCTTTAAAACTTGGCTGAAATCACTCTATTTTCTTTCACTTTCAGTTTGCTTATCTGAAAGGTGGTAAGAATGTTGCAGATCCATTTTTGCAAAGCCTTTTCAGACTGAGCACCCAAGAATTCCACATTTCTGTGTCTGATGCTAAAATTGTATGATTCCCAAGCACCATCCCAATTCCACCACCTTCAGCTGTGTCCCTCTCTCCCCCAGTCATATGTTCACAAATTTCAATGGTACTTCTTTTTCCCCCTCTCCTTTTCTTCCTGTCCCCATCTAATGTTTCTGGTTTGCCTTTTTATTTGTGCAAACTGGGAACTGTTCCCTTCTAGAATGGGGGGAGGAGTTACTTTCCAGAAGGCTATTGGATTTGCCCTTGTCCAAGATCTTTTCATGATTAGTGGCTTATTGAGTGGAGCATGCAAACTCCTGACAGCCCGAGCAGAGCTGAATCAACTTTGGCAGGACAGTATGAGGAAGTTCACAGTGCCACCACTTGTGCTATAAATAGGAAAATAAAAGGAAGAGCTCATCCTCTAAACTATGCACATTACATCCTCAGATTGGGGACTCAAGCGTGCTTTGTGCTCTGCATTAGCCATCTGCACCAGAGGGAATGTCTTCCTCGTTCTGTTCCCAGGACAGACGCATCCGGATTGCTACAAGATAGCGTGAGGCAGGAAGAGTTTTCTGGATCCTGGAATGCCAATAAGCACTTCAAACATCTTTCTTGGCTTCTGGAGTCCCTGCATCCAGCACCCTGGAGCGTGATTTCTTTTTATAAAAAGAAAGCCTGTGCTATTTTTCATACCAATCACACGCTGTTCTAAATGGCTTAAAAGTTTCAAGGACTCCAAATGCTGAAAAACAGCTGTATGCTGATGTGAGCAGCATGTGTAAGGATGATTTAAATCTAGTTTTTATCCTGTTTAACTCCCAGTGGCTTTTATGTTTTCCATAAATGGATGAGAAAAGTTCTTGGCTGGAAAGAGTCATAAAAACATGTAATAAATTCTTTGTAACCTCAACATGAGCAATTCATCATGTTTTTGTTTGTTTGTTTTCTGGGATTTTGTTTGCTTTCTCTGACTTTGACATGTCATGGATCTCTGATAAGTCTCTTGCTCCTCACTACATGCTGAGCCACACTGATAAACTGTTCTTCATGTTTTGGTTACAAGGTGGTGACCTACATCCAGAACATCCACTGCCTAGGATGGCCACAAGGACAAGGACCACCTCTGTCCTGCTGAAATGTGAGTCTTCCTAAAAATCTCTCCTGTTGGCTAATTACTGTCAGCAGCCCAGAGACCACAAGAGGCAGTAGGACTCCTTAGCAAGAGCTCAGCAGATTACAAGTGGAAGTTTGGGGGTTTGACTGTCCCCTGTTGCTGATTTGAGAAAGCGCTTTGTGGCACCCAACCCAGCCCAGCAGAACTGCTGACAGAGGATTCCAGGCCCTCCTGAACAGATCCTAGTGTGTGTATTCTCATCACATCTCCAGGGCCAGATTTAGTGATAATTTGACTCAAACTAATATCTACATAAGGGGATTTTGCAAATTTATAATTTCCAAAGGGCACATCTGCTAATATTCTATTATAATTTTTGAACTCCATTTCTTTCATTAAGGAGCTAATTTTGTTCCCAAGAGGATCATTAGCTTTTACCCATTTTGATTAATTTAATTCATATTACCAATAGCTACCTAAGGCTTTATGAACTGGATGGGAACTTTTAGCTTTTGCTTTAACGCAGTCTCTCACCATGAGAAATCTTGTCACCTCTAATTGCATTTAGAGGAATTTAAATTAATTTCCTTTGACATTTTTTTTTCAGATCTATACTGAGTGCATGTTACGCTCTTCACAATGCTCTTATTCTGCCTTCATAAAAATGTTAAGCATGGAGGGCTCTTTGTCCAGGATTATCCCAAAATCACTCTTAGGAGACTTGATCCCAAGAGGTATGGGATTTCCTCAACTCCTAGTGAGTTACAGAGCAGAAGTATAGATTTTCTTTTCCTCATATCTGTTTCAGTGGAGTTTAGCCTTGGGCTCTTCTCCTCCACAGGTCTCCCTGGGGTTCTTGCATCCAACTTTACAGAGGTCTTGGAAGATTTGTGCCCAGGAGAGAGAAAGTGGCCAAGGGAGTTACCTTTCACCCATCACGAACATGGGGATGAGGTAATAACAGCAAAGAGAGGACCAACGGGTGGTTGGTGTATGGCACCTGGGACAATACCAGTGCTTTTACAGAGGTAGGAGCAGATGCTGTTAGTGAATGGGCCCAACAGGGCTTCTCAGACATCTCTGGTGGCTACTACTCTCTCTGCAGCCTCTGTCAAGCAAAAGCCATCATGCTTCCTCTTTCCCCACTGTCACAGTCAAGCTCCAGGCCCTGGCTATGATCATATATTTCACCATTAGCAGCAATTTCTTCTCAAATCATGATGGCGACTTGATAGCAAAATGTAAGTGCAAGTTCCTGTGAGCCGCATTTCTTTCCATTTTTGCCTGCATTTGCAAAGGCTACAGTGTTGTTCAATTTTCCTTTCTATTGACTGTCAATGGGAATTCACCCTAGCTGGATGAAAAAAACCACCCTCCTCAGGCCTAAAATGCCACTCTGCATGATCCTAATAGCTTGTTATTTTTGGATGCTTAGCTTCAGCCATGGGGATTGTAGCTGCTTCTTCAATTCCGTGATATTAGCATTAAAACTGGTGGGTTCTCATCACAGGTAAAACCATGGGATATAGGAAACTGGCCTTCAAAGCCCTTTACAGTGGCAGCTATAAATGGCAGAAACGCAGTAAATGTTTTGCATGGGCAAAGTACAAGCAGAGTCTGCATTCTCCTAATGGCACATCCTTGGAGACCACACAGTTGCTATTTAAAGACCTTGAGCATCCACTAAATCCAGCAGGAACTGTGGGCACTATAAATAGTCCATGCTGGGATTGATGTAGCAGAGCTGAAGCTGAGGAACAGCGTTGTGAAACCTCTGGGATAAAGGCAGAGATGTAAAAAAAATAGGTCTGGATGCAGAGTCTGGCCCATACCTTTGAAGCTAAGGTAGTTATACCCACTACTTACATGAATTCCCTTGCTGTGTGTGTATTTTGAAGCGCACAAGCAGGAGGTAGCCTGCAAAACCCTACCTTGTTGAGTGCTGATTGTGAGCTGAAGACAATCCTGAGCAGGAGCGCAGACGGGACCTCCTGAAATGGCCAGCTGCCCTGTGCATGCAGCACAAAAGCAATAAATCCCTTATCTCACCAGCCTATAAATCTTTGTTGACCATCTCTGTGCATGTCTCTATAAGAACATTTGATCTAATAGCCTTTTTAAAAATTTCCCTTCATTTTCCAGCATAACCCCCCAGTGAATCATTAATGTAACAAGATAAAGATCTCTAGCTAAGGAATTATTCTTATTATAAAGTTCCCAAGTTCTAGTAGCAAACCTCTCCAGGGTATATATTAAGCCAAAAAGGTCCCACACAATCATTTAAATCTACAAAATTCAATTCATTTCTGACTCCCTCCAGGCACTTGTTTTATAGTGATCTAATAAAGGAGAGTTGTGGCTGTTAAATGATAAAGTCTCCAAAGGGGACGTGGGAACTCTGCACACTAGTCCCCAACATTTGCTGGGAACATTTATTCCTCCATCTCACCTACATCCCTTTTGACAAGAAAACCTTTCAAAGTCTTGCAAAATGAGAAGTTGATTCTTTTTTCAAGGGAAAGCAAAGTCCAAAAAATTTCCTTACATAAATGTACCGCTCAAGGATATAGGTTACAAAAAGGTTAAGCACTTAATTATTCCAGAAATTGTATGTATGTCTTCACCGAATCACTGAAACTGAAGATGGAGCAAATGCACACCTGCTCTATTTCCTTGCTGTTGCATCCCTGAGATGCTTTTTCTGGTACTTCCTCCAGCCTAGTTCTAAATTACCTGTGAAATTATCATTGGCGCAATTCTGTTGTGCGATAATGCACATAGATTCCCTGGAAGACAGAGTCTAATGATTTGGGGGTTTTTTCACATAATCTTGAGAATAGAAAGGTAGGGATAATACAATACTAGCTCTCCTGATTGCATCAAAAGCATAACTGCAGGTATATCAGTATCATCCACTCAACTGCACTCAAGAGGCATTAGATATTTTTTTTTACAGTTGAAAAATATATTTACATGAGGTTTTGTGTAAGAAAAATGAGTCTCTTACCTGATGTTAAACACAACATCCTACCTAATGCAGACACAGGGCTAGGTCAGGCTTGATACTACAGCAGCTAGTTACAGTCCACCTGAGAATCCCCAGGGTTAATCACCATCGGGTAATACAGGTTTTGCAGTATCAATTTTTGTCCATGCAATAAGAGATTATTTGTGTTCATTTTTAACTGCGTGGTAACCACTGTATTTTGCAACACACAGTATTTTCCTTGCAAAGATGAGGCATAAAAGAGAAAATTGGAGCTTCCTTCCAAATTGCAAAAAATAACAGTTCTGGGATAGATGCACAAAGACCAGGGGAGAGCCAGCTTTATTTCCAAGGAAGCCGTTTCAATTTGTCCTCCAGTGCCCACACTTTAATGCATTAAGTGATTTTGGGGCTTGCCACTGGGACTGAATTTTTTTTCAGCCAAAGGCAGGCTTTGTGAGAATGTTTAAAGAAATCAATATGGGAGGTTTGTCTAAGGTTACATGTTTGTTAATGTTTTATTGATTACACTATTGGTTGTGAATTATGTAACTTAATAAAGCTGTGGACTCTTTCTAATAAAGACAAAGAGGTTATTCCATTAGCTGGCAACTTAAGGCAAAGAAACTTAATAATATAGCACATTATAAGACCACAGCCCAGAGTCTGACAAATCCAATTCACCATGAAGTGGCTGTGATGTTGCAGACTGGGCTGTGTCCTCATGCAATTAGGCTGTGCAGGTCAAGTTTAAAAGAGGGTGAGGTCTGCTCTCTGAAGCTGTGATGTGGCCATAAAAAGCAGATGAGAACAGTGAAGCAGCCTGAAAGGACACACAGAGTAGTTCTGGAGTCTTGGGCACCCCACACACAGCTGAGATGGCACTTGTCCCATTGCAGCCTTCTGCCACATACTCATGTTTTTAGCTGAGACTTCTGTTGAGAGGTAGTTTTCCCCAAAATTGCTTCTCACATCTCCTTGGAGATTAACCTGGTTTATTTTATTTTATTTAAAAGAAAGCTCTCAATACCTGGGGGTTGGGGTGGGGGGGGGAATACTGAAAATGCTTTAAAAGGAAATGAAATGGTGAATTTCCAAGTGACTAAAGATTACCTCTCCACAATACAATAGCACTTCCACAGCTGTGAAGAACAGATACTGCAGCTCCTCTTGGGACACGTGGGATTGACAAGCAGTTGCTTGCAGAAGGGGGTCTAATATTTGACTTGACTGCAGTTGCCAGGCATGGGAGTTGTCTTGAGAGCAGAAAAAAAGCACCCCATGTCAGAGAGTGATGGAGCACCTCCTCCAGCTGCCTTCACAACCTAATGTTTTTTATTTAGCTGGGAGCAGAGGCTCCAAATCCTATCTCCAGAATGATTCCCAGCCCTGGTCCCCTGCCATCCTCACACACCCCTCCCAGCATCCTCTCAGATCCAGACTCAGTAATTAAGCACAGGCATCAGCAAGGCCACCTGGGCCACTCTTTGGGTGCTTGAAGCACCATCGGTCCACAGGGGACATGGCAATCACACAGATTTCATAGAAACATAGAATCATAGAATGATTAGGGTTGGAAGGAACCTTAAAGAACATCTGTTCCAGCCCCCTGCCATGGGCAGGGACACTTTCTACTAGAGCAGGTGGAAGCCCCATCCAACCTGGCCTCGAACACTGCCAGGGATGGGGCAGCCACAGCTTCTCTGGGCAACCTGTTCAGTGCCTCACTGCCCTCATCCTAGTATGTAATCTAAACCCACCCATGTTCAGTTTAAAGCCAATTCTCCTTGTTCTATCCCTACACGCCCTTATAAAAAGTCCCTCTCTGGCTCTCTTGCAGCCCCCCTTCAGGCACTGTAAGGCTGCTCTTACGTCTCCCTGGAGCTTTCTCCTCTCCAGGCTGAACAACCCCAACTGTTTCAGCCTGTCTGCATAGGAGAGGTGCTTCAGCCCCTTGATCATCTTCATGGCCTCCTCTGGACTCACTCCTGCAAGTCCACATCCTTCTTACATTGGGGGTGCCAGAGCTGGATGCAGTTAATTTCTAGTTAATGCAAGCTGTGGACTGGAGGAGTGGGTCTGCTACTGGCCAGAGTGTTCCTCTCCAGGACAGGCTGACCTCCTCTTGCCTGCTAGTCTATCAGCACAACCATTACCTGCTAACATGGAAACTGTCAGACCACACAGGTCTGCCCTGCCAGGAAGCGCCAGGTGTTGTCAGGTGAAAACACCTGAAATCTGTCTGTCAGGTTAATGAATTCAGCCACCTAAAATGGACAAACTCAGGGTCACCTGGTACATTTTGCAAATGAAAGGTCTTTCAGCTGCTGGCACTAGAAGCTTTTCAGTTTCTCATCTAGGTAAATAAACCCCTTATTTTCGCAAGAAATTCAGAGGCTGAGGACAGATTATGCTCATGGTTACATCTGTGTCAAATCAAGGCAGTTACCAGGTGCTGCATGCATGGAGCAGGCTCTGTGGATTTAGAGCTGTGAATTAATCCCATAGGAAGACACATTTACTTCATTGGGAATTTAAGGGGAATGGCATAACAAAACTGACTCTGTGTATTTGGGCTTTTTAAGTGACAGATGTGTCCTGCCCTGCAGTATCTGTTGTTACAAACCCACTAAACTTGTAACCAGCATCCTAAAGTGAAGTCCCTCTCTACAACTAAAACCTTTCCCTTTCACTAAAATCACCGACATCTCAACCCTGGAAGAATAACAAAAACCTCACAACCCAAATATTAACTCAGAAAAAACTAAAGAAAATACCAAAATAAACTAAAAAACAAATTTTAAAAATAAATCCTTAAGGACAATGATTCACTTTCATACAGCCCTGTAGGAAGGAAGACACCAGGCCACACTAGTACAAGACCGCAAAGTGTGTTTTGAAAGAGGCAGATCTCCCAGAATGAGCCTGTGTGCCAGCAGTAACAGAGGTGGTGGTGCATCCTCCTCATCACCACCAGGTTTTGCTTTTAAAACTGAGCAGTGAGTGAAAGGATGGACTGACAGTGCTCAGTAGGGCACAAAATGATCTCTGAAACATACAATCCACACAACAGCAAATTATTCTGACTTGACCATCAGCCACAGGTAATGAAGCTAATGAACTAACGAGGTGCTGCCAGCCTCAGCCTTAGTCTTGAGTGGGAGATGTTAGATTAAACCCATTCCCACTGTAGCAATGACAAGTTGCTCGTCTGTTAGCAAAAGAGCAGCTTCAAATCCTTCATTTGTCTCGTCAGGAGTTCAGTTTTGTGGAGGGTAAAAATAGTGATGGAAAGGAATGATTAAACAGCTTTAGTAAGACGGTTAAGGTTATCTTTGCAAGCTAAATTTCTGCTGTAAGAAAGTGAATCTCCCAGCTGATGGTTGTTTTAGCCACGCTGCCATTACTCTGTGCTGCTGCCAGTTTAACACCGATACCATTCCCCACCCTGTTGTTCCTGGCTCTCTCTGGGCCTCTGGTTTCTGACTCCAAGCAAGCTGGAAAGGACAGAAAAGGGAAACCAGAAAAGCTGCTACAGCACCCAGGTGAGCTGTACTCAGTCATTACATTTTTCCCCCTTTCTTTTGTCTTGCAATGTGTCATGTTCACATCTAATTATGATCTGACAGTGCCAATACTTGGTATTATTTTAATATTTATGCCTGTGAATAACCCCTCTAAAATGAAAGGATTAGTGCTTGTATGATCAAAGCCACTGTAAACTCTGTGTTCTCTGTGGTGGCAAGTGTGTTTTATATTTGCTCCCTAAGCTGCTTTGAACGCTGTGGCCACTGCAAAAATAGTGCATAACAATGAGTTTTCAATAGCAATACTTAACCATTCTTCAACTGAGAAGGGAAAATGTCTGATTCAATCATAATTTTGTTACGGTGCTGTTGGGTTTTTTCTTTACGAGATCGTTAAATAAGCATGAATGAGGTACAGTATCCTGGGTTTTATTGGAGGCATAAGCACCAGAGTCATTCACAAAATGTTCCCCATTATCACGTGTAATTGAAAAACAAAAGAAAATAGTCTCTTTGGGAGTTTAACATATATGATTTCTTTTAAAGAGCTAATGATGTGGGAGATAGGCAGCATTAATTCTGTACATGCTCTTTCTAACTTGCATCATATTTTTAATCCTTTCAATAACTCAAGACCCAACATTCCTAGTTAAATGGGCTTTTACTTTTCTTCTTTTTAATTAGCGCATACAGTTCAATGTCAGTTCGCTTTCTCTACGCTTGACTTGGATACTTAACTTTATTGCTCATTGATTTATGTTATGGGAGACCCAGCACTGTCAATCATTGAGCTGCTCTACAGACTTCAGACAAAGATGATGATCAAATCTACATGATCAGAAACATTTGGGCAAAAGCAATAAGCAGCAGCTCCTGGGCAGGGGGAGGGTAGGGGCATGTGGGAGGGAAGGCAAGGCAAGGGAAAAAGTTCAGATGTTGTTGTGGAGTTATACAGAAACCACTACCCCACTTTCCCAACATGCTTTCTCCTTGTCTGTTTCATGCAGCTTCTTAAAAATACAAATCATTAAAAAGAAATAGATAAGTAAATCTAACACCAGAGAAGGTGGTGAAGTACAAAGCAGGATCTTGATGGGAATTGTATTTTATTATATGGCCTGTGGTAGGAAAGCATTTGGAAATTAGTCTTGAGATTTCTGTTCTGCCTTAGTATTTTTGTCCTTGGGAGAGGTTGTCTCGCTGCCCTTCCTGATCATATTGACTCAAAGGAGAAATATGTGCTGAGGTAGCAACTGGGCACAGAGTGATGGCTGAGGCACGGGGAGGCTGCAGCACAAGGGGTCCATGCAAATGTACAGAGAAAGTCTTTCCCATGTCCGCAGGGGCTGCCGACAGTGACATTTCTTCCACGTCTCAGGATAGAGTAGTTCTCATCCCCAGCCACGATGAAGCCAGGGAAGCTGGGGAACTACTCTACCCTGAGACGTGGAAGAAATGTCACCGTCGGCAGCCCCTGCAGACACGGGAAAGACTTCCCTGTACTTGTTCCCTTTCTCACTGCCAGCCTCACAGCATCTGGGAATGGCACAGAGCAGCAAAAGGTGGGAGGAGAATAAAGATGTTATTGAAGATCATAGATCAGGTACTGGCAAACTCTTTAAACTTACCCTAATTTTGTCTACTTAGCATTTCATCAAAATGCATCCGTGTTTCAAACAAATCTCTGAAGCCTCTCTCTCCAGTGAAGCCCATTACATTTTGTGCTGCACAACTTTGATCTCGCAGAACAGTCTCTTAATATTAAGTAATAAGGCATCATTTGGTTTGCATTTCATCCATTCTTTATCACATCTACATTCAGGTAATTGCTTCCACATGCTCTTTAGTAAAAGAAAAACTCAACTGCAGTTCAAGCGTGTTTACATTTATGGATGGATTGAGTATGTCAAGTGTCGACACTTTATTTTTTTTTCTCCAAGGCAACCAATCCTCACAGACCATTTAAAGGAGGGAGGAGAAAAAAAGTCAGTAATTCATGTTTCAAAAATTTCCAAAATTGCTCCCAACTGAGATGTTTTTCAAAGCTCTAATTTACCCTACACAAAGCTTTAACGCTTGCCATGCCATTGTGTTATGTCAGGGTAGGCCTCCCATGCGTTTGGTTATGTGTTGCTATTTAATGTGGCAAAAGCTTAAACTCTTCCTATACTACAAGGTGTTAATAAGGTAACCTGTGACTATTTCTTCAAAGTGGAACAAAGCTGCATTTTGTCTTTCCTAGGAATTTGTAGTGAGTAGCTCCACTTCTCCCCTGTGCTGCTAGCAGAAAGAGAAATAGTTTGCCAACTACAGCATGAATTGTGAAGCCTGAGAGAATAGCAGTGTGAACATAACAATGCTAAAATACAGTGATTTTAATTTTAATTATTTTTCTTTTTTGCATGAAGTCTGCTGTTGAGAAGGAGTAGAAACAAAGTACAGGCTGTTCTGGAAGATGTAGAACAGATCTGTGTTCTGCATGCTATATAAAGATTAATCTTCATACACTGATAGTTGTTGTCAGCCGAGCTGGCTTTTTTTCCCTTTTGCTAATGTTAGTGGAAATGTACTAGCACAATTTGCCAGAGACACTTACAGCTGTTAAGATGGAGCAAAATGGAAAGAAGCTGTGTGAAGACAAACCCAGGAGATTTGACACCTGCTTAGGTGACAAGAAGCATGAACTGAGGGGAGAATCTCTTATTCTAGGGTCATTGCAAACTTTGCCAAATTTGGTTGTTTAGGAGCTGTAGGAGTGTGGCTTGTCTTGTTTTACTGAGGTTGGGTGTGTTTTGCAGGGAGCAGCATGGGAGAGTAGTTTCTTTTTTTTTTCCTAAGGGGAGGAACACTTTAACTAGTCCTTTTAAGTAGAAAGCAGTGAACCAGTGACAATGGCCTGGATCTTAATCCACTTGACTGTACTTATGTAGTAAGTAGGACAGAGGGGCCTGGCAACCTGATTTGCCTGTAGATACTGCACTGTGCACTTAACAAAAGAGCTCCTACAGTATAAAAATCTCTCATTTCTTCTTGCGTACCAGGTGCCCTCCCAAAAGTCCCACACAGATTATCTGTTTATCCTGGGCACTTACTGTAACATAAGGGCACTTCATAGTCCTTAATATAGGCTTGCTACTATCCCTAGGAAATAAAACAGCAATAAGGAGTTTCTGGGTAACTTAGGTCCTGCAAAATGCATGTTTAAAAGAGCTTAGCTAAAAGATGTAGCCTCGGGACCAGCGTTTTGCATCCTAACAGAAAGGTCCCAGCATCTGATCTGGAAACTCAGCATTTGGCAAATTAAGGGCACAGTTGCAAGCCCGGGGATGGGAGCTGAGTGAGACAGTAGGGAGAAGGGGAAGCTGCTTCCTCCAGCCAGGAAAGTGGATTCACAGCTCCTTCAGCAGTGACCCTCCTGCTGAACTGCCTCACAAGGCAGTAGTTCCCAAGACCTGATGTCTGCAAGGACAAAGGTTGTGTAAACATGAGGCTGGCTCTTTTTCCACAGTGTGCCACAGGTTAGGAATTTATTTTGGTTGTTTTTATCCACCCATAAAACCCAGCATGGTTAAGTGCTGCACAGACTAAAAAAATGATGAGACCATGTGCTTGGCTCCTTGAGCCCGTGTTTGTGAGTGTGCAGTCACTTGCCCATTGCTGTCACATAGTTCTGAGACTCAGGGATGTGATGAAGACAAAAACTGTCTTTATTAAATGTCACATTTTATGAACACTTTGAAAATTCAAATACAATATGTACTGGAGGCTGTGGATTCCTGCAAGGGCCACGATAAGGTCTGTTTCATATTGAGAAAAGCCAGAACACAGAGAAATGTCTCTGATAGCATCCCATGTATCTTTGTGTGTTTGCCCTTGGGTGAAGAAGTAAAGTTTAAAAAATCATGTTTGTTTCCATTTTACTTGCATTCTAATTTTGAGGCATAAACTGTCCATAGTTTGTTTTTTTGTTTCATCCCACAACAAATTTTCATACTGTATTCTAAAAATTTTGTCTGAGATACTTTTGGTCGTTACTGGCAGAGAGCAGATGTCTTAGAGTGGTCCATTCATATTGTGATGAACTTGAAGAGTAGTGATAAATAAATATTCTCTGACATGAAAAGTGTAGATTTATAGGATAATTGATGTCAGGAAGTCTCTAGTCCAACCTCCTGCTCAAAGCAAAGTAAGCTTTGGGATCAGACTAAGTTGCTTTGTTCAGTTAGGTCTTGAAAACATTTAGGAATGCAGACTCAACAGCCTCTGTGGAAACCTGTTCCACTGCTTGGCTGTCCTCAAAGGGAAAACAATATTCCTCTCTGAACTACTCTCGTTCAGTTCATGCTCATTCCCTTTCATCTTCCTACTATGCATCCCTGTAAAAAGCCTGGCTCTTTCTTCTTGATACCTTTCTCATATTTACTGGGGCACTGCTTTTAAGGCCTCCCCAAACCCATCTCTTCTCCAAGCCCCAGCTGCTCAGCGTTTCCTCACAGGACTAGCACTATAGCCGTGATTGCCTTGGGGGCAGTTTTGGGGGTCTGGAACTGGGTGACAGAGCCAGGTGTGGTCTGAGAGGCTGAGCTGAGGAGGTGGACCTGCTTGATCTGCTGGCTGTTCTCCTCACAGAGCCCTAGATGCTGCTACCCCTCCAGACCTCTGGTAGTCACTATATACTAGCCAGGCTGTTTTGGCAGTAAGGTGCTCAGCACGCTCTCCGCTTGGGGAGCTGACAGCCCCATCGACCCTGCTGCCCACCCAAACACCAGCAGCTACGTGTCAAGAGAGGTGTGCTAGCTGGTGCTAATGAAGGGAAGGGGTTAAAAATTTGTCCTGGCTTCTACATAGCCCTACACTTCCAGCTCAGTAGATGGAAGGAATGTGATTAAGTCGTTGTTGATACCAAGTCTGAGAACAGATGTGAGAATGAATTGGCAGAGCTGGAATTCAGATGGGACAAAAATAGCAAAAGGGAGTGGGTGGGAACTGTCACACATTTATGTTACAGGTGCTTGGTCTAGACCCCAACATTTACAGAGACTCCTGAATTTTTCTTCTTACTAACTCTTATTAATCCAGTTTCTCTTGTCATCAGGGCCTTTTTCCCTTAACAGTAACGTCCAGCAGCTCAAGCCTGCTGTCCTCTACCCTGAAGGACAACTTGGGCAAAAAGTTCCTTTCAGGTCGAAGCAGAAAAGTTGCAAATATTGCCAGTTTCCCTGCCTCTCACACAGGGCAACACTTGAACCAAATTTCTCCCATTTAGAGATAGGGAAACTGAGGCACACGGTGCAAATATTTTTTAAAGTAAACACACAATAAACCCCAACCACTAGAGGTTGTTCTTATTCCCTTCACAGAAGCAATTGAAAGACTCTGCAGGGAACAAAGCCCATGTTTGTGCTGGGCTTGTGCAATCCACGTTGCCCCCCAGGATCTGTTTCTTCTCTCAGTTGTTGCCCCTTGCCGTCAATCTGTCCATGGGGTTGGTTTGTGGCTTTATTAGGGTTTTTTGTCTTGTAACAGAGCAAACACTTAGAGCCGGCCCAGGCTGTCCATTTGTAGCATAACAGACGCACTTGAAATTCAGCTACAAGGACATAGCATGCCTTTCCATCAAAGGGTTTGAAGACTCATCAAAGGGTGGGACATAAGATGAAGCCTTCAAAGGACTCACCATTCCTTGCAGCGATCTGTCGGTCTTGCCACCGCCCATTCCCTTGGTGGATTTTTCAGGATTTACGTCACTGCTCCAGAGAGTTAACAGCACTCTTCTTGCAGCTTGATGCAGAAGTAATTTCAGCTGTAGCCAGCAAAAAGCAGAGTACTGCAAACACAGGTCTTGGCAGCAAAGTGAAGAGAGAACAGACTATCACCCAAAAACTTTCATATTGCTTTTATTTGTAACTTTTTTATCTCCCCAGCAATTTGTTCTGCAAAAGACTAAGAACCAGAGTTTCACTAACATTTACTTAAAGAGGAGCTGTGGTGAAAGCACTTACAATTTGCCTATCTATGTTGCTGTAACGTAGTGTAGAAGCATTGTCTTCACATGTAGAAATGAAGAAAACCAACTGTAATTCCCAAAAGGCAGATATATTGGTTGAGAAGGTCACAAAATACTTGCAGTTGCTCAGTGGACTTGGAACCAGATCCCCTCTGCACTGCATCGCTGCTCAGCTCCACACTGAAAGAGGGAAGAAAGGGGACTAGTTCTCTAGGGAAAAGCTCTTTATGCTGCTCAAATGGGTCTTATCAAGGGCAGAAGAAAGAAGGGAGGGAGGCATTTGTCGTGCCCGAAGAGCCATATTCTGTTTGTATCATTGACAGGCACATACCGAGGATTACTTGGGTCCACGTTGCTGCACACAAGCGTGCTTGTAGCTCCTGCTCAGGAGAAATGAGCTGAAAGCTGTCCAGCCTTTACAGAAAATATTACTGTTGCAGTGCTGTCAAGGTCACTGTCAGCCTGGGTTATCTGCTGTGTAAGTACTAGCCTCACAAATCAGGCTTAGCTAAGGGCTATAATTCATACACTCAGCATTTTGTGGATTATGTCCTTTAGCTTTCCTTCATTGCCATTTTGGATATTCATTTAGCTCCAGTGTGTGACTCCTGCGATTTCTCTTTGGGGTAATTTCCCCATGTGACGCAGTGTTTCCCTGTATATATTTCTTAATCACAGGTGTAAAAACTCTCTCTGTATGAGTAATTTTATATATAATGCTTATTCTTATCTTTGAACACAGTTCACTGTTGGATAAAACAGTGAAAAATGCTGGCCACAGGTATAAAAATCAATGGAAAAGGTACAAAACCCACAAGAAATAATAACAAGAAAGCTCCCGTAACTAAGGCACCCACAGGAGAGTCAGAAAAACTCCCTCATTATGATCTAGACTTTTGCAGGAGCTTTCTGTTTTCCAGATGTTCAGCTTTTATTCATAAAACAAAGGTTATGAGTTTTCCCAACTAATGGATTTATCAACATTAACTGAATTGCTCAGTTTAAAAAGTATTGTAAGAAAGTACTATCAGGAGTGGTTCAGGCACACACTTATGCTATTACATTATTTTACAAAACTGGGGACATAGTTAATAAGAAGAGTGATAGAAAATAAAACTATTTTTTTTGTCCAACAGAGCAATTATCCTGTGTAATCAAAACAGGCTTTAGATTATGCAATACAGAAACATGTTCCCTTCAATTATGGAGTGTTAAAGCCTAAAGAACGTGTGTATGTGCTCATCCCCTGTACGCTGGGTTAGCTGGGGCAATTTTTTTGAATCAGGTTGCTTAGATCCACAGATCCATATTGCAAGGAAAGCACTGTCTCTTCAGAGATAATATGGTGAAAAACATGTTTATGTCATTCTGCAAGACTGTCAGCCAATACATGATTTTTTTAATAGTTTTTTTCCAGTTAGTGCTGGAGTCATTGTAGTATATAAACTTATATTCTTCTTTATGATTCGTAATAATTCCAGTTAATGTTAGTTTTTGTCCTACAATGCCACAAAAGTTTCTTTATATCCTTTACACCCCAGATGTGCAGGCACCTTCATTGCTTTAGGAAGTTGCCTGTTTCTCTCCAGCTTTGTGATTCAGTGAAGCATCTTGGCATAAGACTTTCTCTCTGCTTTACTTCTTTTAAACAATTTAACACATTTAAGTGGCCTTGAACATGATCACTTCTACTGCACAGCTGGGCCTACAGCAAATCCCCAGAATCAACCAGCCTGAAACTTCTACGCCTGAAATTTGACTCACAGTGTTGATGCCTCAGGCCCAATCTTCTGTATTGCAGACAGTTTGTCTCAGGAAAATATAATGGGCATAGTTGTTTGCACAAAGTCCCTTTTTTTTTCATTCTTTTCTATCTGATCTGATCCTATTTATCCTTCTGAAGAAATAATTTTAAAAGTGTTTCAGCCTTTGCTGCTGATTAATTATCAACTCCTTTCAAGTGAATTTCCCCTTCCTTCCTCCCTCTTTTCCGTGCTCCTAAAAAATATGTAAAGATATTTTTTAAATATATAATGATGATGCAGAGGCATCCCAGATACTCCAGCCAGGGAGCTGGCTTTATCCAGGGCCTGGCTCAAATGCCTCTACACAAACACACAGAGTATGGGGAACAAACAAGAAGAACTAGAGACGAGCACACACCTGCTTGGGGACAACATCATTGGCATCATGGAGATGTGGTGGGATGGCTGCTGTGACAAGAGCTTTGGAATGGAAGGTTTCAGGCTTTTTAGGAAAGACAGGCTAGGGAGACAAGAAGGGAATGTAGCCCTTATGTCAATGACCAGCTGGAGAATCTGGAACTCTGCCTGGGAAAGGATGAGGAGCCCACTGAGAGCTTGTGGGTGAAGACTAAGGGGGAGGGCAGGGACAGGGGATGTTATAGCGGGAGTCCGCTACAGGCCACCCAATCAGGAGAATGGTGTGGATGAAGCCCTCTGTAGGCAGATGTGTGCGGCCACACACTCTCAAGCCCTGGTCCTCATGGGGGATTTCAACCTACTCGATGTCTGTTGGAGGGACAACGTGGCAGGGCAAAAGCAATCCCAGAGATTCCTCAAATGTGTCAAAGACAACTTCCATACACAAGTGATTGAGGAGCCATCAAGGAGAGGTGCCATGCTGGACCTTGTGCTCACCAACAGGGAGGAGCTCGTGGGGAATGCAGTGCTCCAAGGCACTGTAGTGACGACGAGATGGTGGAGATAAAAACCCTCAGGGGATTGAGAAAGGCACGCAGCAAAATCACTGCCCCGGATGACAGGAGAGCAGACCTTGGTCTCTTCAAGGACTTACTCCAGAGAGTCCCATTGGATAGAGCCCTGGAAAACAGAGGGGCCCAAGAACGCTGGCTGAATTTCAAGGATCACTTCCTCCAAGTTCAGGAGCAATAGATTCCAACAAGGGGGAAATCAGGAAAAAATGCCAAGAGGCATCCATGGATGGATAAGGAGCTGCTGAGCAAACTCAGAGAGAAAAAAATAAGCTTTCAGGCAGTGGGAAAAAGGACATGTGATCTGGGAGGAATACGGGAAGCTAGGGACAAGGCTAGGGAAGCCAAGGCCCAGTTGAAATTGAGTCTGGCCAGGTATATCAAGGATAACAGAAAGAGCTTCTAGAGATATATTGCAAGCAAAACAAAACCAGGGATAATGTGAGCCCTCTCCAGAAGGAAACAGGAGACCTGGCTATCCTGGACAAAAAGAAGGCTGAGGTTCTCAATTACTTCTCTGCCTCATTCTTCAACAGCAAGTGTTCCAGCCACACCACCCAAGTCAAGAAAGGCAGGTGTAGGGACTGGGAGAATGAAGACCCTGAGACCTCTGTAGGAGAGGATCATACAATCAAATGATGTATTTGAGACCATCAAAGGAACCTGAATGCACACAAGTCCATGGGACTCAACAAGAATCATCCACACGTCCCGAGGGAGCTGGCAGAGAAAGTTTCTAAGGCACCATTTCTGAGAAATCATGGTAGTCAGGTAAAGTCCCTGATGACTAGAAAAAGAGAAATATAACCCCCATTTTTAAAAAAGGGAAGGCAGAAGACCCAGGGAACTACAGACCAGTCAGTCTTACCTCTGTGCCAGGCAAGATCATGGAGCAGATTCTCCTGGAAAGTGCAAGGTCCTGTACCTGGATCGTGGCAAAGACTTGGGGATGATACTTAATAAAAAACTCCACGAGCCAGCTGTGTGTGCTCACAGCCCAGAAATCCAATCAAATCCTGGGCTGCATCAAAAGCAGAGTGGCCAACAGGGTGAGGGAGGGGATTCTGCCCCTCTACGGTGCTCTGGTGAGACCCCACCTGGAGTGCTACATCCAGCTATGAGGTCCCAACATAGAAAGGACATGGAACTGCTGGAGCAAGTCCAGAGGAGGGCCACAAAGTTGATAAGAGGACTGGAGCTCCTCCCCTACGAAGACGTGCTAAGAAAATTAGGAGTGGTCAGCCTGGAGAAGAGAAGGTTTTGTGGGCACTTCATAGCAACCCTCCACCATCTGAAGGGGCCTACAGGGAAGCCAAAGAGGAACTTTCATTAGGAGCTGTAGTGACAGGACAAGGACCAATGGGTACAAATTGAAAGGGGGGAAATTTGGGCTAGAGATCAGGAAGAAATATTTTACCATGAGGGTGGTGAGACCCTGGAAGGGGTTGCCCAGAGAGGTTGTGGATGCCCCAACTGTGGCAGTGTTCAAGGCCAGGTTGGATAAGGCCTTGGACAACCTGGTGTAGTGGGAGGTGTCCCCACCCATGGCAGGGGGGCTGGGGCTAGATGATCTTTAAGATCCATTCCAACCTCCTAGCATTCTATAAATAATAAACCCCAACAAACTATGACTGCCAGGTATTAAGCCTTTCTGACCAAATGGAGAAACAAATACACATTCAGTTCATACTTTTGCCTCTAAACATACAGGTCACCCAGGATGTGGGCCATTTTTAAAACCGACAGTGGGCAGACTGAAACACCCTTGTGTTTTCCCTAATGACTTGCTTTTTGGTAGGAAACAGGTGTCTTATAATGTACTTTGGACAGAAAGTGAAATTTTGAGGAAAATTTAAACAGCGTTAGGTCCTTAGAAGTGCATAAAATTATCCATTGCCTAATCGGTTATACACACATACATGCTTTCTCCTGCAGAAGTGGCTGAATCACATCTCCACCTTTTTTGATATAATTATGCTACTCGTAAAATAAAATGCAATTGATATGGAGTTTTTCTGGGTTTATTTGCCATACGTGGCACACAAAACCAAATGGTAGGTTACCTCTGAATTTTTATTTCAAGTATGCTACGCACATTTAAATGTAAAAATTTTAAAAAAAAAAAAAAAAGACAATGTGACATTACTTTACTATGTTCTAAGTAATTTGCATATCCCTTGTAACTAGAAGTCATTCTGGTCAGGAGCCTCCTGGACTCCAGCAATGCAGACATCTACCCTGCTCACAGAGCCAGTGCCGAATGATGTACAGCTTTCTTCCCATCAACACTTCAAAATTAGCCACAGCATTACAGAAAGGTCTTTTTGTCAACAGCCTGAAATTCCAAACTGCATTAAAAATCCTAATGTTGCTGGTCAGTTCGTGAAGTATTTTTTTAACATCGTGTTCTCAGGATATGCAAAATCTGATGTTTGGGCTCAAATTCTGACATAATGGCATACACACCCACAGTCACTCTAGACTCCTTTTTCCTTCACCTTCTGCACTAGCAATCCAATAGAAGGTTCCTTGAATTCAGACTCCAGGATCCCTTGCACTTTGGTACAAAAGGACAAATCTTCTCTCCTCTTTATTGTGTACCCAAGTTCAGCTTTTCTCATGTCCTTTTTTTGCATATATACACTGCCAACACCAAAACCAGGTGCTCATATGCCCCATCTTCCATTCCTGTGTCTCACAGCTAACTTAATACATCCCAAAGACATGGTTAGTTGATTTCTGCCAAGCCGTGGCTTTGGTTCTCACTCGTGTAACTCGACTGACATAAGTGTTGCATGCATTTGGCTCCATGTTTTGTAAACCACAAAATAAGTTATCTTTCCATGTCCTTAATATCACAGTCTTCTTCATTCTTATTTAAGATTAACAGTCTTGTTGAAGCTTCCTGTAGATTAATCTGGAAAATATGTCCCTATTTCTCCTGCTGAGATAAAAAGTTCATTCAGTCCAGGAAGATTTTGAGAAAATCTACTTCCTTCTTAGCCTGTCTCTCATGCTAAGATTTAAGAGTGGATGTTGCTTTGATCCATCCAGTGCAAGAGCATGAAGTTACCTCTTCAGCCTACTTGAACATCACATAATGAGTTACATCTCATTTGCAATAAGGGAACTCCAGGATCAGGCTCAGAGCAGAGACAGCCCCACGCACTTATCTTTTCATACCACAGCATCTGTTGTGTTTGCTTTGGAAAGGTGGGAGATATCAGTCCAGTGAAGAGCTTAATCTGCTGGCTTTGCACAGCTGTGGCCTCCCTATAACTCAGTCTTCACGTTAGAAGCATGTTCTTGCTCAGAAAAAGAGGGCTTCACAGCAGAGTGAAATGACGTTGATACCAACCTCATAACAGCCTTGTAACACGTTGTGTAGCTGTAAAGGTGTTTCTTAGCTGACTAACTCTCAAAAGTTACTGTAGTGCATAACAGTGCTTGTTGAAGGCTTGTCCAGCACAAGCAGATCACTGACAAGGTACCTGTACTTTCAGGCTGTTCTGAAGAGACCAGATATTATAATTTATTTCCTCTCCATACAACTCAGCCGTCCAGCTTGTGTTTACTGATGAGTCCACAGTGCCATCAACGTCAACTTAGACAGAACTTGAAGTAGGCTCATTTTTGCAAGTGCTGTTGCCGTTTAAGTCCTGGAAAGTTGTCATTTCATGTATGTTGATGAGGGTGATGATGTGCTTCATATCTGGTCTGGTTTTTTGGTAACTGGGAGACATACTCTCTTTTCTTAGACATGTCTAAAAGAGAAAACACAAAGGAAGGCTTAAAACTAAGAATTCCTATGAAAGCTAATTTAAAAAAAATATTTTGAAAGTTTTCCTTTTTCTCTTTGCTAACCATAGCTCATTACACCTTTCCCATTTGTTTGTCACTGGAAGCACCCAGTACAAACAAAAGCTGCTGTTTCTTGCTAAATCAATGAACTTTATGGGACAAAAGCCTTAGTCAAAAAAAGGAAACTTATATTTAATCCACATTTTTATCTCCACAGGCCTTGCATCAAGCTCTTGCAAGTGTGCTTCCACCTGCTTTCAATGCAAGCCAGTGCCTGAAATATTTTCATCAAGTTGTCAAAGTAAAGCCCCAGTCCTGCCAACCAGTTCCAAAGTGAATGTTACTGTTGAGTTTAGTGGAGATAAGGCACTATCTCCACTAAAGAAGAGGACAAGGCAACCTGTAAGAACTTAACAGGCATTTTAAATAATGAACCTCACTTGTGAGATCAGGTCGATATTAAATTTTGATGAAAGCTAGGTTGATACCTGAGACAGGGCCTCACCCAAAAATAAGATACACGTAATTCCACCAGTGATTATATTCACTACACAGCTCTGCTTTTCATAACTGCACCACTAAAACTGGGACTTTTTTTTTTTTATGTAAGGGGAGGAGAGATTTCTGTAGAGATCTGAAATTCTTTCAGGACACTGAGAAGAACATGGGGCATCTGTCTCTTCTGAGTGATATCCTTGCTTTCATACTTCCATCCTAACAAATTCCTACAAGATTTATCTTGTCAAGCTTTAGTCTGAGCAGCACAAATTACTGGCAGAATTGTCAGTCTAAAAAAGAGACAGGCATAAATTTAATTGCTCCCTGAAGATACATAGAAAGCTACATTTAGCGCAGCTAATTAGATATACTCTGATCAACAGTTATGATTCATCTGCTGAGGAGCAAAACAAGAAGGCAAATATGAAACAGGCAGCAAAAGTTAAAGCTGACCTCCCAAAATGCTTGGGCCGATTTTGTTTTTCATTATTACAAATGCAGCCAGTGATGCACTGACACCCCAGATTCATGCTGCCTCTGAGCCAGGAGGTGCAGACCTCTGCATGAAGGGGTGACCTCACTGCCACTGTGCCCAAAGCATAGTTTTGTTTCTATGGAGTGAGCTTCCTAAGTACCTCCTCTCCCTTCCTTTTCCAGAACTACCAGCCAGCAGTAAAGGTATGGATAAACCCCCCAAAGAGGTTTTTTTCCATGTATCTTAAAATGTCTGTTTAACAAGAAAGATGTGACTTCACAAAAAAGCTCATCTGAAATGGGGCTGTCACCAATTTACCAGTGAGGCAAAATGAGGCAAAAAGCAGGTGGACTTAGACATGTCCATCCTGCCACCACACAAAGCAATTCCATAGGTGGGGAAGGGCTCCAGGGGGCCTGTGCCTCCATCTTGGACAAATGCTGTTCCCAGGTACTAAACCAGAAGAACTGTTGCTGTGCCCTTAAACACAGAGTAATTGGAAGCAGAAATGAGCAGTGAGAGTGCAGAAAAATAACTAATGGTTTGAGTTAGATCAGAGTTAGATCAGGGTGCAGTTCTCTCTCTTTGGAACTCCATCCTCATGTACCTGGGTTTAATCATAAATTAAGTATGGACACCAACTTCAGACCAGCTGTGTTAAAATAGTGCTAGCAGAGAAAATGAGCGGGGGTATTTTGGTTGGTTTTGTTGCTTTGCTTATGAGAAAGGGAATTACTTACACAGGTAAAGAAGATGAGCAGCAAGTAAAAAATCCCAAGGCAAGTCAGCATGAAGAGCTCGCCTTTGTATTTTTTTAGTTTGTCCTCTTCTATTCCAGGGCAACCTAAAATGTAAAGCAAGGTGTTACATTGCTCTGCTGTTTGAGAAATATTTTAAAGCTGTTACCTTCCTGACATGCAACATGGAGCATGGGACAGTCAAAGCTGTCTACTGTACCTGTTACTTTTAACGTGACTGTGCTGCTCAGATTGTGTTCTCCGCTCTGCCCCCACAAAGTGCACTTGTATGTCCCGCTGTTTTGGCTGGTTGCATTTTTGATCCTCAGTGAAAAGGAGGTGTCATTGGAGAGCTCCAAGGAGCCCCCAACTTCTCGTGGATAATGAGATTCCACATCAAGGACTTCCCATGCTATTCCTTCGCTGTCTCCAGCCATCTGGAAAACACAAATATATTTCTTTTCTTAGGCAACAGTGTCATCCTCAGTTTTAGGGTAAAGAAAATTTTAAAACCAGCTTATGGCTGAAATGCAGAGGCTGAAGAGAGGCAGGGTGGGGCACAACCTCAAACCCTTTTAATACGTTTATGCTCGCAGTCCAAAAGTCCATGGGGTTTTGCTTAAATGGACTCTATATATAAACAGGAATTATAGAACTATTCTGTAATAACGTCTTAAGCTGCCTCACCTGGACAGCAACATGACAGAAGGCAGAGGGGTAGAGTCTGCTCTCAGTGGACCTATGCAGAGGCCCCAGAAGATTTCAGACCAAGAGAGACGGTCCATGGGGATGGGGCAGAGGCAGCAAGAGGCAGCCCTACCCAGGTGCTTAGCGGTGGCTCTGGGGACCAGAGGTGCCCAGGAGAGCATGGCAGCAGACAGGGAGGCTCCACTGCTGCCTGTGTTCACCCTGTGAGTACACCTTCTGCCATGCAGGGGTGAGAATTAAACCTGCCAACCCAGCAAGTGTGCCACTGCATGAGGGCTCTGCCAAGCACAGGCTGGCATCCTCCCAGCGGCTCTGCAGCCCAGAGCTCCCTGTGGGAGTGCAGCCCTGGAAACTGCACTTCCCTGTGCCAGTTTCTGTGTAGCTGACCCCTGAAACCATGCTGCCTCTCTGAAGGAATGGAGGTTCCCTCCACACACACTTCCCTCCCTTTCACTCATTAATGGAACCAAAGAACAAAAAATTGCTTCGACTCCTTCAGATTCAGTTGCGTGAAGGTCACAAGCAGGTTCTGGTGCACTTGGGGAGCATTTGTATGTTGAATTTCTTAATTGTAACCAGAAGAGCTACATTCCTTGGCATTGCTGAGAGGCTGCTGGAGGAATGAAGTGTATTCCCAGAACAGTTCGTACTGCAGGGCGATAGGATGCACTGAAAATGACAATTGGCTGGAAACCACAAAGAAGAGAGAAATCACTAAGTTGATTTGAAAGATGGAAGAAGGGTTTGAATTAGCCCATGTCCATTCTTATTCATCGAAGTTGCTCCCTGGGATTCGAGGCAGCATGCCCTCCGTGAAGGTTTCCCAAGTAATGAATTCAATCTTTCTGTGGACCAGCAGAGCCAGAGCCAGCTCATAAGTCCAAGGCTCAGCATTTCAGCCAAATGTATAATGAATGTAAGCCAAGCCTTTTTATTATTATTATTTTATTTTAATAGACACATTTTTGGGTCATATGTTGGGGCTTACTTTCTATCAGCATAGCTACTGCATCGGGGTATAACAGTTACATTGTAAGTTATTAAAATTAACACAATTTTCTCACACTCAGGCTAGGAGTATCTGGTTTCCCTTTCATGTGTTTGCAGGAGGAAAGCACGCTCAGGAGTCTGGAGAGAAATATGGGTCTGATGCTCCGTTATACTTTTGCTATTTTTGCAGCCTAAAATGGTGTAAAACAAGCTGCGAGTTGGGGAACTTTTCAGGAACTGAAGAATGAGACTAAATCATAAGATTTCCCTAATCGTAAAGATTTTTTCTCAGAAAGGTTTTGGGCTTTTTAGTGCATCAACTGAAACACAGAGCAGTAATTTCCTGGGGCTTTCCACACTTTACCCAGAAAGAGGGAAGAAAGTACCTTGTTCCCCTTAATCCCCCAGTAAATTTACCCCAGCTTCTCTTCCTTATTACACTCAGCCCCAAGCAGCTACAAGCAGTATGTATGGTGGTTTTCAGGCTGTAGGGACTTCACTGTGCTACAGGGATTTAGGTATTTTCAGGCCCTGCACATTGTCAGAGATGTGGCCAGAGGAATTCCAATACGCAGGCTGGGCTCAGCTCCGGTTGCAACTAGGTCAATAGCAGTTAAGTGGATATAGTTGACCTCCCTCAGATCTAATTTTTGCCACTCTCCCTTCCCTTACCACCCCCTTCCTCAGTGAAATTTAAAACTGCCCACAGGGCAATAAAAGGAACTAGCCTGGCTGCCCTTTTCATTGCCCTAAATTGCAGATAGGAGGTCTGAGCTACGCACAAAAAATTAGATTTGTTTAGGGATTTTTGGTTTTGTTTTCTTCCTTTAATTCACTGGCAGCATAAATAATTGCTGTCTTGGGTGGTAAATGGTGGTGTGGCTCTTGTGGCTGAGATCTGGGAATGAGAAAACACTTTGATCTCTCTGTATGCAATTGCAATCAGCACTGCTCCTGTAAGGGAGAATTCAATCAAGTCCATGCATCCCATGCCTGACCATGCACTTATTCCAAGTGAGATTTTGGGTAAATGATTTAACTTCCCTATTTCACGGGAACAGTGAGGGATAGGATTGATTATTGCCTCCAAAGCTTTTAAGGTGGTCAGTTGCTGTTGCAAGCACACTGATGGTGACCCTGCAAAAAAGACTGTCAGAATTTTGCCTTAGACATGCTCTGTGCAAGGCAAAGCAGGGTCATGAAACTGCACTAACAACATGCTTTTCCCCAAAACAAGAAGAAAAAGTTACTTTGTGGTGTAATCTGGCTCCCTCACTTGCAGAGAAATCAGTGGTGACCTGGATGGGGATTGCGAACCTTGCACTTGGGGAGGAGGAGGAGGAAGGGGTCATATGTGTGGGTTTGATTCGGGGTTTGCAGGCCTTTCTTCCTCCATTAAATCTCTTCTTTACTGAAGGGCAAGGGCAGGCAAGGCAGTCTGCCCAGCAGCATCCCAACATTTTTTAGGCTGCAGAGACATCTGGTGGCATTTTTCCAGCCTCTACAGGCAGTGCATCCACCCCTACTCCGAGGTCACAGCAACCATTTCTCTGATGCCTGAACCAAGCCTTTTTCCACAGCAATCTTACTCCTGTTATCTTATTAAAAGAAAAAAAAAAAAACCCAACACCCCCTCCCTTTTTAAATTCTCTAAGTAGCAAGAAAACATCTGAGCAAATTTGCGGAGTGCATCCTCATATCCCAGCTGTATAAAAGGAAGTCCATGAGATATTCAGTAAGGTCATCATTCTGCCTCTTGCTCTATTCAAGATAACCTCTTTCCCACCCCCAACCTAATTAAAATTACTAAAATGCTACTTTGCTTGCCATCTCCTGTGAATTACTTGGCAGACTCTCTCACTAGACAGATCATTTTGCGGCTCAAGCTTCTACGATAAACCAGCTCTAATTCATGCCAAGTGTCCTCCAGGTGATACCACAGCCCAAGGTAAATGCTGGGGGTTTTACCTAATTAATTCCACACAAGCTTAGAGGGATCAAAGCAAGCGCTTCCAGAGACAGCAATCCACTTGCGTAGGGACCGTCCTCTTCTTTAATCAGTGAAAAAATCTTTTCTTCCCAGGTTTCATTTGTGTTTCATTTCCCTTACACCTCACTGCTGAGCAAACTGCACCATGCCAGCTTCCCCTGCTCCCCGTGTCCAAATGGAGGAGAAAAGGAAGGAGGTTTGTTCCTGCTCCCATGTTTGCTGTTAATGGCTTTACTGAAATTCAAAAGGCAAAAGATGACTTGTGTGGGGACAGGTAGAAATTCTACTAAATCTATTTGCATAAAAAGGGCCTTGTTACTATGCAGTCTGCTGGGGGTTACTGGAGCGAGCATTTTGCTGGGAAACAGGGAGTTGCTGGCAACATCATTCTGCCATTCTGCATAAAACTACCCATTAAGAAAATTAAAAAACAGAAGAAATGCATGTTTATGTTTAGTGTCACATATACATTGTCCGTCAGCAACGTGTGTGGCAGACTTTCAGAAATCACCTGGCAGAACATCTTCAGCAGATGCTGAAGTGAGGTGGTCCTTCCCCTCCGCCCAGTCACTGCTGAGACACACCCTGGAGTGCTGGGCTCCCAGTGCACGACAGACATGGTCGTATCTGAGGGAGTCCAGTGAAGGGGCACAAAGGTGAGTAATATCTTGGAGCACCTGACATGAGCAGAAGGTGGAAGAGATAGTTCAGCCTGGAGGAGACCAGGCTCAGGTTCATCTTATCAGTATTGATTCAACCTGATTAACAGGGAGATACAGAAACTATAGCCAGACCCTTCTCAGTGGCCTTCAGAGACAAGAAAAGAGGCAATGGGCACTGACTGAAATTCAGGAAATTCCACTAAAGCAAAAGAAAAACCTTTTTTACTTGGGGGGAGGGGTGGTTGAACACTGGAATGGGCTGCCCAGAGAGTGTGTAGGGTCTCCATCCTTTGAGATATTCGGGACTAAACTGGACACAACCTTGAGTAGCCAGCTCTTGTTGTCTGTTTTTAGTGAGTTTAATTGAAAGTTATTCTAGTTCCCAAAAGCTTGGAAACATTTGGTCTAAAGAGGTTGTGATTTTCCCACATATAATCTCTAGTCAATTGACTGATTCCTATTAAGTTTCTCCTAGCCTGGAGCTTTTTGATAAGAACTGTAGTGGTGATACAGTGGATATTAAAATGGGATATGTTTGATTTAAAATACCTCTGAGATGATATATTTCTGTTCTCTGACTGGATGAATTATGAGAAATAGGTAGAATAATTAGGCCCCCAAAATTTAAGTCTTCTTCAGCAAATATTTCTTTTTCAGCGAACTAAAAACAAGGTGGAAGAAGAAGGAGAAGGAACACTTTCCTCAGTTCTAGCTGGCTAGGTTTTAGCTATTGTTTTGAAAACTGCTACAGCATTGCATGGTAGTACTCTAAAAAAAGGCTGTTCACCCATGCTGTAGTTCTTACACCCAATTAATCAATTAATATTTAATTTTATCATGAATGTGTGAGACTGAGCAGTTTTCACATTAAGTCATGTTCTCTGCTCTCATTAAATACCTTTTCTCATCAAATTTTTCTCACACTAAGGTGTCTTCTAGGTAAATCAAAGTGCTAATATAATCCACTTTTCCCATAAAAGAAAATTTTTATTTCAAAAAAAATGGTTGAGGTCCAAAACTGATGTCAGTTTAAAGGTGGAACATATTAACATCAGATTATATTCTAGTGAGGGTGAGATGATTGTAAAAATGGTTTTGTTTAAAATTATACCAGGCATAATGGCCAAGTTGAAATTTCTGACTGTTATAGCAAGCTAAAAATCTACATACGGCCAGAAGGAATTTATTTTCTGAAGCAAAATATATCGAATTCTGGCAATGCCCAATAGCCAACATATAATGAAATACAACTGAGCTGAAACCACTTAATAGGTGTATTTTTCAGCACAAAAGCGCTTCCACATTTGATTAGTGCTAAAGGTGCATCCATATGGTTCCTATACAGTATCATGTAGAGATACCAAAGTTAAATTTGAAAATAACAGACATAAATTGTGGGCACATGTGAGTGAACTCTGTGTGCTGTAAAAAGGGGGGGGTGGGGGGAGAAATGAGGAAAGAAAATCCAAAACCCAACCCCAAAACAACAGCAAAGGAACTATATGTGACACATGAGCCATCTGGAAAAGCCCTTTGACTCACTTACACAGACTCTTTATTGTTTAGTTGGTTTGATTTGGTTTGGGTTTTTTTAGCTAAGGGCATCCAGCCCTAGCTCATGTCAGGCAAAAGAATTGTTTTGGTCATGAAATAATTTCCACTGCTCCCTTCCTGTCTAAATCATCAATGTGATGAAGCTACTTGGGGATTAATAGATGTCTGAGGAACATTTGACTGCATTTCTTTTTGTAGGTTAGAAATTAGACTGAAGTAATTTAGCAAATATTTACTTATCCTAATATATCACAGCTATGCAGTTTTAGCAAAAGTATTTTCCTTTGAAGGAAGGTGCCATCAATATTATATGTCTATAATGTTTATTGTTATTTTGTAATATGACTTCCCCCTCTTATTCTGCCACAATTTTATATTTTTCAGGGAAGTGCTGTAAAGTCAACAAATTTCTCTCCACTGAAGTATAGCCTTCTTTCCTCTTCCTCAAGATTTGTTTTAGATTAAGACTCTTCTGGCTATCACATGAAGAAAATAGTGAAATATCCACTGGGACTTCATTTGTGTGTGTTTAAACTTGATTTTCAAACTGGATATAAAGTGATAATTATGAGGGTTTATGAAGTGGTTCTCATTTTCAATGTGCTGCACAAAGAGAAACTATTCCATTTTCAATGGCCCTACAAGGCAGAAATGTAAGTAAAGTTTCATTACCTAGATTCTTGTCTTGTAGGTGGGCTGTAGAGATTCAAACCATTCAAGCATTTCCATAGATAATTCCCAGTGCCTGGGTGTTTAGGAAAAAAGACCTAGTTTTCAGTTCTCAGCAGGCAAACTTCCATGCTGATCATATGCATTCATGGCCTGCAGGCTGCCCAGCACTCCTAAAAATGTACCCCACTTTAAGACTATCATCATTATGAATTCTTTTCCATGCCCTCATAGTGAATGGGATGAGAGCTGCACCAGGCTGGAGGAGGACTTGGTGCTCTACCTTCTCCCCAGTGTGTTTGGCCAGCCTACTTCATATACTTTTAAGTAAAAATCATTTTGTCTGAGCTGACTGACTGTGGTCCTGATTCCTCACAGAACTACTTACACAGGTGACTTCCTGCATGAGAATAATTAGCTCCAATGATCCTGGATGGATCAGGTCAAACACATCTATGCTTTTTTTTGCAGTATGAGACATTAGCAAAAGCAAAGGAATTGAATGCAAACCTTCCTTTTTACACTTGGTTGGATTTTGTCACCAGAATATTAACTCCTTTAGACAATTCCTTTTCTACACAGCAAATACTTTAAAATTACATCCTTTTTTTTAGCAGATTGTAACAAACTGGCCCTTAATTGGTCTGAGCACACAGAGGTGCCAGCAGGAAGGAGGGGTTTGCTCACAGAACATTCACCCTGTGCAAACAGCTGCACAAGCAGCACCATAACATTGCCACTATCATTTTTTTAAAGCAACAGAAGCAAAGGTTAATTGCTTGCATTTACTTCACAGTTCAAAGTGACCTCATACAAAAGATTTCGCCTAACAGCTGCTTGAACTTTACAGCCTGAAATTTCATACCATTTGTTGGAATTACCTTTTAATTAGTCCTTTGGGGTTATATGTGGTGTTTATTGATTAATCCTTCAGTAGTTGTTTAAATAACAGAGTAATTACCTGTGCTGGGTAGCCCAGTCACACTCCGCCATTCCCTCACCTTCCTTTTCAGTGTTGGGTGGGGGGACAGCAGCACATAGCCAAACTGTAGAGAGGGGAGGAGAAAGAGCTTCAAGCTGCTGCCTATTTAGCTAGCCCCACAAGCAGAAGTATTGCTTGTTCAGCCCAAAACACTGAGCCTAAATTACTTTTCCCTGTGGAGAGTTAAGCTTTTTAGATCTGGTGCTCTGCTTTTCCTAATATGGCTGCAACTGTGGCTTGGGCTGGCGTCACCACCTGCCTGCCCTCACTTCCCACCTCTCTGCAAACAGAAGACTGCAGTACCATGGTTGATGCCATCAGCCCCTGAGGACTGTGGCAAGAGCCAACAATAGCTAGACTTTCGTTACTTCTTGTGTCAGCACAGAAAATAAGTGCAAGGTTCTGTCATGCTGGACACTGGAAAACCAGTCTTTTCCTGAGCAAAGCAGTTGAAGCGGGAAGAGCAAGAAGACCATCGAGGGAGTGGGGATTGTAAGGACAGGGCAGGGGACGTGCAGTGGCAGTCCAGACTTTGACAGCATAACTGCTGCAAAGGGAAGCAGCACCAGAGAGGGCCCCCACAAAAGGCATCATCAAATACCACCCTCCCTTGCCCATGCAGTTATTTTGTGCCCAGGTAGAACTGCAAAGAGCTACAAGACAACACGGAACTGGGTCTACAGGCTTTCCTTACACTTCTTCACCAGGGAATGGCTTTTGGCTGCTGTTTGCTGCTTGGCCCTCCCAGCTCCCACTGAACTTGGGGAAGCACATGCTTCTGGAGGATCCCCACACTTCAGCCTGTTTTTGTTTTTGTTGACTTCCAACACTGCTATGGGGGAGAATTTTCTGGGATCCAGTCAGCCTTTCTGTTTATTCCTCCCCCACACCCTACCACTTCTGCTCAATCCCTCCAGGTCCACCAGACTGCATGGTTTGCCTTCAATGAGCTCCCTGCCCTTCCTGGCCACTGTGGGAGAAAGGGAGCCTTAAATAATTAGCACATATCTGGATGGAAAAGACAGATCCTTATCCAGCTTTTGAGGCAGAGAGCAAAAAAGAGTAAGTTGACTCATATCCCATATCCCATAGTAAGGTTCAACTAAATGCATTATTCTCTCCTCTCTGTCTACCACCTGTGCTTAGTTCAACAGTTTGGAAAAAGATGCTGCACTTGGTGGGTTGGCAGTCAGATGTTCAAAACAGCTCTTTTGAGGTGCAGTTGTCATCTAGTCTGTAGGCGGATGCTCGTTGTTGTACCAGCAATGAAATTCAGATGCATTGCAGGTTTCAACCTCAGAAGCCCTATCTAATAACAAACACTGTTTGTTGGTTTACTGTAGGAAATGAGTTTAAAACTGTATCTGACTGAACTGCTGAGGAAGCCAAGGCTGTGGCTTTAGGTTCTGCCAGAGATAAATTAACAGTTTTCACCACCCAGAAATAGGGTTTTTTCCTCTTCCCTTCCACTGCTCTACCATCACATGGGAAAGTAATTCAACTCTGTAACCCACAAAGTCTTTATTCCCAGGTTGATTTTTCCACTATTATAACCAGCAACAGAGAGTTGATTTAACAACTGCCCATGATAAACAGGAGGAGTGTATGGCTGGGAGTGGGGAATGGAGGAGAACAAAACCTTCATTGTTTTCCCGTTGATTTGGCTCACACCGTAAGCTGAAGCTCTGCCCTGAGATGCAAATACACGGTGCTGTACAGCTTGTCAACAGCCACCGCTTCCACCACTGAGCAATTCTAACTCTCTAAGAAATTTCTTCTTGATAATGTTGAGCAGGACTTTTCTGCTCATTAGCTGATTGGTTCCTGTAACCCCTCCTGGTGGTCAGCAGAGCTCTCCTGCTCTGGAGATAGAAACTCTGAATCAGAGCAGTCAAGATGTGATTTTTACTTCATGACTGCAAAGAGATAACTCAGAATTTCTAGCACTTCATCTGCCTTCTGCACATGCCCTGCCCTTATGCCCACCCCACTAGTCAAATCTTCCCAAAGAATAGCAAGTACTTTTTTAGTTCTTCTATTTCAAAGAAAAAATCAGCTCCTTTTTGGAGAGGATTAAACAAGGGCAACATCACTGAGGTTGCAAGGCTTAAATACCATTTTTTGCTCTGAAGAAAATCCTGGAAGACTTCTCTTTGGAGTAGTGTTTGGCAGGTTGTACATGGGGCATTCACCTGAATTGTGAGCCACAGAAACCAGCAATAATTAGATAGAAAAGCAGGCCAAGAGCAATTCAGGGAACAATGCTCAAGTAGCCTATCTCCAATGACACGGATAACGCCTGTTCCCCGTGGTCAGCTCAAAGGTTTGACTGCTGTCTTCTCTCTGCTGCACTGACAGCAAGATGCCTCTGCAGAAAACAACCCATTTCGTACAAGACAAGCCAGTATGGGGTAGGACAGCAAAGCAGACTACTCAAGTAACTTAGGCTTTTTTTCTTACTTTATACCAAGACGCTGTCTGGTGGGAGATTGAGGAGTCCTGAAGAACTTTACAGGGCAGCACCACTTCTTCAGCACACCTTACAGCAATGCCTGGGATCATCACAGAAGTCCCACGGATCAAGCACCAAACTGCAAAGCACAGGTACACATCCCCTTTAAAAGAGATTGCTTACACAATCCTTCCTGTCTTCCCAAAACATATCCCCACATAACAAACATGAAAGACCAGAAGGAAAAATGCAGGGCTGCCCACTTACCGTTGCACAGGATGATGAGCAGAGTGTAGACTCCCAAAGACATGGCTTTTACTGCTTCAGATCGCAGAGCAGCAACAGCGTGTCCCTTTGCAGGATGGACTGTGAGAGCAGAGTGAAGCTGTGACTGCTTCTAGAGTGATATTTCTGAAGGCAGACTGGGGAATCCCCCAGGGTTATCTTGGGGTCCTCCGTCATAGGGAAAATCCCTACATGTATGAACCAAGGCTCCTCCCCTTAAATCTGTGAGGTCACTCCCATTTCTGCAAGCACTTGCACTGGTAGCAACGCACCTCCCTTTTTTCTTTTTTTTCTCCCCCTCTGTGTTGATCTGAACAGAGTTAAGGTTGACCAAAAGGCAACGTGTGAAGGCTGTCAAAATCAGCACTGAAGGAATCTCTCTTGAGTGACAAAATGTTAGGGGAAAGGGCTTGTCAGCTCAAAATCCCCTCTCAACCTTCTCTCTGCAGCTCTAACAGCACAGTGCCTGTGCAAATGTTGGCCTTATGATGATATTTCTGAAACCACATTTAAGACCTCAAGTCACAGCGCCACAGAAACATTTTGAGTTGGGGCTAAGGGCTAAACAGGAATTATCAGCATGGCTGAGCAAAACAAACTGTATTTCAGTAGAGTTATACATTTAACTCTGCAGGTAGGAACACACGATGTAGAACATCATCTCTTCTTAGCATATTTTGTCATTTTCAAAACAAACAAAGGCATCTGGAGTGACATAACTTTACAAATTATATGCTGGAAAATTTCGTCATGGAAAAAGTTAAGGCAGCTCCCAGAAGAGGAACCATTTGGACATCCCCTCTAGATATCTGGAGGGGGGAGGGGATATCCTTTCCCTGTGATCTGTGAGAGCTGTTTCCCCCTGGAGAATTTTTGAGGAAGTCTGAGGTCGATCTCAGAGGCATTTACAAATCCTGAAACTGAAAGTTTCTGATGTTATTTTTGGAAAACACTTGTGGCTGCTGTCTTTGGGCTACTGAGATCATGATGGACAGAAGCTATTTAGGAGGGGGGTTTTGAGATTTGATGGGTGGAGCATGCATGGTCAGTCCCTTTTGAAAACCAGGGTTCTGGAAGTCACTCTAGGCTGGGCACCCTAAATTCAAATCACCTCTAGAAAACTTTGTGAGGAGAAGTCAGTTCGGCAAGTCTTCACCATGCAAAAGTCCGACTCAGATGGGTAAACACTGTGGGTGGGTAACACTTTTGGAAACTCCATTCTGTTCTGTGAAGGAAGTCAGCCAGCAATTTCACTGGGAGCCTCACTGTTGAAATAGCCCACTTATTTTTAAAGCTTTTTGCTTCTATCTTCATTGACCATAATGGTAAATATAACAGGCTCTAAGCTTTATTCTTCTCTTTGTGTTCTCTCATTTCAAGGACCAGGACCTCAATCTATTACTTAGAAGGTACAAGTAAAGTATAAAACCCTGTGGATCTCTTGAGAACGAGAGAAAATCACTTTCTCATGTGTGAAATAATAGAGTGCTTGAGAAGACAGAAGTGAGGGGGGGGGCTGCTGAAGGAAATCTTAGAGAGAAGAGGGCTCCAGTTAATATATTTCACATCTGTTCTTCACTAAAATTATAACTTTTCTGCCCCCATGAGTCAGTCACACATCAAGCCCATCTCCAAGAAGGGCACTTAGCTTTCACCCAAGGGCCTCTTTCTGTGAGTCCGGCAGAGCCACGTGTTTACCCTTTATAAACCCGTCAAGAGGCAAAACCCTTCTCTATCTCCCTTTTCATCATGAGGAAAGCCCCCATGAGCAAACCACAGCAAGCTCCTGCCCCTGCAGTGGGTCAGCCCACAGCAGTCCTTCCCCTGGTGTCCTGGCCAACAGCAGCCTGGGGGGCTATGGCAAGGCTGGGGCTGGGGGTCACGAGTTTGCCCACACAGAAGTGCACTGAAGGTAAGCATAAAGGGTCAGGCTTCAGCACTGGGAAATGTACATGCCACACACATTTGCCAAGGTGATGTTAACATTCTTCCTCAGTTAGTTAAAATACAGGACTCTTAAAAACACACGGGTTTTCCCTCCAGGACAGGCATAACTTCAAGCAAAACAGCCCTTTTCCTCCAGAAGTATTTGCAAGCTCAGCTGCTGTTCCACAGCACACTACGTGGAGCAGGAGAGCAAGATATAAAAAACAAAAGCTGAAACTCCCTTTGCTAGGGAAGGAGAAATAATTTGGTTTCTAAATTTTCTCTGGTAGGGATTTTTTTCTTTAGGGAAACTTTGAACTGGGCTGTACTTTCCATCCTAACTTTTAATATCCTTTCTACGGTTTCGAAGATCAAGTCTATTGTCTCCAGAGCCCTGAAACCTGCTTTGAGTTTCACTGAGCAGTGGAAGCAATGGGAGCTCTGCGGCACAGGTCCGGGTGTGGGAGTGAAGAGGTAGTGATTGCCTGTCAGCCTTCTCCACGAGAATCAGATCCACATCTTTGAGGGCCCTCAGGAACTGCAGGAGCTGCACAGTTATGTGAAAAAGTGGAAGTTTGTCATTAAATGCATTGTTCTGTGGACCTAATGAGACCTGCTTTTGTACAGGTGTGTCCTATTGCCTTTTGCTCTCCTTCCGTCGCCTGTACCACTCACTACAGCAACCATAAGCCCTTGATCTCACTGAGGAAGAAGCAGCATCTGCTCTGGTGAGTCCAGAGCCACACACGTGATAACTGACATTAGCAAGCAGTGTGTAAAACTGCTGCGTTCTGCCTACCTTTCCCTTAGCAAGGACACTCATTTGGATCTTCATCTTTGACCCAGCTGCTGATTTTCATGAATTTCATAGGCACTTAATTCTCTTTGAGCCTCGATCCCTCTGTCAGTTTGATAGAAAGCAGGTTCAGAACATACTGGCTGATAGACAGCCAGATGGCATGATCACAGAAATTTCATTCTCTGTGGGAAATGAGGCTAGAAGCACAAGGATGTGGGGTGGATTCATAGGATGAGGTTAAAAAGTCAAGACTGTATATTTTTTTCAGTGTTGATAGAGCCTTGAGAATGCTGTTCATGGAATCGTATCCTGTTTCCTTGAACCAGGTAGGTACTACATCCCTCAGATACTTGTGTAGTGGATTTTTCTGATTACTCACTCCAGTGTGTGGCTGCAAAATACATGTAAGAATGCTTCTGATTTCATGTGTTTTCCCCTGGGTGTGAGCGTTCAGTGGGAGCACAGCATTTAAGAAAAAACAAAACCTTAGGTCTCTACAAGGAATACAGAGCTTACAATAAAGGATCAAATGTTAAGACAAAGGTGCCAAAACAGCATTTAGCATTTTTGTCAAGGCACAGATTTTTCTGTGTTTGGGATATGATTATCAAATATCATTGGTTCCATGGCATTTAAGTTCCTGCTATGAATAAGGTCTATCCATGTGCTTCATGTCTGTTGTGAAGCCTCTGGTGAAGGGGGTTGTTTATTTATTATTATTAATCCTCTGTGCAGCAATAAAAATTGTCTGCTTCAGTTCAGCTGACAAAACTGGAAGCCTTTTGTTTTATGTTTTAGCAGACAACTGTTTTTTAAATCATATACTGTAACATGGCAATGTCAGCTGAAGGAAGAGTGACAGAAGAATCCACAGCCACAAAAGCAGAGCAGTCATGTATTTTTAGGGGCCCAGCAGAGCTGCAGCCACAGCGTTTATTTCCCTGTCATGCTTTGATCTTGACACTGCCCACACCAGCGAGTAAAAGCAACTGAGACTTTCCAGGCTGCAGCTAATGAGAAGTATGTAGATTACTCACAAACTGGAGTGAGGAAAGTTTAAGGACAAGTTCTCTTCTCTGCCCCTTTATGGCGGAGGTTGGGTCAGGGACTGCCTTTGCTGTATAAACAGTGACGATCCAGCAATACTGAGAAACCAAAACATTGGAACTGTGACCTTGTGGGCAGCACAGAGCTTTTTACTACAGAATGTCTGCTGCTGCCAGCTCAATAAATAACACCCAATTAATTATGCACAAACAGCCAGTCCTCTGAAACGCCTGGACTTTAGAGGGAGCCATTTGAGATGTGCCAGCCCTGTTTGTCAAAGTAGGAATTAAGCATACTCATGTAGAAATTAAAGTGTTACCCAAAGCACAGACCCAAAATGGAGACATCCAAAATAAGAAGCCTCTTTAGATACTGTTGGCCTGGGAGTTTAGGAATCACCTTTAAGCAAGAAGAGAGCAAGAGATTATCTCAAGTCTACACACACGACTGTAAGAATTAGGATAGGGCTGTACTGAAGCTGCACCTAGCCCAGCATCTTGTCTGCAACAGCAGAGCTATCAGGTAGCCAAGCAGCCCAAGGTGCTGTATTCAAACTGCAGTATCCAGGGGAGATGCACATTGAAATCACATTTTTAACAGGGCCCTGGATCCTCTTTTTTCATCCGTTTGGTAGATGGTGCCTCGTGTCATTAGGCCTGGGGACATCTTGGACAGAAATCTTTGCTGATTTCAGTGTACCCTGCATTGCTTGCCCTACACGTGGGGTCATCCATGCTGCCTTCTCCAGAGGGTAAAGAGCAGGTTATTGCTCCTGACATTTCTGCTCGATTCTGCAGCAGTAGTCCCCATATAGTCCCAGCTTTGGAGAGGTCCTTCTTGGATCCTGCATCTCCTTGCTACACCCAGCCAGGCATTGTTTTACGAGAGGTCTAAAGTTCAGCATGTCTGCGCCCAATCATGTTGTGGAAATGTTTACTCCTCCTGGTGCTCCTCTCTCTTTTCTCTTGCCTGTACAACTTCCCTAGACACATGCTACGGGACCTCTTACACTGGAAGAAATTAGGGATCCCGGTAGGTCACCTTGTACTCCTAGCTGATTCCATAGCCCACCAGGAATGTAAGTCAGGAGCTCCTCCTGGGAACAGCCTATGCTGACAGCAAGTCTTACAGGATGCCCTGTGTGCCATTGTGTGCCATCCAGGGACACAGCCATGTACACACACCAATTGTGCTGAGCTGTGGCCCCTCTCCTGGTGCCTTCCAGACCTCTTGTTTGGTTTTTTTAATACCTTCCCCATCTGTGGTCCCACTGAGTCATGGGATTTCCTGATCAACTTCCCCCACCACCCCCACCAGAAGAAAGAGGAAGCCTGGTGAAGAGTCCTGGTGACCACGGTACTTACATCCATTCCCTTTTCCTCTGAAGTCTCCCAGTACAACATCGATGACAACTGTCCACTGGCTCCTCAGATGCCTTCAGGGTGGGGTGCATCCTCCTCTGGTTCCCTATCTGTACATTCCTGACGTTTTGACATTGATCTTCCTTTCTTCTCCCCTTTGGTCTCTCTTGTGATCATTTGGCTTTCCCCAGGCCTTTCAAAGAGCATAAGATCAGTGCAGGCATGCACTGACACCTCGACAGAATACTCATCTAGCCTGAAAAGAGTTAAAGCAGCTCGCCCCTACTATGTGTAGTAACTTTGTGCCTTCACCAAATTGTCTTCTCACCATATGCCCTCTTTTCCAGTTCATTTATAAATAGGTTAAGCAGCAGGAGCCCAAGAACAAAAACCCCTTGAGACCTCCCTCAAATGTGAATGATGGCCATTTACCCTCCTTTTTTAATAGGTTATTCATGTGAAGGCTTTTTCTGTTGTCCCATGGTGCCTTAATTTCTTTCAGATTCCTTACTGATGGACCTTTATGTCTTCAGAAATTGTTGCTGTGTTTCTATATGGCTGACCTTGTTGTGGTTTGCATTTAACTTGCCAGAGTTTATGATCCTTTCTATTTTCCATTCTTGGACACAACTTCTATCTCGTGAAGAAAGTCTTCTGCTTCTAATAAATTCCTTTATCCTGCTGTTAACTGTGTCAGCTTTTCTTTTCCAAAGTCTTTGTCCATACACAGAGGAGAGAGAAAATGTACTCCTACCTTCTATGTTTAAATAGCCACCATGCAAACTTTTTAGCCTTCAGGCATCCATTTTAGCTTATTTTTAACCGAGTTCCTTGTTCTTATGTAATTCTATTGCAGTTTGAGCTTCTTTTTTGTTTGTTGTTGTTGTTGTGGGGTTTTTTTGTTTGGTTTTTTTTTGTTGTTGTTGTTTTTGTTTTTTTGTTTGTTGGTTTGGGGTTTTTTTGTTGTGTTGTTTTGTTTTGTTTTGCTCCCTGAGTAAGTATGTTGAGCAGGGAGGCATTTTGAACCAGGTTCTGCATGTTGCTCTGGGCTAATATAAAAGTTCCTTCTTCTTTTGTATGCTCTTTTATGCAGAAACAGTATTTTCATTTTATGCAGCATCAATCCCCTATGTGACATTTATCCAAGTGGGAAATTGATACCTGCTGCTATTGTTGCATTTCTTGCTCTGTCAGCAGCTCTGATCTTCCTCAGCATGTAATAGATACAGACACTTGATTTAATACTGATATGATATGGCATATTTCTGACTAAGGCCAGGAATGTCAGGCTATATAAATTTTGAGCTGCTTGTAAACAAAATTAGCATGTTGCTTTGATTTGGCACAAAGGCTTCTCTAATGTATGTTACCACTTCTCTACTGCTTCTGCCTCCTCTGTCTCTTTTTTTATGCTTTGTACCCCAGTTCTAAAGTATCTGATCAATTGCCTTCTTCCCATCAAGTTTCTCTTTAAACTCATCTTGTTTGCTAGACCTCTAGCTTTCATTAAAAAATCCATCTTTTCTTTTTCTCTTCCTATACTATGAGATTCTTCTTGTTTGATTATTCTTCATTCTCCCTTTTAAAGTTTCACCAAATTATTGTTATTCAGCAGAGGATAAAGTTTTCCTGACTTCCTGCTCTGAATATGTGCCATCCTGAATCATGTTTTAGCACTTGTCAGCTTCAATCTAAAAAAAAATCTCCTAACATCTTTTTAGGTGACACCACTGGTTTTATTTTAGCTTACCTGAATCTGATTCATGCATAATGAAAGTTTTCCCTTTTTCCAACAAGTTCAAGTCCTTTGTCTTCAGCTACTTCCTAGCCAGTCACTGACAGCTTGTCTCTGCTTCTCCCAGTTCAGCTCTGCTCATGGTACTGGAGGCATTTCAGATGAAGCTACTGTGGAACTGCTGGCCTCCAACTAACCTGCATCCATTTTGCCCCCTGAAACTGTTTCTTCCCTTCCCAAGGTCTTTGCTCCATACACTGTGTCCAGAGACTCTCTCAAGCCTTCTCCAAGAGTCCGCCCAGATTTTCCACATCAACCAGCATGCAGGTATTGCATCCAGCAGTCTAATCAACATGCAGTTATTTTTGGTGTTGCAAAACCACATGGACGTATGCATGATAGAGCATCAGTGGTTCTCTACTACTGTATGTTCCTGAAAACTCACTGCAAAAGTGAATGTGGCCTCAGGATATGAGATCATTTCTGTCTCTCCTCCAGATAAGACTGCCACTTGCAGAGCCTTCCCCCGCCTCAGCAGCTTGGGATCAGCCTGGAGGTAGGTCTGTTGAGCGATGATACTAAAGACATTATCAGTGCATCTGTGTGTTACCCTGAAATCTTTTAGTTCAGGGGTCATGGCCTAAAGCACCGGGATGCTGGGCTAATTGCACTGGATGCACATTACTGTTATCTATGCATGGCAATTATTTACAGTGGTCAGTGGAGCAAACTGGGAACTCCTTGCCTACTCATTATGTAAATAACCACTGCTGATTTAGATTAGAAGGGGTCTGATGGGCTCTGTACCCAGCCCCAGGCACAGATCCCTGAGGGAGGAGCCATTCAAATACCTAAACCAAGGAGACAGGCAAAACTCCTCCTCTGGCAGATCTCCTTTTATGTCACCCAGCACGACTGGTCTGGACCTGCTGTGATCCCATGGCGAGTCTTCGGTTTCTCTCTCATTCCTTGTCACTGACATCCAAAGAGGGAAAAGTGGGAGCTAAAAGCACAGTGCAAGGGATGCTGGAATAAACAGCCATTGGTAACTGTGTACGGCTACATTGCTTTGCCCTCTGGTACATTTTGGATTTTCGTTTATTTAGGCTGGAAGGACATTTTTACAAACACTTTCATTCAACTCCCCTGAGCAGAGGCATTCCACAGGAGTCAGAAATGGTGACTTGGAAACAAGGGACCTTATACTACAAGCACTGCTGGGGTTAAAGCATGTTCATTCTCTTTGGTTACATTTCTTCTATATACTGACAGTTGCTCCTTCATTCTGTTTTAGCTTTCAAAGAAAAAATCTGCTGCCTGACAGCTCCACACTTGTGGAAGAAAACAAGACCCAGCAAAATGGAGAGCCGCAACACCCAACAAAGACTATGAAGCACCATGTGTGTAGTTGCCACTGGAACAGCAGCTTCGTGGGAGGTAACCTAGAATGGAGCCTAGCTTGCCTGGAGGTGGGGGACGAGGACATCTAGACAAGGACTCACTCATGTGAGTTCCCATAAAATCTCTGGGAACCACTTTCTTCAAAATAGTAGGACACCAGGCTCTCCCAGACCTCATCTCCTACAGACTCCCTCATTCCTTCACCCTAGGGCTCTGCTCACAAGCTGTCATCAGCAAAACTATTGCAACCCTGCTGATGCACATAAGGGACAGAAAGGGGAACCACTGTTTCTTGAGGGGGAGGCTGAGGAAACAGGTGACGCGTGGTGGGAGGACGAGCAGTGAGAAATGGAGAAATGAAAAATGGAAAGTTTTCACTAGAGTTGTGACAAATACAGCTCCTCTAATAGAACTAGACAGCAGAGTGGGCAGAGACAACTTGACGGCCTTTTAGAAGAGGAAGGAGTGACAAATATGTGAAGATACCAAAGTGGCCTATGTCCTGAGGGCCCTGACTCTCAGGCTCTGAGGGTTCGTGCTGAGGTGATTTTTAGAAGCTGCTCACCCATTACCACAGGTTATTGCCCTGTCACTGACTTACCAGAAGTAGTGGTGTGTCCACACCGTAGGCACCAGACTGATATATTGACATAACTGAGGCTAATTCAGTTTACTAGGAAGTGGACTGTGGTGGCCAAGGCATCTTCTTGATCCCTATCAGGGTTAGTTGAATAGTTGACCAGCTGAGGTCAGAAACCTCCTGAGACACCACAGCCTAACCAGACAAGCACCAAAAGTGGCCAAGAGATCACCAGGAGAGCCTTGATACCAATTTAGCCATTTTTCTTTCTTTAGACCTCCTTTTCTCTGCTTTTCACTAACTCCTTTGTTGCCCCTTAGCTTGCAGAAGGCATTGGATGAGGTTTTCAGAAGCCCTGTAAGCTTGTTCTTCTGATGTCTCCTTTCCTCTAGGGAGCTGAATGCCAGACAGTAGTACAAGTGGGAAATGATCCCATGACATGGTTCAGAGAAGAGCACAGGTACTTTTATAGAGTGGCTGTCAGGGTGCAACAAGGGGTGGGGAGAAATCCCAGGGTGGCAGCAGCAGGGTAGCCTGGGGAGAGGCAGCCCAGCCCCAGTCAGCCCCAGCCTTGGCCCCAGGCATCCAGCACCTCCTTGGGGATGGAAATAGGCCTGTGGCCAGGCAGGGCAGAGCTGTGGGGAGATGGAGACTGGTCCTGCCGTGGCACTTCTGGGGCAGAGATTCACAGTTCAGGGTCGTGGACCCTGGTCAAGGTGGGGTAGAGCCCTGGAGGAATTGAAATGGGGTCCTGGCCCCTGGTTCAGCTTGGGGGAACCCCAGGACAGTTGGAGCAGGGACAAGCAGGGCTGGTGGTGCCCTTGGGATCCTGACAATGTCATTGGTCAAGTCCAACACTTTTGATCATCTCTGCTCATATTAAGGAGCTGGAGAAAAACCTACTCCAGCAAATGAGTTGCAAAACTAAGCTTAATTCCCTGTAATCAAATTCCTCATTGTTGCCTTGGTCATGTACTCAGAATATCCACAGAGCAAATGACTACTGCAGAGCATAAAAAGATGCCAACCTTACACCTGGTGTCAGCTTTGGACTGCTTCTGGAGATTTGCTTTAGCTCTGACTTCAGCAATCCCTGCATGTGCTAGGAGGAGCAGCTAATAAATGGCAAATAGTCCCATGAGAATCACCACTAATGGCTGCTGGTCAGTGAGATAATCACCCATTTAATAAAGGGTGAGCTTCTACCTCTGCACTTCCATGGGCAGCATTAATGCATTTTTTCCCCTCCTTAGCCACTTATTTCCACAAAACTGGTAGGAACTCAGTGATTTTGCAACCACTCTTCCTCTATTAATCTTAGCTGAAATTGCCCAATGGATTCAGAAGCTATTAGGAATAGCTAGTTGGTTGTACGAATGTTGACAGAGACGGACACAAAGCATTATCATATTAAGAAAGCACTCGAGTTTATAACAACACAGATTTTTAAATCACATTAAAATCCAGCAAATAGGTACTATTATGAGGACCATTTCTACACAAGTCTGCTTCACTAACAGCCTGAAAAGGTAAAGGAGCTCAGAAAGAATTGGCCATCGCCTAGACTTCATGCCTTGATGCTCTTCTCTGTGAAGGAGTGATGGAAGGGTCAGGACTTGGCAGGAGGGCTTACATAAATATTCTCTAGAGACTAAGGGTTTTGGTTTGCACATCCAATTCTAGATCTTTCAAAGCTGCAGTTATCATCTTTCTCTTCTCCAACATTTTATAAATTAAATTCCCTCTCCCTCTGTCCACTTCCCATGTTAGTCTTTCTCTTCTTTTACTTTGAGACTTGAACGTGCAGAGGTTGCTACTTTTATTCGTGTTGAGCTTCTCAATAGCAAAAAAGCCTTATTGTTTGATGAAACTATTTGTTTCTTAGGGAAGTTCAAGGTTTAGATATAAGCATATGTGAGTAATTTCTCCTTAGGACTATTTAAAATGTAATGAGATCTACATTATATATTGAGTTTTGGTTTACTTGTTCATGCACTTTTGAGAAAGAACAGATGCTGCTTAAATGTTTCCTATGAGGCAGATTAAACACACTCTAGAGAGCACACCTGAGCCAAAGGTCAATCTTCCTCAGCAAACCAGCCAGCAACAAACTGCTCCATGAGTTCTCAATTTTGGTAATGAAGGCTTATAAAATGAACCGTAAAGTAATTATATTTATTTTTATTTCAATTTTACAAACTACTGAAATCAAGTTTTGAAAAATTGTGCTTTGGTGGCCTCTGGAGGATCACAGATGGTTTTCTACATACAGTACTGTATAATTTGGAAAATTCCAAGTCTTCCAATAAATTGGTCTGGCAGCTTTCACTGCAGAATTACAAGCTGAGTAGTTTTCACTACTAGCCATGCCTACAGTTCTGCCCTTCTAAGAAATACATTTCTCACAAGACTTAAGATTCTTTCCAATTAAAGTCTGAAATGGCTTTGTCATATCTGTGGGTCACTGTATTTTTATTGTGAAACACCTCATTTAACTAATCTCATTGCCATTGGCTTTAAAATTATGGTGTTCATGCTCAGGACAAAAACTCTCTTTCTTCCTTGGGAGGCTTGGTTACCTCAGGGAGTTGTGCCAATTATGTCAGTAAAAAATCCTCCCTTCATAATGCACCATGCTTGGCCCTAAGCAGAGTAATAAAAACAGACCGGTGAAATAAAAGCTGCGATCTGTCACTGCGTATGGCTAGGAGGAATTACTGAAAAGCTCCTTGTGTTCCCTCCTCACCCTCTGAATTCGTCTGGGTGTTGCAGTTTACTCTGTGTATTTCAAAAGCAGAAGAGAAATCAATGTCTCACGAGTGTTCAAAATGACAAAGCCACCCTAACAAGCAATGGACGTGTTATTTGTTTGTGATGACCTCTCCTTACAGATTATTCTGTAAACTGTATCTTAAGCTAAAAATTCTAGTTTGTTAATTTTCAGAAAGTGAATGGGCAGTTCAAGGGGTGATGAAGGGAGAAAGAAATACTTTTTTTTTTTCCCCCCAGGAAGAGCTTTTATTGCTATTCATCCAAAGATTGAGCAACAGTTAACTAGTCAGTGTGAGTGGTTTTCTTAAATGAACGTGGGGAATACCAAGTTATAGGAAGCCTGGCCATATTTCCAGGAGAGAACAGAGTGTTTGCTTGCAGTGGTCGGTGAAAATGTCAACTTCCCTCAGCAAAAAAGCAGAATTACATGAATTTAAAAATATCACAAATATTTCAGTACACAGCTACATATGCCTTGACTGAGACATTTCTTACTGATGGTGGAAGCAGAGTATTTATATTATAAATTATTCTTGATGGTTCTGAGTGATAAATGTCAATAATGAGTGATCCCAGCTGGCAGAATTCTAAATCTGCTCTGAAAAGCATATTCAGCCTGAAGAAATTGATGGAACTAATATTTTTCATAAGCCCTTGGTTTTCTCCTTTTATATAGGGTTTCTCAATACAGATCTGTAATATTTTTCCCACGTATTTAGAAAAGGTGAATTTCTCCTGGGATGACTTCCTAACTTCTTCCACCACCACTTCACCCTCATTATTTATCTGTCCTGGTATTTTAACTTTCTAAAGTTTTGAGTCAAGGACTTATCTTTGTGTCTGGTCAAGCATTTATGGATTACAAAAGCTCATTTGGAGCTCTTTTTCTAGTAAAGATTATTAAAAATGGATGCAAGAGAGAGCAGTGAGAATAATATGGGGATCTTAGTCAAAATTCTGTTCAGCTTCTGTTTTCCAATTAGTCTGGGAATAAAATGCAATAAAATATAGAAGTGAATAAACTGATTTTGTTTCAGAAGTAAGAGTTTCATTGTCCAGTGTAGAAGTGGATACTCTACCTACATAAAGGAAGAGTTGTGAATGTGCACCTGTTGTTGAACCTTCACTGGGACTTTATTTTTCACCAGTTTTCATCCCCACATTTCATTCCTTTCCTGTCCCTGTGTACTTCTGTGTGACCAAAAGTAACGGTATGTGAGCTGGTTGGTTTGAAGAAAAACAAAGGGGAGATGGATGGGATGGGGCTCCTAAATCCAGACTATCCACCAGCAAAGCAGCCCAGCAGCCCCACATTTAGCCTTGGCACAGCATCCAATGCACTTGTCACTCCTGAGTTAGTTGGTTTCATTGTAGAGGCCAGAGCTGTGCTTCCATCTTCAAAGGTCAAGATCACTGAAGGGTGCAAGTGGTCTCTCTGCAGACCCTGGTGAAAGTAAGGCTACAGGCTGCCTTGCATTCTCCGCAAATCCATGTAGAGGTAGGCAACTTGTTGGAAATGCACGTCTATAGTTTTTAGATTTTGGGTTTGGGATTTTTTTGGGTGGGCTTTTTTGTACTGGAAAAAAATCAGGGCTAAGTGACAGGGTGATAGGGTATCTGGGTATGTTGGAGAATTCCTTCTGCATTAAGCGGAGAGGAAAAAAAGACATGCAGAACTTCTGTTTTGATGAACTGACTCTAGGTGGCAACAATACCCTGTGTAGCCTTACTAGAGGCTAGTCAGGCAAAGACTAATGCTGCTTATAGAGGAAGAAATTATAGCATTTTCAGTACTGCTTCTAGAAAATTTTACAGCTGATCTCACCAGCTGCTCATTGCTAGAAACATTTCCAGATTCTGCCAGTTTTCATTGTAATAGAGGACTTGGTTTTCAAGACATATTTTGAATAAGATGCTGCATGTTTCATTTTGTAGCCATAATACTGCAGGTGCGCAGAAGAAAATTAGCAAATTATTCTCTTTCGGTTATCTTGCTCGGATGGGCAATCTCAGGAAGCGTGTGTATCATCCTGATTTGTAATGATGCCTGTAAAAAGTGCACAGATGGATATGTACAACTGCAGTTCTGTAGCATTCACTAAGGATGTTCTTGAAATGCCACTTCACCACCTCGTCAAGAAAACAGCCACACAGATACCTATGAAATGCTTGACACATATTCTGTGTAAAACACTGTATTATCTGCCAAGGGGTTTGTAATGCCCTATGTCGTTCCATCTTCACTACATATCCAGCCTCCTGGGCTTTGGAGTAGCTAAGCAAACACTTGAACAATATAAAAATTCTTACAAGTATGATGGCCTGCAGCATTATCACATTTTTCTCCAAAGTCAGCTTAACTCCACTGACCTTGAAATATTTATATCTATTACTGATGTGTTCACAGGCAAAGGGAGAAAGCAAAGAAAAAGATATTAGCTTTGATTACCCCTTGCAGAAAAAAACGGTGACTATAACCACACTATGTACTAATAATGACCGTAGAAAATCTTTCAAGTGTGATAACACCAAGTTTTTAGCAGGCCAAAGTGTCTGATGGCACCTACAGGATGTGATAAACTTCTTTATTACTCTGTCAGAGTGACAGAGCTGTGATTAAATCAGATTATTTGTGTAATTGACCCATTCACCTGCATGTTGTCAATTAATCTCCTCTGGAGCTGCCTCCAGTATTTCAATCCTCTAAGCTGCTTTCAAAGATAGGAACTGTCCTTTAAAACGTTAAAATGTATCTCTGGAAAGCAATTTCTTCCTTTCTTACCAAATTGTGGAATCGCCCTTTAAATTATACTGAATCAGATTTCCAGATTCACGGTATTCTAAATCAATATCTTATAATGCTCTGTAACCCTGTAGGCTGATTTTTTAAACATATATTTATAAATGAATCTGGATTTATTATTACTAGGAGTACATAAACTACCTAGGATGAGAGTGCCCTGAAAAGGAAAAATAGAATTCAGTAACCTCTTTAGGTACTTTGTGTAATGCCTGTTTTTATTAGTTTGTCTTCCTTTCAATTAAGCAGTAGTTTTATTATACATTTTTCAAAAAGTGGGGACATGATGGCAAAAGTAGTGGAAATGCAGTTAGAAAAATTGGTTATGTCTACAACATATTGTCCTCCTGTTTCTTACTCCTTTGTCCTTTCTTTCTCTTTCAAGACATCAGCATTTTGAACACACCTGGCATATAGGGCCAAATAAAATGTGTAGTGTATTGGGACTAGCACATTTTTCTGCCACCAGCTAGGCTCTTTGGAAGCTTAGGGAGTGTGTTGTCAGTGCCAACTGTCCCTATGGCAAAAGTGGGAGAATGTATGGCTTGCTGAGAGCCCAGTGGGTTTCCAGCTGCAGCTGGGTAGGACATATGCCACAGTCTTACCCAGTATTGACATGGGCAAAATCAATGTGGCTACAGGCAGTGGGAATTCAAGTGTAGGAACTGATAGGTAATAAATCATGTGTTCTCTAACTCTTCAGTATAAAATTGTGCAGGGATGTTTCCCCATTCCTTTACCCTATGGGCATCCCTCCACCTTGGTTGCTTGGTGAAGCTTTCCCACTGATGATTGACAAGTTCCCTGAAACTTGCAAACCAGTGCAGTAATCAAAGGTTATCATCCACCTAAGCTAAAAGTGCCATGCATGAAGTTGTAAAAAATAGCCTTGTCTCTCCAACCAGCCAGTGAAACATCAAAATCATAAGTGAAATGTCAGGCGCCAAATTATGTTTTAAGATGAGGCATCCTATAATAAATAGTTTTCAGAACTTTCTGTTGTTTGTTGTAGTTTGTTGGGTTTTTTCTCAAGTAGGGTCAGGCATGACTTTGTATAGACTAAAGCATCCTATTTTCTAAATGAAACTGTTTCACTTTCACAATGCAAGAGTTTGGGTGCAATATGGAATGTCATTCTCCACCAGCAGTTCCAGAGAATCCACAAGTGAAGAAACACAAGATTCAAAACAAATCCAAATGCCATGTGTCCCATAAGTGTAGATTCCTTATTTTTGACCCACCTAAAGGAAGTCATTCTATTCCCTGCTTATTTCCAACAGCTGTATCCATTTCAAAATAAGTTTCATTTGGCAAAAGAGTTATCACTTTTTCAGAAGTTTGCCTTCTACCAGGTTTACCCAAATTTTACTTGGTGGAGCACCACCATCACGGAATAGAATAGCTATTCTCTTGTTGGTGGCAATGGCACAAGTTCAAGGAGATATTTGGCTGTTTGCATGTGATTCTATTTCAAACAGCTACTCTCTTCTTCCTTCCACATTACAGGTCTCCACTGCGATTTACAATCCTAAATGCAATGCTAGTTATTCCACATGAGTTGGAAAGTAAAACCTCTCTATGGTTGATCTATACTAAACTCTCGCCACAAGCTGTAGAAGAGTGAAGATCTAAACCAGCCTTAGACTTTTATTGATTGTACAAATGAAAACAGATTTTGTATTTTGTGCTTATCAGGCAAATTGGAGTGAAGCAAAACTCCAAATTAAATGTAGATTGTACCAGTTGACCTCTTTCAACGATAAATAATATTTCAAAGCTCTTTTTTCCCCCAGTGAAAGCCTATCTTCCTGAATTGCTTCCCTTGTACTCAAGTTCCCTTCAAATCCTGGAGTTACTTTCTCTTCAAAAAATGTTATTCTGTTTTCATTTTTCACTTTGGCTCTCCAATTGACTTTTCCCTTAAGATAATTCAAGGTTTGGGTTTGGGGTTTTTTACTACAAGGCAAGCAACATTTCACATAAGAGTTATATTTATTACAGGTAAAATTTGTTTTAGGACAGTAATCATTAAGTAATTGTAAATCATTGATTCAGATTTTGAAGTTGAGGCTTACAGATCTTAGTGATGCAGGAACATTTATTCAACCTATTCTGCCTGCAGTGGCCTTCTTACTGTATGCCTCATTAGTTCCTTTATGTGCAGTTAACCAACAAACAAGAAAATAATATATTCAAAGTAAAGAGGAAGTTGAAAGCTATAGTGTCTTTCTTTGGCTTCTCAGTTTTGGGGGTTTTAAACCTAGAAGGTGCAGTGTTTTGTTTTCTTGGTTCGGTTTTCTTGGTTTTATTTTCTCAAACTTTACAGAATCACAGAATCAACAAGATCAGAAAAGAGCTTTGAGATCATCGCGTCCAACCTATGACCTAACTAATGTGAATGCTATCAATGTTATGCCACTGATAGACACAGAATTACATCCCAGGGAAAGTTGAGCTACTGTTAGATTGCTGTTCTCTTCCTTACTGTTCTTTGGGGTAGGGGTGGTTCATCAACATTTTTATGAAAATTCATCCTGACTCTAAAAAGCAACAGCAACAAAAAAGAACAAAACATTATAGAGATAGTGTTGATGGCAAAAGACTATTGAAATTTAATAGATACAGTTTTCTGCAGTTGCTTTAGCTGTGCCATCACCTTGTGTGATGTGGATGGGAAATGTGAAGGGGAACAGCCATTGCTGGTACCAAATTGCTGCTGTGAACCAGTAATTGGGTTTTTTTATGGAAGGCAAGAGAAGATGGGCACATTTTGAATCTACTGAAGTGTAGAATAGTTTGGTGAATTTACTTTAACAGTTCAGACTGGTCTAACATACAAATAAGCATACCACTCCCTCCCCCTTCACCTGTCTCTGATTGAAAGCACCAAAGGCAAAGATCATGGGTTGAGGTAAGAACAATTTACTGGAAACATCAATGAGATAAGAAAACAAACAGTAACAGCAACAATACTAATAAAAAAATCTATAAGACAAAGAAACTATTTACATGGAAAATCACAACAAATTCTAACCCGGCTCATGTTTCTCACCTAACTGGAAAAGGACGCCCTTCTCCTTGGAAATAAAAGAGAGTCCCTTTCCCCAGTCCCTGGCAATGATGTGAGGTGGTATCAAATAATTTTAAGGTCTGGCCATGCCCCTCTCCAGGCTACTGAAACCAATTAACCCTGCCCTGGCCAAAACTAGGACAGAATGTCACAGGTGTAGTAGAGCTCTGTACTGCATCATAATTCACTATCTTAATTTAAGTATAATGCAGGTTTATATATAAGTAAATCTCTGTGAGGTATAAGTAGTTTTCAGTTGGCTGAACATCTTGGGATATGAGTGTTCTTGTCACATTGTCATCTTTCCCAAGATATATGAAGTCCCTACTCTTTTTGCCAGACACATTTAGCATGTTACTGTACTTGTTGCTGTCCTATAGCATAGCAACATACCCCTTGCATGTCAATCACAGAAGCTTCAAGTCCTCTAACAGGTCAGCGTGATTTGAAATACCCTCTAGCTGTCTTGTTACTTGTTGGTTTGATATTGTTCCTCCCCTGAGAGTNGTACTGAATATGAAAAATGTATATCTAAAATGGGTGAATCTATATTATTATGGGGGGAAAAAAACTCTCCTAATATCTCCAGCTGGGAGTTTTGTGTTACTAATGACTGCAAGGCTTGAAGTGAAAATTTTGTTGACTGGGGATTGTAACATATTAAAAAAATGAAAACATTCTGCCTCTGAAGAACCTAGCTTCTGTTGGTTTTCACCTAGTAAGTTTGCATCTATTTGAAGAAACAATAATGGGTCACATATTCAATCTACACCTGAGCTGGGTTGAGTATGAACCACACAGCGAGTTACCAGCACCAGTAATCAAGAGGTTTTCAAACTGGAATGAGAGGGTGCTTTGCAGAATTACTTAGATCATAGATCATACAAATACTGATTGTCACATGGATGTATCTTTAGATACCTGAGTCCCCCAAGGCCAGACTTGCAAATGAGTTTAAAATAATATTTTGTGGTTTCCCAGCAATGTTGTCCTTGGCAAACTGTGGAAAAAGAAACACCCGAGTGTGCAGTTAGAGAAGATGTTCACTAGGGCACAAATGGGTGACTGTGGTTGTGGGACATTAGCCCTTCCTGGATAAAAAAATGAATCTGAATCTCAAATGAGAACTAGTATCATCTGTTGTCATATCTTCTCCTCCTAACCATCAGCAGTAAATGCTTCAGAAGAAGCTTCAAGAAATTCAATAATTTGCCTAAAGATGAGTCTCTTGTAATGATTCTTTCCCTCTCCTTCTGGCTTTATAACAGGCTTATGCACTGAAATATCAAAGCTTTTATCCCTTTACACATGTTTTATACAATCTAGTCTTTTCTCCAAATTTAATCTCATGTAACAGTGAATGCTTTCACCTTAATAGCTAGAATTTCCTTTCATCACTTTCAAATTTATATCTTTTTAATTCCACTGGACGAACTCTTGTTCTTAAATTATGAAAAAAAGGTGGCTAGAAATGCAGGATTTATCTTCTTTGTGCCATTCATTAGTTTCTGTAAAGCTCTATCATGTCCTTTCTTCATGCCACCCAGACACAAAATTTTCTCTCTCAGCCTCTAATCATTTGCATTACCTGTCTCCAGATGATCTCTGTGTCTTCTGTATCTATTTTGCAGCTGAGTTCCCAGAACCAAACAAAGTACTTATAATGTATTAAATAACCAACCTTTGGGAATTACAATATTTCCAGACTGATTTTTAATTTCCCACTAACATTTTGTTTAACAGTGATGTCCACTGAGTGTTCCACAGTAATGCCAGGATTTTTTTTTCTAAGCAGTTGTACTCAATTAAGGTCCCAGTAGGTTGTGTCAGTAACCCAAAATATGCCATCCAGTGTTATGCTAACCCAGCATTAATCCCTTTATCTGCTGTGGTGTTTATTCAGCTCCTTAGGTTAGGCTTCCCTTCACTGTCTCTGAAGCTTTTCAACAGTAAAAAAAATTAAATAATGGTGTGCAATCTGTATGTTGCCACATCATTTTGCCCCTTTCCAGATCAATAATATCCTTAACATGCCCTTTTAACTGAGGTGTGTCAGAGACTGAAAATAGTTCATGCCTCAAACATTGATAGCAAGTTTTGCTCATTATAAAGAAGCTACAACCAAAGAAGCCTCCCTGAAGAGTGGGACTTTGGACTGAAAGTCAAACTGCTGATTAGGTAAAGGGAAACCTATTGTTCAGTCATCTCAGGCTGAGGGAAAGGTATGCATCCACAAAAGGCCAAAGCCACCAGCTGCAACTATCCCCGGGTGAGTTTGGGGTGGGAGACAGCACAGCTCACAGAAGCCAGGTTTACACAGACTCCCCCCCACCCTCAAACCAAGGGGGGAGGAGGAGATTTTGGGTGTGTGGCATAACCTCTGGTCAGAGGCAAAAAACACTCATCCTCCCTTACACAAACCAGCCCAGCTGTGGAACCCCCAACCCCACAGGGCACATCCATGAGATATTCACGTGAGAGGCTTGGCCCCACAGGACTGCACGTGATGCAACAGATCCAGAGTCTGCTGTAAGAGACTGCCCCCTCCCCCAGGGGGACATGCCTGGACATTGACACCTGGCTCGAGGGTATATTAAGCCATGGGATTCTATGCTTTTTGGGGGGACCTTCACCACCAAGAAGACCAGCTGGAGAGGGTCAACAGAACATTGTTGGGATCCACAGAGTGGTGATATTTTCCTTACTCTGTCCCGGTCACTCTCTTTCTGTCCCTCCACCTATTTTCTATTTCTTTCCTTCTCTCTCTCTCTCATATTTACTGTCAAATAAAACCCATATCCTTGTCAATGGCATATGGTCTCATTTGCACCTTAATTCGGGCAGAGGAATTTCTAAAGACCCCTAATAATCGGATCATGACAAGGTGATTCCTTGAGATGGCATGTAGTCACAGGAGGCCACTAGGAGTTTAGATTTGGGATGTATCTACACTGCCTCACACAGTGAATTCAAACATAGTCAGGCATGTCTGTAACGGCTCAACCCACATGTTGTCTGTTTCTCAGCAGGCTCCTTCACTGCTTTGTTTTCAGTGGCTGTGGTATCTCAGCACGGCAGTACATGGTGAAGGGTGTGCACGGGCCTGGCCATGTTGGCCGCACAGTAGTCGTATTTCCTTTCTGACAGTTTTGAATGCTCAACAGTACTTTCTCTCTCTACCACAAATTTGGGTAGAAGGTATAAACCTTTGATAATTATTTTGTTAAATGGTCAGCTGTAAGTCTAGACATATGTCTATATACTTGATTTTTCTTACACCAGCATCTTCCCAATGTGGTAAAAAAAAATGTATATATAGAAATAGGAAGGTTGTGAATCTGAGCGTGCCCCAGATACCATGGGCCTGGTAACTTACAGTGTTCCCATTCAAGCCCTCCTCCCCTCAAAAAACTTTCTGTGTCCCTCATCCATGAAAGCTGCTTTGAGCCATTGCCACTGCTGCTGTGGCTCTGCCCATCTGGAGCTGCCTGTGAGAAGCAGCCAACAGAGTTGGGAAAGGCCCGTGTCCTTTTGGCACTCCAGTCCTTTTGTACTGCTGTAACTTTGTCTTCTCAGGACATCCAGAAATCTCAAGCAATGGTTTAAAATATGCATTTCTTCCCAAGGTAAAGAAAAAAAATGCTCTGGAGAAATGTATTTTCCTTTTACAAAAGACAGAGCCCATGAGTTCATCCTGTAGTTTAGCATATTCATGTTTTATTGCTTCCTTCAATTACCACTTCAGCTCATTTTCCATGTTCCAAAGTCTCTAATTTCCAAAAGGACTGCTAGCCTATAGACACAGAAAAATGGTTTTGCACTGTCTCCTGTCAGAATTATTATTACAATTATTACATTATTTAAAATTTATATTACACATATCTAAAAGGCTGCAATTAAATTAGGTCCCACTGCACTCGCCACTACCCAAATGTGTAACTAATGGCATGTCAGGCCCTCAGGAAAAACATTTAATTCTAAGGTAAACTCCTCAGGGCAGAAGTTAGCCACATTTTTTTCTGTGGGAAAACAGTGCCTGGTGTTGGTACAGCCTAGAGGCTGCACCACAATCCTAGTAATAATAGTAGTAATGATAATTAATATTAGTATTAAACATTGTTACTTCGGTTTTATCACAGCTTACACCTATCTTTTGTTTTCTTATGATGTGATAAGAATGCGTTTCATTCTTTCAGCTGAAGAATTCTTTATTCAAGGTTTTGATGCTGGTTAAGGATACTTTGCTCTGCTTCCAGGGAATAAATAGGCCAATAGAATAAGTATTTGGTGGGATGAATGGTGTTTGGAGTGAGAACAAATGGCAAAAGAGAGGGAACACCATCAAAAGCTGTTCTGCTACGCATGAATGTTAACGCTTGTTCAGTATCCCACAATGAATTACTACAGTACAACAAGTTACTGGAAAAAATCCGCGGCACTGAGAAAGACGCACATGTCACTGCTGAGTCAGAAGATGGCCATGGTCATATCAGCACACACTTCTTTTAGTGTTCTTTTTTGGGAGGTTTGTCACCCTACCCCAAAGAAGCAGATGCTCCTTAAAAGTTGTTGCCAGAAGTCATTCCAGATGTAGATTTTAAACATATTGTCCTTTAGCCAAACTGGGAGATAAAGGGACAAAATGTCAAAACGCAAAGGTAGGACAGCTTAGTGTTAAAATGCTATAAAATGCAATTGCTGATTTAATACTGATTTATTACTGCAACGCAAGGGTTTAATATTCATATGTTTCATTCCCCTCTCTATAAGTATAGAATTATTGAGACTGCCAACAGTCCAAGCAACAACTTGGCATGTTTGCAGTAAGTGTCCTACACTGTAAATGCTATTGCAAAAGTTAGGTTCCAAATGACATTAAGCCAGATAAAATTTCAAGCAGTTATTTAAAAAAAAAAAAAAGAACAAAAAACCCACAGTAAAACACTTTACAAGCACAGAACAGTGAACTGGCTAAAGTTCTGTCTTAAAGATACAGGTGATACCCATCTACAAAAATGGCTCATCTCTGTGAGTAAAATATCTTTGTAACCTTGATAGGGAAAGTAATCTAAAAGGCACAGACATCTGCACAATGCTAAGATATGTCCAATTGAGTTTTCCTGCAAGTCCTTTAAGATACCACCCAATTTTCTCAACTGCCCCTTTTGGAAATGCTATTCCTTCCCTTCAGCCTGGAGAGGGAAATGTTTAGAAGCCTGTGTGTAAAACTGCACTGAAGATTAAAAGCCCCAGGAACACATGAAATTTTATCAGTACTCAGGTGCTTTGTATCAGTGAAGACCAGATAGTAAGTATGCCTTTCCTATCATTTTTCTGTCCCTTCCTGTGTTTCCACCTGGGAGAAAGTGCTATGAATTTATTTTGTAAGGAACATGAATAGACATTATAGCAACAGCATTGCTTTCTTGCTGTCAAAACAATGACCATTTCTTTGAGCAATGTTTTCGTTGCTCAGCTTTCTCTTCTAAATGAATCTTAAGTTAAAAAGCATTCTTACTCTTCCAAAAGACTTTAGAATATGAATTTCTTTCTAGCTCTTTGGGGGGGGGGTTGGATTTTTTTTTTACATTATATCTGTTATAAATATTGATACCCCGTTTGATTAAAAGGATGTGAGCATTCTTTTGTATTGGGAAAAATAGGCAGAATCTCTCCTATGCTATGAGATCCAGGATGCATGTCTTTAACTCCTCTAATGTTACTCTTTCCTGCTCAGAGCAAGCAAATTCATTATAAGGTAGAACAAACAAACAAAAAAATAAGCTCTGCTATGCTCTGACTGGATTTATATATTTTTTTTTTAACTTTTGAATTGGTTTTTAGCATGCAAATTAGGTAGATAAGTATGTGGTCACCCTCTGTCTTTCATACCCAACCTTCTGCCTCCATCATTTGTGCCGCCATTGTCATTTGGCTGTGTGATGGTCTGCCAGCAGCTCTGCTGTAAGCTGGGCTGCTTTGTGAAGACCTCCTGTGGGGGTCTTTCTTGTCTTTGGCAAACTCTTCCTAAAGAGTATTTTCTGCAGTGTGCCAGCAGCTCTTGGCACAGATTCACCAGCTCACAGTGACTTGCAGTGTAGATACTTAATAGTCATCCCCTGTAGCTTGGCAGTAGCTGAGATGGATAATGCTGCCTCCAAGTTGCTCCTTGCATGTTAGGTTTCTTCTGTGTGGCAAACTTGGAAAGTCCAATTTAATCAATATAAACCAGGGAAAGAGAAAAGGGGAGATCCATCTTGCACTTCGAAGGATGTTTTATCAACTTGACTACTACTGAGAGAATAAGAATGTTTCAGGCAGAAAAATTAGAAGAGGATAGATCCAACAAGACGATACCACTGAGCCTTCAGTGCAAGAGGAGGAAAGGAAGAAGAATGGAGGAACTGCCTCAGCTTTTGTCAGTCATATCAAGTAGGGAGAAGGATGTGAAGATGGGTGTCCCCGACACACCATAGGCTGTTGCTGTAGGAAAACATACCACTCCACAGACTCAGGATAACCCTAAATCTCAAATGTGTCAGGACACAATGATATCTCCCACATATCTGGCTGCTTTACCCTAATCCATTCTCAACCTTTCCCTCCTCTTCCTTCCAATCACCCATGCTTCCCTTCCCGTTTACAGCACGCAGGACGAGCCCTACACCTCCTCAACCCTTAGGGCCTGCTGCATAACACTAAATGTTCTGCAGAAATCAAAAACCCTGCGGCACCCTTGGACAATGAGCTGCCATCCAGAGGGGTCCCAGCAGCAAGTTCCCACACAAAAGCAGTTCATCACCTGAGGATGTGGAGCTAAACCACTTTCACAAAATGAAAAACTGTTGCTAAAAAAGTTTTGTCCCGGCTTCGTGGGGTTTTTCTTGTGATGCTCTGGGACCAAACGGGCTGCAAAGGCAGGAGGGCAGGAACGAGAGTGCAGGTAAACTCCCATGGTTACTTCATGTCATGGGTGCTCCCTGGGTCCCTGCTGCCCTGGGATCCGTTCTCGGAGACTGAGCGTACCTCTGTGTATGTTTTGGGGACAAGTCTCCCTGAGGAGGCGGCAAGGCTGGGACGGGGACGCTCCGAGCCGAGGGACCACATCCTGGCCCGAGGATGCAGTCGAGGTGAGGGCGGCGAGGCGCCCTCCCAACCTCCGGCCGGGCTGGGCGGTGCCGGGGGCTGGCTGCGGGCGGAGGAGGAGGAAAAGGCCAGGATATTCCTGAATGAACGGCTCGCTCCTCACCCCACACCTCCGNGGGCACCGGGACGGGGCGGCTGCCCCCGCGTACCCCCCGCCTGCCGGGGGGGCGGCGGCGGGAGGGACGGCACGGGCGGGCTCCGCGCCCCGGGCGGCCAGCCGGTGGGCTTGGCTCGCCCCTCTCCGCCGGGGACAGCGCTGCTCCTCGTCCCTTAAGGTTACCCCTTGATAACAATAATTTCGTTGTTGTTGTTATAAAAAATATGACCCCCTGGAAATTTTGGGGTTACAAAGTTTCGTTTCTTCAGCTTTATAAAGTACTGGTGAATAGGGTAATAGCCTTAAAATGCTGATTTATTACTTAGTTAAAAAAAAATCTAAAGGATTGGTGTTGTAGAGTAAACAAGACAATTACTGCTTGTTTTTAGGAGTAAGTGTACCGAAAGGTTTTAGGTAAAATGAGTCGGTAGCTTTCAGAGTCAGAAGGCTAAGATGGTAGAGGTGATAAACCTTTGCTTATCTCGGACAGCCAAGGTTAGGCAAGAATAAGTCGTCTTCACCTCCTGAGATACTAATGTGAGAGAGTGGATGGGAAGGTCATTAGCAGGTCATTATCCTGAGCAATGCTTTGTGGTGACTGTAATCGATAACATCCGAATGGTGGTGGCTGTGTGAATAGACATAGATTTCTGCAGAAGTTTAAAATTCAAAGGAACTTCCTGATGATAACAGAAGGCTGACCCCGCATGATGAGGTCCTAGGGACCAGTCATTGCGGTTCATTGCTGAGCGATTTAGGAAATAAACGAGATCCTGGGCCAAAGCAAAATTGTGCTGTGACATGTATGCAGCCAGCAGCACGTTCAAGATGGGAATCTTCCCGGCTGTGAACAAGGGGAAAAAGGAAAATAGTACGTGAGAAGAGGACACTGTGATTGAGGACATAGTTATTGAGTAGGTGGACAAGAACTGACATTTTAAGTAATATGTAATCTAAATATCAGATTATTTGAGGTTTAAAACACTATACATAAGGTAATACCAGGGTATCAGAACTCAAAGGCTAAGCATTGACTGGAAGAAGTTTGAGAAGTGTATCTGAAGAACATATATATGTGAAATGTTAAGTGAAAAGGGGAGCTACCAATACCATTAAGCAAATGATGTGAAAACAATGGAAAGAGAAGATACAGCTCTTCAGCAATCATGAATACAAGTAGAAAAGAAAATGGAGACAGGCTTCTCTTGCAAGAGATGTGCAAATAAAACGAAGTTTTAAGTGAGTGTTCATCAAGTTTAACCTTTCCTCAATATAACATTTAAATTAGTAATATCATAACAATATGTGGAGTGGAATTCAGATCTAGGTTTTTTAAAAACAGCAGCCACAAAAAAAAAAAAAAAGTGGAATTTGTTAGATATGTTGATTGCAGTGGTTTGCCCAGTGTTTACAAGTGCTTGTCCTTTTCTTTCAAAAGCGTCATCACAATTGTTTTGTTGGAAGAGTTATAACCTTCTGAATGACCTCTGTTTTTCATGCAACACTGGAAAGCAAACTCTTGAGTTCATAAAGTGTGTAAAATGTAGACCTCGGATTAGTTTAGCATGATGGAAAATAGCATTTCAAGACCACACTGTGGGCTATCTGAAACTGAATGCACTGTCAGGAAATAGAAGGTCAGCTGTGCCTAATAAAGGCTTGGACACTTCCATCCCCTTAACTGCATGGCAGAGAATGAGAAGCATCAGAACTCACTGTCTTGCCTTGAAAGTGAAAGGGATAAGCAAAATATTTATGGTTATGCTGCCTTGTGACATTTCAGTCCTGAAATTGTTCCTTGTGGAACAATTGCAAACTCCACTAGACGAAGTTTATCAGAGGAAAAAATGTAGTAGTTGAGGCAGGACCAAGAAAGAATGCAATAGTTCAGCATGGATAATACACCCCATAACATAGCCTGCCATGTGTAAAGCCTTCTAGTGGTCTTCAGTTCTAGCAATTAGATCACAGTCTCTCAGACTGTCATTTCACACCTTTCTGGTGCTCCTCAGTCCAGACTAGGTTTATAGGAAGCCTGTTGTCAAATTTTCTTGAAAGCATCATCTAAAGCTGTGCTTTGATATAAGGCCACTGCAGGAGTCTGCTTGCCACTATTCCTCTTGCTGTGTTCAGTCTTGACATTTTTTATCGATATCCTAGTTTGATGACTTGCTGTTAAATGTTTCTTTCTGGAGATGTATGTGTGCTTGCTGTAGCCAGCAACTCTTTCAAGTATACAGGGACACTTATCACCTGCTGCCTGGAGGTTGTGATTCAGTCCTTCCAGCAAGGTTGCTAAGGAGTACTAGGGATCCTTGGAGAGCAAAGCTCACGAAATTCTCCTGTGGCCTTTGCCCACATTGTGTGCTGAAGCACTGCCTGTCCAATATGAGCTACTGTTCTGACAGTAGTATAGTATGGTCAGGTGTGCACCTTATGTATCACACTGTAACATCAGATAATTTTGACTTTCTAGTAAAAGCAAAACATCTGCAAGTGTGAAAGTGCTGTGATATGCTGCAAAGAGCTCAGGACTCTTCAAAATGTACTTTAAGTTTGAAATTAATTTGCAAAGACAAATAAAGAAGTACAAGATGTGCAGCTTTTCACCTACTACAGCTCTACAATTTTTAAAGCCAAATCCTGTGTATTTCATTCAGATTATTTTCCCTGCAGGGATGATGCAGCACAGCATTTTAGGCATAATAAATGCCGTAATTCAACATACCTCTCCTTTTCCCATGTTATCTTTTTCACCATCAATGAGTGGACACAAACATTCAGTAGAAGTTGAAATAACACAGCAGGAATTTAAGTTTAGTCCAGATAGCATGAAAACCTGAGGTGTTCCAGCATCTCTAAAGCATTGAGCAGAGACTTCAAATCCGTTTAGGTTCTGTCTGATATCTCTTGCCATTTCCAAGAAATTTAGCCAAAGTGTTACAAAGCTGTAGTTCTCTGAAAGACTCAGGGTCGCAAGTGTTTTGTAGATATATATTGCATTTTGAAAGTAGCATCTATAAAGATTAATACCGCTGGTGGTAGTTCACAAATTGGAGAAAGAAATAGGGACAGACTGTCTTATCTCTCAGCTTTCCTACTTCAAGTAGGAATTGTCCAAATTACCTGTGGAAAGGCAGCCTCGTAGAAAGAAAGGGGTGTGAAAATCTGGATTTGAGAATAACTGTAAGGAAACCTGAAGGTGTATGAGGCTGTAGTGAGGCAGAAGGTGGGGGCTGATGTGCAGCCCATGATGCAGACATAGCCCTGGAGTCAAGGGGCATGGTGGGAGAGTTACCTGGGACTGGTGTGAGGAGTCAGGTTGAGATGGGACTCAACTGGGACAGGCTGGCAGAGACCCAGCCCAGAAAATCTGATATTAGACAGTGTGCATCAGTTCCTCCCAGTGGATGGCCCAGCTGAGGGCTGAAGGTTTATTTTAGACTCCCTTTTGTAAGCTTTCAAGGCTTCATTGGCAATATCCATGGCAGAAGGTGTTGGTCAGGAAACCCAAACCTTCCCATAATAGTTTCAGGGCAGGTGTTGTTCCAGGCAGGGAAACTCATCTTGGCAGGCGGTGCATGGCAAAGAAAGAAAACTCCCATTTCAGATGGATAGCTAGGCTGTAGTCAGGCTGGAGATGTTCTCTCCTGTGAACAGAAAGAAAATATTCCCCCCTTGGTGACTCACAAGCAGTGACCTGATCAGAGTCTGCCTGAAAAAGCATCTGACCTTGAAGCTTGTGCTGTGGAGTTGCTTTATGTGGAAGTATGGCTTGACCACCGAGGAGCTACACTGCAGGTGTTTACCAAGAACCTGCAGATGCCATTTGCCTCCCAATGCATGATGGGGGACCTGGAGTATTTCCACAGAAGTATTCTCTGTTGAAAACAAACAGGCTCAAATCTCAAGCTGATACTGGCTTTCCACTCTAAACAATTCCTACAAGTAACTCTGAAAAAAGCTTGAAAAGGCCTACCAGTGATTCTACCACTATTGAAATGATTTAGTTTATTTAGCTAGAATTTTATAAACACCTTAAGCAGAAATTTTGAGTAGTGTTTGAATCACCAGGTGGAGTGTTGTATAATGTGTGTGTAATGAGGGCTTTTATCTTCCTGTATCTTTTTCAGTTCACTGAATTACACTTCTATGCTGTTAAAGTGTCAGCTAAATGAAAGTCAAAAAAATAAACAGTGCTGTGTTTGGTGTTAGGTTCAAATGGTACAATGAGTGAATTGCAGGGCCACAAATTAGACAATGAGAATAAAACAAAGAATTCACTAAATAACTGCTGACTATACTGCAAACTCAGTGAAGCTTCCTGTGGAAGAAAATGATGAGTTATTGTATGACTAAAACTGTATTGTAATACATATATTCAGTGGAATGCTGTAGTACTTGGATTTGCTTTCAGTATATTACAGACATTTTACTGTGTCCACTGAATCAAAGAGCACTTTTGTACCTGATGCTTATTCCTGTAATCAAGTTGCCTCTCATTCTCTGACAAACCAAAAAGATTGAGCTCTTTAATGCCTTTCTTTGAAGGAGATTTATTCAGCTCCTGAATATTTTTTGTGACTATCTCACCGTTCCTGTGAGAAACTGTCCAGTGGTTCAAAATCCTATATAAATTGTGAACATTGTGACTATGCAAAATATCTTAGTTTGACTCTCACCACAGCCTAAAAGGAAATGGTATCTCAGCTGTGTTTCCCTCCTCACCTATCCCACCTTGCTAAATTCATGTTGCAAAGATCTCACACTCAGATCATTTGTCTCCGTGACTTGTCTGTGTCTCTGCTCATTACAGGGGAGTTGGACTAGATGACCTTTAAAGGTACATTCCAAACTATGATTTTGTATTCATAATTAGGTGTCCAGCTCACCTGAATAGCCATAGCTTTTTCTACAGTAATCTGATACACTAACAATGAATCTAGCAAGTACTTAAATGTTAAAGAGAGGAGCTTTCTTTTGTGTTAATTCCTCGTTTTATTTGTATCACTTGAGCAAAGTTGTTAGGTGGAAGTGCTCTCTGTGCTTTTCAAGATTCTAGTGTATTTCTCCTTTCTTCTCTGCCATTACCATGGCAGACCAAAAGTTGTCTTTTCCTTCTAATAGGCCTCTGAGATAAGTCCTTGATATTTGTGCTATTAAATTCAAGGTCAACACCTTGAATAACACTTGTTAAGTGAATGGAAATTAAATATGATCTTACTAGTCAGATCTGTCTAAAAAGACCAAAAAGGAGAGCATCTTCTGACAGTATTTAGGCTCAAGATGATAGGCATGGGTACCTGCTCATTTAAAGATCAACTAACAATGAAAAATTTCATTTCTGGCCCTCTCTGTCTTCAAAAAATTGGGGGAAAGTGTCTATCCAGTAATATAAAAACTGCCCTCTTTATAGTGTAAGTTTTTCTTAGCCTGAAATATCAACCTTAATCTTAAAATGCCATGTCTTCCATAGGACAAAGAGAGAACAAAAAGCATACCAACAATGAATCATCTGTTTTTGTTATCAGTCATTCAGACCCTTTGGTGATGGATGGGTGAATAGATTGAGCCTAGAGCTGTAAGCCAGCTTGGCAGCTGGCAGGTAAGTCCCTGGAAGCTCGCCAAAATGCTTTCTCAAGCATCACACTTCTGTTTTGCTCGTTGTATTTAGCCAAGTCATATCCTAGAATATAAAGTATCCTCTTAAGGACAATAGGATCACACTTAAGCATAAATCTACTTTCAGTGGAACTTAAGCATCTAGAGATGTGTTGTATGTGTGCTCTGGTAGGGATCTGAGGAAGGATGCTTTCTTGGATGGGGAACTAGAGAAACAGCGCTTACAAGACTTGGAAAGAGCAAGTCAGAACTGAAAATGAATGGTGTGCAGGTGATGTTAAAGTTAAGTAATAATACTGCATATTGATAAATCCCACAAAAATCCCAAGTGAAGTAAGTTTCCAGTAAATTTAGTGTCATTTGTTTCTTGAGGATTAGTGAAACATTCTTACATGATGGCTTTGCCCAACTGTCATCTGACAGGCAAGTTAAAAGCATTTTATAACCCTGGAGTGGAGAAGCACTGAGTGCAGTGGTATCTCCCTTCCTTCCCCTGGTATACCTCCGAAGACAGCTTGTTCCAAAGTAGTGTGCTGTGCTTATGGCAGCATTTGCATTAAGAAGGTTCTTTTTATGAATTTACTGTAACATGGCCAAAACATCTGCTTCATGCTGAAGTGTGGTTTTTAGGGTCTAAGGATAGTTCTCTGTGTGTTCATCAGTTAAATGTAAGGCTTCAGTAATGCATATTGACACAGATTTATTAAAATATGAATTCTCATTGACTTTGGGACAGGGAGGAGGGAGGAATGGCACAAAAACACATAGAAACTTTCTGGTGTGGCTCCTTTAAATGCAGTTTTGATATTCAGTTTTGATGGCTATGAATAGATTAAACAGCCTTCTGAACTTTATGCCCTGTTAAAAATTAAGAGGCCTGCCTATTTTCTGTTTCAGTACAGTAAAATTATTCATGAAGAGAAATGTCAGTTGTGCCAGTCTTATAATTAATTTTCGGTTTTAATAACATTAACAGGATGCTTCACTCACTGTTGGTCATTTATACAGATAGCTCATATAGTGCATGTGTGTGTGTCTGAAATTCTGTAGGTATCCTGAGAGGGTAACAGCTTTTCTCTAGTTCTAGAACACACACACCTGCACACACACACATTTATACATGCTACCTTCTCAAGAGAGCTAGAGTATTTTAAATTATGCAAATATATGGACATGTATATTTATATTTGCCAGATAGACCAAGGGTATAAATTGACATCACAGATACATGTGTGGAAATTTTCTGCATTCAGTGATGCAGATTACTTTACAAACAAGTTCATCCCTATAACCTTTTGTTTGCCTATTGCTCAAGGAAGAGAAACAATTTCACACAGTACGATCAGTAAAGTGCAGCTGTGGACATAATTCTATGCAGGTGTCCAAAACAGAACTATCTATCCACTGCCTGTAAAACAGTAACTTGTAATAAACAATCCTGCTGCATATTTGATGCCTCCTCCTTTTTACTGTATCACGCTGCACTTCTTTCATTAGCAGTGTTATGTCTTTATGCTTAGTTTTTTCCTTCTTTTATTTCACTTACAGTCTTGTCTGTCTGCTTGCAAGAAAGCCAACCTCATTGGAACAGAGAGATTTTTTTTTTAAAGTTGTTTCAAAGAGTTGCCCTATATGTTTTATCTTACTGCTCAAACATTAGCAATGTCAACCAAAGCACAGATAAAGAGCAAAAAGAGGCATGTAATAATGCTATGAGAAATAGTAAACCCTGGGAAATAAAAAATATACAGTGATCAACACATGGCTGTCTGTATTGCAAAGTAAGGTTCATATCACTCCATTACTGCTGGCCCAACACTCCTTTGATCATGTTTGAAAAGTTGCATTTGTCTGGGAATGTTTAGAGGGTTGATAAGGGTCTACTTCAATCAACACTTGCTTTTATGTTTGTATATTCATAAAATTTAAAATTCAAGTGTGTATGTGTGTGTTATAGTAATGCACATAAGCTTAGATTTATTATTTGCTGTTAAAACATTAGCAATAACTTTCATGGACAAGATACAATAATGCAGATTTTGCTGTGCAAAATATAGTGTCTAAACAGACAGAAGTGCAACAAGTAGGGTATGTCAGAAAATTCCAAAGGAGGAGATAATATTATTTGGCATAAGTTTTGAGTCGCAATGGATTGGAGTGGTTTGCTGTGTTTTGCGTGGGTTTTTGTTTGTTTTGGCTTGTGCTTTTTTATGGTGGGGACGATGGACGATAAGGGTCTTTCAGGAAGAAATATTAATCGTGAGTGGGATTTCTGCACTGGCATGAGAACAAATTTCTGCCCTGGCAGTATGCCTGCTAAAATACCTAATTTTGCATTACCAGACACACTGCAATGCTTATATCAAATTTTCTGGAGAATACACTGAAGGAGTGTGGAGTGCTCAGACAATGGGCAAAGCCTGAAAGACTTGTAGAAAAAAAAATCAAACTGAACCCATATATTGCAAGATCATATTGTTCTGAGAGAAGAAACAAATCTTGGGAAAGCAATTTCATCAGCATTCTTAGCACTAAGCAGTAGCCCAGTTCCTGTGCTGCCTGCTCCAGAACTGACGTCATCTGTCCACCATGACATACTGGACCACTCAGACTGGCACACAAATAGTGAGCAGCTGCCTCACACAAATCCAGTTGCATATCTCTAGCAAAAGAAAGACTCTAGTCAGAGATATGAATGGTTATTCACCCATCTGCAAAAAGAAATGCAGTGTGCTGGGCAGCAAACAGCAAGCATCATACATTCACTGATGAGCAAAGTGATAATGGGGAAACCACAGGGAATTGTGTTGGTAGGAAATGGGTAAATATTGGGGGTCTCTTCAGCTCAACCCACTGGTTCCAGGGAGGACACTTGACAAAGCTCACATCTTGCATACAGCCCCAGATGTCCATGAAACTTGGGGGTTTTTTTCCCTGATTTTTCTCTCTGCTGGAGGTCTGAGAGAAAGGGAACTGAAGCCCTAGATCTCTGGTCTGCCTCTCCAGAGTGCCAGCTGCCCTGGAAAGACTGAAGTTAAGAGTTGTGGCTTTTGTGCTCCTGCAGCTGGCTTTTAGGCTCTGGGATATGACAGGCAAGATATGCACAGGTCACACCAGTTTTAGGGTTTCTTTCAGTAACACTGGGAACCAAAAAGGGCCGTTGTTAAGGAATAGACAGTATAGAAACATCTTTGATCCCCTGCCTAGACTGAGTGAATTAGCTAAATGGTGAATATCTCACACTGTGCAATCATTATTGTTCATCATTGTGACAGGCCGGAAAGAGCAAACATAATAATTAATACTCAGCATTGTGATAATGCCATTATGTCCCAGCTTTAAAATGTTTAAACGAAGATTCTCTTTTATTTAAGTAACTCCCTGATAATTCTGTTAAGTCTTTCTTTTCTTCTGTCTTGAATCAGCTTTTCAATAGAGACATCTTGTATCCTCTGGTGAAGTGGGCTTACAGGCAGAGAATGTCTGTGTTTGTATGTGTGTGTGACTCCCTTTCAAGTACTCATTGTAGAGCACAGCTATGACTGAATAATTGTCTTCAAATGTCAGATAAAATTATCCACATTATTGTGCACATACATATTGCTACCTGTAGATTAAAACATTAATCTACTAATGTAATGTTTAAAGTAATATATTGAGCTACTTTTCATGGAATCATAGAGTGGTTTGGGTTGGAGGGGACTTCAGAGATCATCTAGTTCCAACTATCCTGCCAAGATCAGGGACACTGTCCACTAGACCAGGTTGTTCAAAGCCCCATCCAACCCAGCCTTAAATTTCCACTTCTTTTTTTCTGCATTTTCAGAAATGCAGTATTTTATTCCAGTTGCACAACAGTCACTAGCAACAATATTCTATCTGATGTGGTTTCTTTTATGAAGAGATACTAGTGCTCATTTTCAATGTGAAAATTGCAATTTAAGCTTTTATCTATGCATTTTCCCTAATATATAGTGATGGATTTATAAGTATGGAAGCATAGTGTGTGAGACAACACACTCCCTCCTTTGTAACACTTACTGGAAAATGCACTGTGTGTTAGACCTGCTTTTGAAAATCAGAATAATCAAAGAAGTAATATAATATAAAGAAAAATACCTGAAAATGTGAATGTTCCTGTTAAAATATATACATATAAATTTTATCTTTATTTGATAGTGCAGTTCATGGATGGTTGAAATAAAAGTAATCAACTGTCAATTTTGTATGTTTCTTTTATTGTTAATTTACAATGCCAAGAATGTGTAATGACTAGAAGTCCATAGATGAAGACAGGTATATGGAAATTGTATTAAGTGCCCCTGCTAAAACTGAGGACTCTCCCTTAAAGGCCAGCCTCGCGTCAGAGGTGGAGAGGAGGCTGCCACCCTGAGGGATGACTAGACCCCAAGCTATGGCAGTTCCACAAAGGTAGGGGGTAAAATGTCATCTGCCAAACAGACTCTGGGAGAATTAAACACATCTTATAACAGTATCCAACATTTCCAAGTAGGTGTTTTTTCAGTTAGGGGTATTCAGCTGGCTTTGTTTCTCCAGAGCAGCCCTGTGATCTGTACTGACCGTAGAGGAGGTAGATGTCAATGCCTGTCAAACCTCTCAAATATTCTACTCAGTTTACTGTCCCTTATGTGGCTTTGAAAATCTTTCTCCTGGTCATGTGTTTGCTTTGTACATGGGTAGCAATATGCTTGGTATGAGAGGTTGTCCTGGGTCTGTACCCAGAACAGGTGAAAGAGCCAAGGGGCACAAGAGTGCATTCCTCACTGTCAGTCACTGCCCAGGGGGTTTGGGAGCCCTCCAGCATCGAGGAGGGTTCACAATATTCAAACGGGCAAAGCCCTTCAGACCTGTCTCTACTTTTGTTGAGAATTGTAGTGGGCACCTTGACTGGTGAGAATGGGATTGAATGGGTGTAGAAGCACCAAGGTAACCATTCGAGAAGGACCGTGAGAATGGCACCCAGATGGGGTCATCAAGGTAACAGCACACATCTACGTGACCTCCCAAGGACACCCACTTCAGGAGACAGGTCAGTGAGTAAATCCTGGTGACTCACAGAAGTGGGTGGGAAGAATAGATTGATTGTTGTTGCCTAAAGGACAACAGAAACAAACATCCAGCAGCAGCACATGTTTGCCAACCTAAAAAGAAACGAGAATTTAGGATGAGGCATTTCCTGTTCACCATGTCATTGCAAGGATTGTATCTCCATTATGAATGCTGAACAGACTTTTGGTTACCTATGTCTTGGTGCCTGTGACTGCAGGGATTGGAGTGAGATCAACGCCCTCCCACTCTGTAAGATCTCACAGTGAGCTCTTCTAAATTCTTGGTACACAGTGCTGCAATATCATCTTCTAGGCTTTTCAGGATGTGAGGTTTGAACCAATGTGATGTGAACCAGATGATTTCCAGAGGTTTCTTCCAATGTAAATTGCTCTGTAATTCTGTCACTTGAATGCAGGAGTATGTTCCATGTTCCATGAATCCATGATAAGATTAGTATAGTATAGGTGTATGCTCATTTCTGAAATCTTACACTTAACTTAGTTTGTTCGATCTAGCCATGTTTTCTTTCTAAAAATGGGTTTGAGTCACCTAGGTACAAAAAAAAAGTAAAAAAAAAAAGAAGAAGAAAAGGCATTTCTGAGCATAAAAGTTAGTTTTAAATAATCCTGCACTTGAAAAAATTCCATTCAGTGTATCTTTCTGACCCAAGGCTGTAAACCTCTGAACTTCAGGAACCTGGGGTTGAAATGTCATCTCAGTTGCTGGCTGAGACAGGATCAATCACAAACAATGAGGATTATCTATCCACCAAAAAAATAATACAGTGCCCAGACTGAACTGTCCAATTTGCAGACCTCATCTTGTCGCATCCTTTATGGTGCTAAGCTGATTGTATGAGGCTGGAGCCACAAGTAATCTCTCTCATTCAGCTCTGCTGCAATGTTGCTGGACATACAGAATGAAGGCATGTTACTCAAAATCATGCACCTTGTCAGCTCTAGCGCAGGCCAAGAGTTGTGATTTTGGTTTGCTACTTGTCTGGCAAAATAGAGTTTCTTTAAGAACACTGAAGGATCTGCTGTGAACCCCACCAGCCTTTACCCTTAGTAGAATTGTCTGTTAAATTAACCCAGCCATTTTTTATGTTGGTAGTCTGACAACTCAAGGAGTAAATGTACAACTAAATAAAACAGCTTTCTCCTGAACTTTGCTATTTCACTGTAGCTATTTTACTGGTATTTTCAGTATCAAAATGAGTGCTACATTTTGATCCCAAATACTTTTGTGTTCTATCATTCCATTACTATTTATCCCATTCATTCTCATCAGTGTGGTGGGCAACAGAAGGTATATTTCATTTCTCCATTTCTTTTCACATTCAGATTACTACCAATTTCTCGTATCATCTATTCTTGTATAACACACAACATTTTCCTCACCTCCCACCTCTGTCTGTGCCTTAATACTTTCTAAATTTGATTCCTGTCACTTGTAACATACACCTTGTAACCTACACTTTCCTAGCTGACTTGACACATCCATTGCTTCCCTTGCCCTTATCTAACCCCCTTGTACCTTTTTTGGCCATCTTCCTAGAGTGTATAATTCTGCGTCTTTGAAATCCCCCACAAATCCACCTAGTGTATCAAACTTGATTTTATTCCACTCAGTCCTTCTCCCCCTGTACATGCTTTCTGCTGTGTTTCCGTAGCATGCCATTTTAGAAAGCTTTTTCCTAAATTTTGTTCACTTGCACCTAGCCCTCTCTGTCTGCTCCCTACATGAAAGTCTTCCAGATTCATCGTCCTGCCGCTCTCTTTTCTCTGATTCACTCTCCTCTGTAAGGATCCCAAGACTCTCAGGTAACAATCTTACGAATTGCGTTCTGTGATCTGTTGCACTCAGGCAACATCAGTAACTCGGTGGAATTGAGCCCAGTGGCTTTGCACAAGTATCAGCAAGAGTAAGATTGCTATGGGTGGTGAGTGGGATCTCAAGTCCTTTCATAACCACCAGTGTAATAAGCCAGTGGTTCCACCTGCTATGTTCACAGAAGATGAGACACATCTGAGGCTGCAGTGTCTCACTTGGATGTGATACTGAGTCTGTGTGAGTGTATCAAATACTTCATTCACATAATGTTCGATCAGTAAGTCCTTCAGACTTGATATCCTGCCAATGGGGCTGCCACAATTCATGTATTCATAAACAGTGTCCTTGAGATCTTGTCTGCTCCTTTCTGCACAACCCAGTGTATTAAAAGAACTTTATCTTTTTGGGGAAGGGAACAGCATCCTGTGGTTTTTATGAATGACTAGATGCCATCATAGTTGTTTACTGATGATGTTCCCTGGTTGGAGTTATATATTATGAAGCACAGTTGTTTCCAAGATTTAATAATGTGACAATTAAATTTATTTTCTTTTTCGGTAGCAGAGCCAAGGAGAAATTAATCATTGTTTGTGTCAATTTTCTAGTCAATTCAGTATGACTTTTGCCTTAGCAGGGATTACAGATTTAGGAAGTGAATAAATGAGGCAGTAACAAATGTTAGAAATGTCAAAAAGGTATCTATTCTATGAAACAGCATTCAAGAAAAGCATACAGTAGTAGCTTAATTCTGCCAGCTTTCTCCCTGTTACCCAAATAAATAAGAATTTTGCCTGAGAAAGGCCTGCATGTGCATCCTAAGAAAATGTTTGCATCCAAGATTTAATTCCTGCTGTCATTTTACAAGCTAAACTCAGTGACGAGTTTTGACAAACAAATCCCTCAAGTAAAGATTTTCTTAACACATCTTTAGAGCTACAGGCTACCATAAGGAAAGCAACAGGAAGACGACTTTTTTTTCTCAAACAAAGGGATTTTTAAGACAAGCCAGTGTGATTTGTTGACATATTTGTAAGCGTTGCATCTTGTTTGGTTGAATCACTCTTGATTTACACAAGAGGATCTTTGTCTAATGAATTATCAATATGCCATGTTGCCATTTTTCTTATCAAAAGACTTGTGACCACTCAGACCAAAAAGGAGAGAATGCTTTTATTGCTGTACAATACCAGAAATGCATCTCTGAAAATGCTGTGCAGAGCTTTTGATTTTATGCAATTCCGTGGGATCATTGAAAGCTAGAGATTTGGGCATAGACAGCATGATACACTATCACCTTTTGCTGTGGACAAGGAATGCTTCATTAATAAGGCAAAATGAGCACTAGGGCTGTCTAGTGAATCTACTTAACATAAAATTCACTATTGAAGCAGTTGCTTCTCCCTCAATCCACCTCAGTCTTGTGATCTGTTCATGTAGCAGTGTTCTGTGAAGCCCACTCAGAAACAGGAATATCTCGGGAGAAAAATCATGAAAATTCAAGTTTCTCAAGCCTTCTACTACAAGTCTTGTCACTTCAAACACACAAGGTGTTTATGGGCATGAAAAATCTCTGGAAGGCATCTGTATGGAGGAACACTGACAGACATTGTGTGAATAGCAACATTTGCGTAAAGTTTTTAGTAAGCAGAGTTGAAAGTCTCCATTTTCCATGGTTACTGATCCTCAGATATCCAGTTCAAACAGACATATCTGAGAATGAAAGGTACAACTTTTGCTGTCTTTTAGGGTATCTCCTATCACATTTTGAAATGCAGTCCTCTGTAGCTTAACACTCTACAGTGATGGCTTACAGATAGGCAAGATATATTGGCACAGGTTGTAGACAAAGCTCAGCATATTAGCACAGGATGATAGTGGGAAATGGTACATAAGGCTGGCTGATTCTCCTACAAGCCAGATTAACTTAGTTCATCCAGAACTACATGTTATTATAGCTAGGTTGGTTCCAGTACAAATCCAGCTCAGTTATATCAACACTGCACTGCAGTTTAAAGTGTAGATGTACTCACTCTTGCAAAATATATCCACCACAATTACTGAGAAATGCCCCTCAGGGTGCACTTTCTCTGGGTGCACTTTCTGAAAGAGTCCTCCAGAAGCAGAGAAGGACAAATACGAGCTCAGAAGCTCTCAAGTAATATTGCAATCATTTGACTCTGGAGCAGAATTGGACTTTAATCAATTTCACGGAGCGTTCTTTCTGTTAAGAAACCCAGCCCAAGGAAAAAGGTATATTTTAACTTGCTGCAAATTGTGTGGTTGGTATTTGCAGAGATGAGAAAAAGTCAGATTCACAGTGGATGCTGTCTTTTGCACCGATAATTAGTGCAATAGTTGTTAACTTTCATAAACTTTGGTTTAGTAGGCTAACAAAGGGCAGTATACTATCCTGGTGCTTCAAACATGGAGCTTTCAATGAAAAGGTAATAGCATAAATAAAGGCTAATGCTTCTTAGCTTTCAAATAGAAAGTAAATCTATATGGGTTTTTTTTCCTAGATCTTCAGTCTTAGCAGATATATGCATTCAGCACACTGGAAATGAAGAATAGTGAAATATGTGTTATCCCCTAATGTCTAGTTGATCAATTCACTTCCTAGCGCATATTTCTATTATAACTTTTTGGAAAAGAGACTTACACAGTGGAACATTCAGAAGCCTTATATTCTCTTGCTCAAGTGAAAGCGGAGCAGAGGAGATTCGTTATTTAAAATAGTTTAAAGAAAACTGTCATTTAAAACACCTGGTATTTTAAAATGTTGCCGTTTAGGTTTCTGTTCTATCAAAAAAATCTTTTCTTAGTTAGTGGAAGGCAAGAAATGTTTTTAATTTCCTACTTTAGTCCATAAACCACAGCCAAGCTGCTCATTTGTGATATTGTATAGAAAACCTGATATCCTTGGGAATTCTCACTGAAGAGCTGCTGTGCTGATGTTGGTATTTTTATCACACTAAGTGAAATTCAGAACCTGTTAGTGTTCTATTTTCTAGTTTTTCTAGTCTTGTAGTACACATTGCAAAACACTTGAACTAAAATCCCCATTGATTATTACCAGTTAACAAAATACCAATACCTGGTCTGTGTCATTAATTTACACTAAACTAAATTTACAGGTTAATAGGGAAGTGTAATGGCTCTCTATGGACTGTGTTGCTTTTTAAACCTTTAGAATTCCATTTCATGTGCTTTCTCTCTGTTTCGTGTGTTGGTTGGGGTTTTTTCTTTCTAATTAGTTTAATATACAAGCTGTGTTTCTGAATATGCCTTGATTACTTCCAAAATTTCTGAAGCAATGCTTTCCCCTCATGAATTTTGTATTTTGAATATGCTCGACTGGCAGACTTCAAACATGTTCATTTCGTTTAACCTTTCAACCACTGTAGTTGCAAATGACATCAAAATGCTGTAGCTCTGCTCAAAGAAAAGACAGTTTCATACCCTTCATTGAGATTGTGAAACTTAATCAGTGTAACTCTTTTGAATGATGGAAAATTTGTGAAGTCCAGGTTGCCCTTGTCCCAGAATAGAATTATGCAGCTCTCGCTGAAACACATTTCTTAAGTGCAGATTTTCTGATTTTTTGCAGGTTAATATTGATCCGATTTAGACCTGATTGGATTATCTGCCACTGTGGCAGTATATTTCTATCAGAAACACATGGGAGGGAGATACTCTGCATTCTTAACTGGATTCTGATACATCCTATGAATAATTTGCAGCTTCATCTGCTCCTCTTATCCAGTCCGAAGAGCACTGTATATAGAGTCTCAGCCCATAAGGATTCTGCCCTTTGCTTGAAATGTTCCATCTAGTGGCACTTCAACTCTTTCACTGACAGTTCAGAATGGGTAAAAAAATACCACATTTCACTGCTAAATAACAGGTTAAAGCTGAGCAATTCCTATCAGTCGCCCCGAAGTTTAAGTGCTTTATAAGCACTAATCTGAGTTAAGCGAGTCTCACCAGCAGAACACTCCAGTGGTTCTGACATTGGTGGTGTAGAAATTTATGGAGCTCTGACAGTCCCAAATCATCCCCAGTAACTACAAAGGTACTTCCAGACTAATATTTAAAGCTGCTCTTGTTTCACATGATTCCTGTATTCCTTAAAGGAATGGAATAAAAGCTCTGCATATCATTTGACACAAATTAATTTCACTCCTTCCATCCACTTTTTCAATGCCTACAATTTTATTTCGCGTACCTGCGTTCAGAATGATGGGGGTGTGTGCAGTAACTGTTCTTTGCATACTGTGTATAAATCAGGCCAAATGGAATTTTTCGACAGATCTTTTTGTAAGAGGGCAGTATATGTTGCTGTCAAAGTTAATGTCTCCTCATTGACACTGGTCTGTTAGGATTGTTCATTTCCCATGAATGCAGTTGAAGACATACAACTTTACTGCATGTCAACCAGATCTACTAATATTGTATTTTTTATAGCATCTGAGAGGTCTGTGTTTGCTTTTTTAAATACAACAATAAGATTAAAAAAAAAAAATTCTTAGCTACATTGACATTCTAGTGATGATAATGATGTTATAATAATAATAATAGATGTAATAACGTCGATTGAGGAGGGATTATACGCAAACTTTGCTGTATTGCTAAAATGAAAATAATCTTTATCCCAGAAATAACTATTTTTAGATGCATGCTTTAGGGGAACTAAATGAAATATTAAAATTACACTTTACTGAATCCAGGTTAGAGTGTTGATTCCTCAGACCCCTCACTTTCCAAGGTATTGGGACTATTTACAGCATCAGCTAGATCAGACTTTAGTTGCCAGTGTTTCAAAAAGGACATGATGATGGCAGACCACGTCTAAAAAAGTTGTTTGTAAGTGGAAATCTGTATTGGATTTGAATTATTTTGATGCAGAATTTTCAAATATTCTGTGACTGAAGTAACTGCAGTTGTTTTTTACCATTTCCTTTCTGCACAGGATAAGATACAAATTCTGAGCAGTAGTTAAAGCAGAAAACCTTTTTACCAAATGAATGTAAAACCCAGTGCCACTCCTGCCCTCTATAATGCCCACCCTTTTTATTTCCTGTTAACACTATCAACATGAAATAGGCAATATAGTAGAATCTTTATATATAGTCATATCCTCAAAAATGTCTGAAACAGAATGTACTAGGTTAAACATACTTGTATTAGGTGGATTTTTCTTAATGACAGTACAAAAAGCAAGAAGTACACCTTAATTTCTAGCCTATTCTGGGATTGTTTTCAGCTCTATTAGGACAAAGCTAATGCCACTCTTACTTTCTATTAAATCTTATTTTGAAGGTTAATTGGAACTTATTACAATGCATTAAAATGCTTCCCCTGTGTGAAGAGGAATTTCTCTCTGAATGATGTAATCAAGATAAATTTTCTGTAATTTTGTCTCACCTGGTCCCTCATGAATTATATAATATAGAAAATATGCCCAAAGAGAGAGAATTCTTTTATATTTTGGGGGTGTTACATTTTGAGTATGTCACTTCATATCTTCTATTGCTAGTAATTTTTATTTTAAAAGCAGAAGTTATTTTCTTGTATTTCTAGACTTATTTTAATTACTAACATTCAAGCATACAGTAGCAAGCAGAGCAAGGATGTAAAATTCTATGGTGCTCTCATCATGTGTTCTGAAACCTAATACAAAATCATGTTGCCTTTTAATAGGGTCTAATATAAAGATAAATGCTAGACATATCTGTAGGCCATATGATTAAATATTTATGCCTATATTAAGAAATACTGGGAAGCTTTTTATTTATTGATAATTTTGTATCTTTTCAAGTCATATTCTAGAATCAATGTCCCACAGTCTGTTCAACTCTCAGAAGAGCTCCTAAAGAGCACAAGCACTAAGAGAAGCAGAACTCTCTCTTATTTGATAAAGCTGCCAAAAACCACCCCTACTACCAAAGAGGAGAATGTCTAACCTTTCCCTGAAATAGTAGTAAGGTCATGAGTTCTACTGTGAAATATATATTAACTGGAGTAGATCACTTACTGCTTTCAGAGTCATAAAGGAAAAGCCATTGGCAGTGAGAAAACCGTGCAAGAGAAAATGCCTGAACAGCCCAAGTAAGCAGGTTGTGAAAAAACTAAAAATAATTTAAAAGGAATTAATTCTGTTTAACTAACATATTTCCAAAATTAAATGTTACCATTTTAGATACAAATTTCAAGCCATCTCTTTTTACTTATCGATTTAATCTAATTAAGCCAGTTTAAATCAAGACAGCTAATAAAAGCTCAGATCCTTTGTCCTTTATTAGTTTTATTCTTAAACAGCTACAAAGCAACCCACAACCGTATGTCACATTAAGTAGTCACTTGGCATATTACTGTATAAATAGCTCATGAATTCTATATGAGGGAAAATTTCTTCTTAAGAAATATTGGAAGAGGTTTTGCTTTTGCCTACAAGCCTAAATACTAAAACATTTTTTTCTACACCATAGTTGCAGGATTCATATCAATACAGTCGTAGCCTGTAGCCAGAAAGTAAGTAATTGAGAATAGTAGGGTTTCAATAAGGGATTCAGTGTTTATTCATCCCTTTTTCCACTACTACCTGACACATAATGTGAGTTATGGGAATAACAAAAAAGTATTGCAAATGATATTGTTAATAGGAAATGGAGTCTGATGATATTGAATATGCACATGCAGAGGATGTAGAAAGTACCCTAAGAGCCAGTGCCACAACACTGAATTAAGTGAACTCTGTGTTAGATGAAAATCTCTCTGCTTACTTAACAGGATGGGGAGGAGGAATAACAAAAATAAAAATTAATTTTTTTTTTTTTTTGCATGAGATGGCACATTAATATTACATGACTTCTCATACTAAATAATTAGAGACCCATGAATTCCACTTCAAATATGAAAAACTGTAATTTTCTGTATTTTGCATTTTTGTGACATTATTGTAGCGGATTGAGAGAGATCAAGCAAAGACTCTAAATATTGTAATGATAACTTCTGATAAAATGCTCTTTTATATTAGTCTCAGCAGTCAATAATATGCAACTGTTTGCTGTATATGTTGTGGGGTTTCTCTTTCACGCATAGTTATTGGAGGAATAGTCTCTTTACCTATGCCACTGAAAACTAAGTTTTTATTAAAAGAATGGCAGCATTTTTCATGGTCAGTTTACACAGCTGACCATAAACCAAGCATGGATCAGTACATCACATTCTGTAACTCCTGTGCAAAGTCTCGCATTGATTGGAGTTGACAGGGAAATGCCCATTGTTAAAACCCATCCACTGTTAGCAGAAATGTGGCATGAAACAGGTTGAACATGTGATAGATGCTGGCACTTTGAATGTAGTCTATTCAAATGTTAGATTAGTAAAGCAGTTTGGGGTGGGGTTTTTTTTGCATTGTGCTTAGCACAAGCTGGAAAAATCTAGTGCGATGGTCATTTCCTGCTGAGTCAGAATGCAGCAAAGCTGCTCCAACATGAATGCAGTGGCCCACAGGAGATGGTTGCTTTCTGGTCTGTGCTGGAGAAGAGACTGCAGTGTGTTTGGAAAAGTAGAACTGATCAAAGAGCTTCTATGACATTTGTGAAGGAAAGTATTTCAATATGTTTTTACAACTCGTCTTTCAGAGCACGATTTATCTCTTCAGATGCTCTGCCTTTAGGTTGGGTTTTTTTAGTGAATTGCTAACATTCATGAATATGTGGTTGCTGGAAGAGATAGCACTTCAGAGTGTTTAGCACATAATATTGAAAGAGGCTTAAAATCAACAACAGATCTGTAAAGATAACTGGATTATGTTACAGAAATAATTTTAGTAAATGAGATTTACCCAATATATTTCTCTAAACAGAAGTCTCGACATATGGCTATTTCTATCCAAACTAGAGAAGTTGGACTCCTTCCTCTCTTTCAGAGAAAATAGACTGAAAAGTCTCCCAGCTGTATTCCTGCTCTACTAATTTTGTTTCCCTCCTTTCCACCAGTTTTTGCCCATGTGGAGAAGAATAGGTATTTCTTGTGTTTCCTGCAAGTGAACCTTTGCAAGAAGTTCTTTTTTGTGGAAAGTAAGTTTCTCTGTATTTAATTGTCTATCTATATTTTTTTTCCTTCTCTTATTTCCTAAATATGCTCAGCTTGTATTTAAAGGAAACTTTAAAAACCTTTGAAAATATCACATGTTGGGTAGGTCCGTGGATGATATCCTATGGAAGTTGCTGAGGTCATATATTCATTTTCGGTTATATATATTAGGTAATATTGGCAAATTCCCTTCACAGAAAAAAAAAAAAAGTATGAGAGATGAATGATAAAAGATTGGTTTGATGAACTGGGAAAAGATGATCTTCCATTAGGGAAGAGAGGCACAAATTTCCCATCTACTTTGCCCTGTCAGCATGACTGAGCTCCAATACTGAGAGTTTCGTCTAGAAGTAATTGCTTCTGGCCTCTCATAAGAGCACTTCGTCTACACAGTGTTTGATAGATGAGTGCAAAGAAGGTCCATAACATGTTGCACAGCCCATTCACCTTTCTTTCCATGCCTGGGAAGAAAGCCTGCAGCTGCAGAGCAGTGATTAATACAAAACTGATCAGTGGCCAGTAGCCTGTTTGGGCTGATGATTCACTGCACTCTGTCTGGCCATGTGTGGGGTCATACATGAGAGCTTGCTACTCAGTCTGGTCCTGTGGGTCACCTCCTCTCGCCCTCAAGGGAGGATATTCTCCCTGATTCTGGGACTGCCCTCCAGTAGTCACATGGAGTACTGTAGTGACTGCATTCGGAAGATGCCTCTCTGTCTTCAGCTTTTCTCCCTTTATAGTAAAAGTTTCAAGTAGAGGAGTTCGTAAGGTCCAGGACAGGTGGCACTGGGACAGAGAGGGAGCCAGAGGGAGTCAGGGCTCAAGCAGCAACAGGAATGATGGATTCACTCCTGCAGCGCTTAGTCGGGACTCTTAAAAAAGACAAGTGCTTGTCGTAGGATAACAGATGTGCTTGTTCTTGAATAAACTGCAGTGGATACTGTCATCATTGGATGTGTCTTTGTAGTTTATATTTTGTTCAGTAAACTGCTGTGCGCTACATAATAGTCACAGGAATGAAACGTTCTGCAATTGCATTGTGTTGATCTCATCAGATAGATTCTGTGGAAGACAGGATAGCAGAAGGACTCTAGGTTTTGTAAAAATTAATTCATATGTTAAATGAAAGAATTAGTATCTAGGAGAGGTGTTTAGCTATGTGAACAATTGTTAGTCTGATTCTTTATTCAGTAAGAGATAAAGCTTTTCAAACAGATCACATAGAGTGAGTTCAGGATACCAAAACATTGAATCATAGAATAATTTGTTTTAGAAAGAATCTCCATGAAAATCCAGTTCCATTTGCTCAAAGCAGGGCTCAAGTCCAAGGTAGAGTGGTCTGACCAGGGTTGTATCCAGCCAAGGATATCTATAAGGTTGCAGATTTCACTTATATCTGTCTTGACACGTATTCAGTGTTTGAATACCTTGTGTACTATTTTTTTTTTCTAATCTGTAATTGAAATTTCCCTAGTTACAGCTTGTGTCTCTTGGTATCAAACAAGCAGGTGAGACAAGTCTAAGTTCAGGTGAAAAACTGGACATAAGAAGCAACTTAAAGTCATGACAAATATCAGAACTAACAAAAAATACACACAGTGCTTTAAAAATAGACATGGGACTTCACTTTGATCTCCAGTCACCACAAATTTTTTACTTGAAGTGAAAGAGGTTAGACTCATCATGACTGCCCCTGGATTTCAAGGTCAGAAAGAACATGCAGGTTGCAGCTCAATATTTAAAATAGCCCAAATATTAATGGAGTATTGGACCACATAATAGGGACATACCTTCTTGTGGCATCATAAAAATAGTGTCTCGAAGAGGAGGATACAACATGAATATATAGACACAATCTCTTTTTTTTTTCCTACATAATATTGTTTTTAACACTCAACAAGAAGAAGTATGTGAATTGTCACCTTCTCAGTGAGGGAGCAGGATTCAGAGAGGCAGTAGTTAACCTCTTCCTTTCTTTAATTCCTTATCCTGCCTGGTTCCAGTAAATACTCACCTGGGAAGCATGCAAAAGACCAGCTAGAAAGTCTTTGATATAGAGCAGAATTTGCTTGAAGGAGTAGCAGGCCATATTTCTCGAGAAATGCTTCATTTTCTCAAGAAATAGGAATAATTTGAAGCCAAATTTCTTTTAAAAACCTCAGTTTCTATATATTTTTGATAAGTCTCTGATCGGAGAACTTTTTAGTGTATGTGATGTATGTAATAGCAGGACAGCATTAATTAAACCCAAAAAGGTGGCAGTTCCCAGGAGAGGAAAAAAACGAACAGGAAAGTAGATATTGAAAAGGAAAAATTTCCATAAGAAGTCAGGAAATCAAAAAAGACAGAGGAAGCATCTAAAACCATCTCAGAGCCGAGAGGGTAAAAGTGCATGAAAAGCCTTAATAGGAACTAGTGCTTAAATTTTAATTTTCAAAGGAAAAGATGTATAAATAACAAATAGGAATAAGCAGTATTCACACTAAAACACATAAGGAGAAATCCAACATCTAAAGTTAGCCAAAGAAAAAACAATCAATGATGTTTTATCACAGATGGATATTTTTTTTAGAGAGTCTGTGAAGTGAGAAAGATGATGAAAGTTGCTCTTTCTTGTACAGTACATGATATTTAAAAAAAAAAAGTTAGAAAAAATGTTGTAGAATAGCTCATGACAGAAACTACAATAGGAGGATCACTGTGCTCTGGAAATGGAGCTAATGATCCCAGTTTAGCAAGTGGAACATTGCTAGTCCCAGAGACTTGTTGTTCCTTGTATTAATGTCAAATTTTAGCACTTAAAGGCAGTAAAATCAGAAAAACACATGCAGCTTGAAAACTGATTCAGGGAGAGGTTATCCATGTCTGAATAGAATTGGTTGGAAAGTGAGTTGAGTTTTGTGAAAACCTGGAAATATTAATTAGAAAGATAAACACAAAAATATCAAGATTTTTCTAGTTGGAAGTTTTCAGAGAAAGGTCATAATTTTCTATGAGAAGCAGACACATATTTTGGGAGATTTTTGGTTAATCGGGAATCTAGTTTTATGCTGTAGGACAATGTTTACCAGCAGTACCTTATTAGTAATCCTAATTCACCTCAGGTACAGAAGATAAATGATACTCGAGATGTAAAAGTCCAAAACCATCACTTTTTTGTTTGGCGTCTTAATTTTTCAGCAGTTCTTTGCTTCCTGTAGGCTGGCATTTCACTTTCTTTGATCCATTTTGTGGTTTATTCAGCCTTTGGAAAGTTAGCAGCTCATGTCATTTATATCTACTTAAAAGTCATCTAGAAGATGATATTTGGGATGAGATAAAAAGAGTAGTAGAAATTAATAAGGAAGCACACAGTGTAAAAAAGGATAAAGGAAAAATTTTAAGTTCTCTAAAAGATATCCTTTTTGTGTCTTAGAAGATGTCTAGCTTGTACACTTTGAAAATTGTGACTGGTCTTATGTTTGCCTTGCCTGATGCAACATGCCACAAATATATCCACAGTACAAATAATAAAAACAACAGTAAGGCAGAGGGGAGAACTTTTAGAGCACTAAAGACAGAAATTGGAAGTGACACGAAAGGAATTATTGAAGTAATTGAATGGGAAGGGGGCCATGTCTGTAACAATTCTTAGAGAAATATGTGGGTTTTTTTCACTATACTGTCATGTTATTTTCATTTCTGCATTGTCTGATGGTTACATCTTTGTTTTAAAATCCAGGAGGTGAGTTTTACAAATTATGTTGCTTGTAGAAGTTATATATCCACCTGTCTCATATCTCTCCATCTTCTGATGGATATGCAGAAATGGAAAATACTTAAAGCACAGCAAAAACAAGAGGCCCATGAAAGTGACTTCACTGTACCTGATGGTTGGCAGATAAAATGTATGGACAGAAGGACCACATTGGTTAAAAGAGTTGCTTACTGCCTTGGCCTCAAAAAAACCAGAACAAAAATCTGAATGCTAGGAGTGAGTAAAAACTTCCTAATGGGAAGGGAAAGAAATCAAATATTTACTAAAACAAACAGTCAAAAGATAAGTTTATTGAAATAGGCCACTTTTTCATATTCAGTGTGCCTGATACTTACTGATAATGCAAGAGGCAGCTGGACACAAGTGCTGACTTTGCCCATCATTTGACTGTGGCAAATTCCTTGCTACTCTAGCAGTAAAGGAATGAGTCTGAAAGCCTGCAAAATGCAGTGCTGCCCTCATTTCTGTGAGCAAACATGTGCCTGAATCTGGAAGAAGTTTTTACCTTCTGGCAGATAAGAGCTGGTTTTGTAAATGCTGGTGATTATTGATCCCCAGGGCACATACTCCTGGTTAATGTTTTGTTTATAATATATGGACTTTTTCCTGAAGTCATGTTACAAAATATGACATTTGTTTAAGTGAGGCAGATGGGTCTAGTGGCAAAACCACTGTGCAGAGTGGGAGTGCAGCAGTGCAAGTGTGCCACAGACCTCTCCTTAGCTGAGGTGTGAAACAGCTGTCACAGCCGTGACACCCTTGAAAACCAGAGCATCTGGTGAATGCCTTTGAGAGACACATTAGCCTTCACCCCAGCAGCCACATATCAAAGGAGGCATTTGTTGCAAGCTAAAGAACACTCATTTTTGTAATCGTATGTCCAGCAGCTGGGTGGAGAAAAAGAAATGAACTGCTCCACAAACAGAAAAAGTAACAAAGCCTAATCCAGATTTGACCTAGGTCCCCACATAACTCTTTGTAACAGCCCTGGATCTCTTTCATACCCACTCCACTCCCCCAAACTCTTTATTTCCCCAGAGTATCACCAGCTTCCCTCGGGTTGCCTTCCTCTCTGGCTGAGCTACAGGCAGCATGCTGCCCATTTCGAGCAGAGGTTGGGGTGTGCTGACCAGCCATTGCCCTCCAGGATAAATGGTACTTATTACAAGTATCTCTCCTCTACCCAATTGCCAGTGTTCATTTCTTTTTAGAAATTTAATTTTTTTCAGTACAGCGACCCTTCTGCTGATTTGTTTGAAATTGGACTGCAGGTTCACAAGTTACCAGGAAAGACCAAAAGCTCCAGGTGTCAGGTCTCATTTCCTTGGGAAACCAGAGTTTAAACAAATGGTCACAGATCAGTGATTAGATTGCAGCTTCTGCTGAGAACTTCATGGGCTGAGCCAGTCAGAGCTTCAACTCCAAAATAAATCTGTGCAGCATGATGCTAAGTTTTATCAGCATGACTGCTATATAGGCCTCGTATGCCACAGGAAAAAGCTACCTTAGAGGTAGTTTTAGCAAAGGAAGCTGAGCTTTTAAAAAGTAGAACTTGTGTATTTCATTTGCTAAAGCTTTCCCTCTTCGTCTCCATTTTCCTCTCTCCCTTTCCATTTTCTTTTCCCCTTACCCTCTCCTTTCCTGTTTTTGCCTTTGCCTTCAACAGAAATTCCACTTTGGCTTTTTCAGATGGATGCCTGGCTCAGAGTAAAGGACATGCAGTTTACAATCCCTAGTAGAAGCTGAAAATGGATGATGTCTACTGATGCTTTTCAATGATGTCACCTCCTCTTTTCCTGTTTGAGATGGGTGATAGGAAAATGTTCTAAAACAAGCCTGAGTGACCTCTTCATCCCCTGACTTCTCTTTCCACAAGTCTAAAAACCATCTGAAGAAATGACCACTCAGCTACCAGAGGAGTCCGTGGAGACCCAGAGCTCAGATGAGCTAGAGTGCAAGATCTGTTACAACCGCTATAACCTGCGACAGAGAAAACCAAAAGTGCTGGAGTGTTGTCACAGAGTCTGCGCCAAATGCCTTTGCAAGATCATAGACTTTGGTGATTCCCCGCAAGGAGTCATAGTGTGCCCGTTTTGCAGGTTTGAAACGTGCCTGCCAGACGATGAGGTTAGTAGTCTTCCTGATGACAACAACATCCTTCTGAATTTAGCTTGTGGGGGAAAGGGAAAGAAGTGCCTACCAGACAACCCAACAGAACTGTTGCTGACTCCCAAAAGGCTGGCGTCTCTGGTTAGCCCTTCTCACACCTCTTCTAATTGCCTGGTTATAACAATCATGGAAGTACAAAGAGAAAGTCCCCAGACTCTGAACTCAACCCCCGTGGTGGAATTTTACAGGCCTACAAGTTTTGACTCTGTTGCAACTGTGTCCCACAACTGGACAGTGTGGAACTGCACATCTTTGCTCTTCCAGACCTCAATTCGGGTGCTAGTGTGGTTGCTAGGGCTGCTGTACTTTAGCTCCTTGCCTTTAGGGATTTATTTACTGGTATCCAAGAAAGTCACCCTTGGGGTTGTCTTTGTAAGCCTTGTTCCTTCGAGCCTTGTTATTCTCATGATTTATGGCTTTTGCCAGTGTGTTTGCCATGAAGTTCTAGACTGCATGTCATCTTGATAACAAATACAGTAAAATAAGATGTATTACCAGATGTGTAGCATAGTTGATTTATCCTGTTTTCGTATTCTTTGTATTCTTATTTATTCTTATTGTCCATCCCTCTAAATGGAAGCAGTGGCCCTAGTTACATGGTCCCTTTTGTTCCAACTGAATTTGACCCCCCTCACCCCAAGCTTTTTTTGATCTAAGAATTGGAAATAAAAATTTCCTGTTAATTTTGAAGGGCTGAGTTTTAGAAAGGGATCAAGCAAAATCTCCAAACTTAGTGCCTGCTCCTGCTGCTGCTACCACTGTTCAGATGAGTAGCACTTCGCTTTGTATTGACTTGATCAAGTCAGTTCAGGCTGTAGGATTCACCCAAGAAGAAATTACTGTCGCAGACACCTTCCAGGTCCAAGTACTGCATCTCTTCACCCAAAACATCTCATGCTCTGGAATATCTGTTATTTATCATCCATCATCATTTACAGAAAATTAAATCACTCTATTAGTTAATATTATAAGAAGAGTAAAACAAATTACCAGGTTTTTTTAGTTCTTGTTGTAGCAAAATACTTGTGGGAGGCCAACTTTTTGTTTTTAATGTTAAAAACTTGTCTCCAGAACACTTTCCCTAATGAGAAGCCCATTTTTTCTTGCCATACACTTGCAGCTCACTGTGAAATATTCCTGCTAATGAGTACTTCTGGGGACCCAGCCATGTGTTTGCTGTTCTCCAGATGCACTTATTTCAGTGTACACACCTTAGGCATCCCTTTGAGGGTTCAGAGCTCTGCATATTTCTCTAGCTATGTTCTGTTACGCTTACCCTCCCTCCCAGCACTTCCACCACCACTAGGTATATTTCCATGCCACCAGCCCTTCTAACAGATGACTGACATCACGCACATGTACTCTGTGGTAGCTGTGCTAGAGAATTTGGCTTATTTTAGCTCTTAAAATAGACTTTTTTTCCCAACAATTAGGAAACAGATCTTCAATCACTAATACAAATTTGAGAAAAAGATCTAAAATGGTTAACTGGGGTTTTGTTTGTTTGGTGTTTTGAATTTGGGGTTTTGTTTGTTTGTTTGTTTGTGTTCTGAGTTCACAGAGTGAGCATTGTAAGGAGATACTATGACTTTGGGAAGGTTTCTGTTTAAGGCATAGTCCTTCAAAATGTTTAATACTCTGAACTCCCCCGTCACCACTGTGAGTTGATGGCAATCTAGATGTGGCAATTAGCATGTCTCAATTAGTGGAGCTCAGAGGAATTACTGATACTTTACCATTCCACAAATAGAACCAGGCCCTGTAAGACTCGCTTGTTTGTTGCATGGTTTAGGCTGCTTTTTGAACTACTGGAAGAGCACAAAAATAAGTAATATTTAATGTTTATGTGTATAACTAGGTCTAGCAACACCACAGCTGCAAACTGGTTTTCTTGTGCACTGCAGGGTGGACTGGAGCAGTGCAAGCCTGGTTTTTGGGTCTGGCACAAGATTTAGTCATTTCAGGACAGTGTAAAAGGGAGAGGGGTTTGTTGCATGAAAATTGAATGTATGGCCTAACAATATACTCTTAGAGCAAACAGACTTTGGTAAGAATGAAAAATGACAGTGGGAAAAGCAGAGCCTGTCAAGAGGATTTGAAGTCAAGCTGGTTCAATTTTTGTAGATGGCACAGGTGGTATCTGCAGTTTTATTCCTATTGCAAGCAGAGAAAACATGGAAATGTAAAGGTCCTGCTTTTCTTGACGCTCATTTTATAATAGTGCATATATATGTGTGTGTATGTACATATAGACACATACGTAAGAAGAAAACTTACAGCGAAATTATAGTTTTCAAGTGTATGGAGTTATGGAGCTATGTAATGAATGATTAAAGGAAATGTTCCAGAGTTTTCTGTGATGACAATAATTATATCTAAAATATTTTCAGAATTCCTAGAAATTACTATTCCTAAGTAATTGTTTTTAATGTTTGTGGTAAAGCACATGTAGTTAGAAGAGGAATCATCTCCAGTCAAGGTTTGACTCATCTATGAACTCATAAATTTTAAGTAGCCAACAACAATCATGTCAAAAAGAAAGAAAAATAGAAACCTATGTGGTTTTGTAGAACTTGATAACTTTGGGAAAAGATGTGTTTGTAGTGTTAGGGGTTTATATGTTTTAGGATTTGTTCAATTTGTCTGAATATAGTGTCTCTAATAAAGGGCTGACTAACAGAGGAAATAGGTTTTGCAAATGTGTGATATATATATATAAATTACCTCTGCACAACATGCTCTACAGTGCTACCTGTTGTCTTTTCCTTTTGATTTTCAGCTGATTATCTTAGCTCCAGCACCAGGTATTTTGTACTCTGTTTTAAACAGAGCCTAATTGTAGCAAAATTACAGTGATATTGGTTACACATCACAGCACAAATTAATACACCTGTTGTTGTTCTTCTCTACTTCTCAGACTGCCAGCCCATTAAATTTATGCTGTTATTTCAGACTGTGCTGCAATACAAAGCCACTCAAAGATGAAAGCATACAAAAGCATATTGATTGTACAGCTATCCTGCCACTCAGCCAGAGCATGCTATTGCAGCTTTGGTGTCATAAAATACCTATATGACTTACAATATGGCCGTTGAGAATTGCTGGGAGATAAATCTCAATTATTTGTGGAGAAGAATTTTTGCTCTGTGACTGAGACTAGAAGAACTTCAGATATTACTCTTTCCTTATTCTCATTCTCTACCATCCTTTAGACTTTGAACTGAAAACTCTTGTGTCCTCTGCAGTGGAATAACTCTACTGAAATCAATGTAAGTGGGGCTAAAATCAAGACTTGCATACTTCTCTGCCTGCTTTTCCTTCCTTTTCTCTGACTGTTTTTCTCTCCTTGGAAAGTAATGGCTCTTGGGGTTGTAAAATATTGCCTGCACACCAAGACAATTCCCTTTTAGTGGGATTTATTCCTGCTATGCCCAGACATGACTCAACCAAATACAAAGTACTAGAAATTCATTTCTACAGGATTAATTTAGTCCAAATGAGATTTTTTTGTTTTGTTTTTAATTCCTGCTTATCCTATGGATGCAGACTGTATCCTCACCAGCTGCTCATTTACAGTATGATATCGTGGTATCCCCTGAGGGCTGGGGCAGGATAATGCAGAAGCAGCTGCTGGGCACAGCATAGGAAGGATGTGCTGAGCTGCACCATCCTGTGAGCAGGACTCAATGAGGGATGAAGCTCTGCAGATGTGGCCTGAGCCCAAAGGGCAATTAACAAAGAGTGGGTTAACAGAGTCTGTGGGTTCTTGCATGGGACATGGGGTTGGGCTGGCTAAGAGGCTGAGCAAAGCAGAGAGGGGTTTTTGTCTATGCCTGTGACAAAGGGGCTGTGTTTTGAATAAATATTTTGGGGTAGAGCTGCTGCAAACAGTTTAATGTTTTTCACACTGAACCGTCTGGGGTTTAAAATTAATTTGGTACTTAAATTAATTCGCTACTGTTATTACAGTTGAGTACATTTACTTTCCAAATTGCAAAGTATTGAACTTCATTCTAATTTAAACAGATCCTTAGATTTGGGCATATTCTCACTGTTATGTTAAGTATTTAAAGCTACAGGACTGGCCAAAGTACGGGCTGTCTTTGATTTAGCTTCATTGTGAGCTTTCGCAGCTCCTACTATATCAATTATAGGCCCACAAAACTGTCTATGCTAGTATAAAACACTTAAAATAGGCAAACTCATCCTGAAAACATTATTGGCAAACTTCAGGGTTGCCAGCATTTTACAATGTATCCAAGAATAGACTTTTCCAAACAGACTTGATTACCTGAAGATACAGATAAGTTGGTCAGGGCATGATGCTGATAACGCCAAGGTCACAGGTTCGATCCCTGTATGGACCATTCACTTAAAAGTCGGACTCGATGATCCTTGTGGGTCCCTTCCAACTCAGACAATTCTCTGATTCTGTGGAGTCCAGCAGCCCACAGCCAGATAGACAAGCACAAAACAGGAAAACACAGCTTTCCGCCTAAGTGGCTGCACTTCAACCTGAGGAAGAGGAACTGAGGAGGTTCACAGGAAGGTGGATGATGTTTCTGAGGGAGTTCCTTGTTATTGAGGCACAGGAGCATTGTTTTTTTTAATTTTAGCCAGTTCTAGTGGTAGATTCAACTCACTATTCCCTTACTTTTCTGCCACTTCTCCTGAGACAAGTCTACATGGAACTGTGGATAAACAGTGTACTGAAATGAAGCAATCTTTTCTACTACACTGAGTTTGCAGCCCAGTCTAGCACAGAAAGACTAATACTGGAAATATGGCAAATTGCACCCAGGATGTGAGGGTGAACAGGGTGCAGGGGGGAAACAGCAGCATGTTGTTAAAACAGTTTTGATGTCAAAGCAAGGAAAACATGGCTATATCCTGCCTTGTCTTGGCTGGTTCAAAATTACCAGGAGGCTGTCCCAAGCCTGAGGGCCACCATGGCTCAACACCCACCCCTGCATTGCCTCTGGGACAGTTCACTTCAGCTGAGCACATGATCAGCACCTGAGGAGCTGATTTCTTGTACAGGATTTCTACATCATGATTTCATCTTCCTGCATGGATGATGGGTGCAGTGACAGGTCCACAGTGTTACACTTAAACATTTCGACTATCCTAAGATTTCTCAGGGTTGGGGTTTTTTTGATTTCTTCATATTTCTACAAAGCGAGACAGTGCACTTTATTTTAAATAGAGCAGTGCCTTCATGGATTAAAAAAAAAATTAAAAATGAGGGGAAGAAGAAGAACTGAGAATTTCGAAATAATTTTAAGATATTCAAAGTGATAGAGACTGTTCTGAGAGTCTATTTTTACTTTCATACTAGCAGACTAGATGTTATCCTTTGAGTGACATCAATAAATATTTAGTGCTGGAAATTCCCAAGGGAGTTGCTTTTCTGTAAAGCACCATTCTTCCTTTTGCATCAGCCACCTTTGTCAAAAGTTGAACCATCACAGTCCACAAAGAGTTCTGGCACAAAGAATAAATCCCCAGTCTGGGGACAGTAAATCATCTTTTTAGAGACACGTGTGACAGTAACAAAGCTTTCAGTGCTAGACCTTAAACAAAGAGAAGTCATCTTGCAGTCTGAATTGCTAGCATAAATTTAATTTTAAATCAAGTTTCATTGTGCTGGGCAACAGTACAACTAGAAAACGTTTTTTTGTTTTTCTGCCTTTTGCTTATGCTATACAAATGTGGTTTGCATTTAAAAAAATGTATTAAATCATAGAAATCAGAGATGGGTAGAAAGAAGCCTAATAAGTAATTTTATCCATTTCCTCTGCCCCTGTAGAGATGAATGCTTTGTCTAGTCTGCTTTTAAATATCTGAAGTGATGAGGCCTCCACCTCTTCCCACAAGGGAATTTTCAGCCATTTAATAGGCTTCTTTGTTAGGAAATACTTGCCTCATACTGATCCCATTTTTTTCTTCTGCATAATATAATCCTTTTCTTCTGTGCCCACTATTTTAACTTTTATGAAATCTGGGAAATGTATATTTATCCATTTCATAGTGTCGCTGAATAATTCATAATCTGTGTTGTTCAAGTAACAAAAGAGATAAGCAACCAGTAGCTGAACAGCTAATACTTCACTGAGATGGTGTACCATGTACCAGTAGATGTATTTCTTGGCAAGTCCTGCCTGACACTGCTTTCTACACTAGGGAGTGAAAAATGTCAAGTGAAACTGAAGAAATGCATCTTCCCAAGTGCATGCATGGCAATATTACTGAAATTTCAAGAGGTGCTGAGGCAAACAGCCTACTTCTTTGGATAGAGCTTTTCTTTCTAAAAGTGGATGATTTTATTAAAACTATGCTTTCAAAAAGCATTTGAATTTTTCTTTTCATAAGCAAACCTCTAGATAAGAACCACACTATGTCAAAACTCTTTAACTTGTTGAGAGACAAGGCTGGATTGATTGCCACTCACTGCTAAGCATTTTTTGCTGACAGCTTAGCTCAGAAGAAAAAATTAATCCAGCGTTATAGAGTTTGAAAAGATGCCTTTGCAACTGTGTCACTGGAATCAGATCTGCGCATGAAAAAATGACTCATGTCTTGACAACAGTAACTGCATTTCTGATTTAATTACAACCTATTAGATAATCCTCTGCCTCACTCAAAGGACAAGAAGGAGCAGTGTGACTAAGGAAATCCTAGGTGAACAGCTAGATTTTATGTGGTTTTGCATTCAAAAGATACTTACTTTAAAAAAGCAGTGCTATGCTTTGTGCTGACCCTGGGCCAGGTGGGAGGGCTGCTGGGTCTCTCTGACCTCAGAGCAGTAGTGGATGCATGTAATAAAGGTATATGAGCAGCCCACACGGATGGTGAGCTCCTCACATACCTCCTAATTTATGGCAATCCGCAGTTTGGAGATCTCTTGAGATGGAGGTTGTGTCTGTAACTGTGGGTTTGATCCATGCCTATGGATTTCTGTGGATTCCTTTAAATGTTGTGTTTAAACCACTTACAGTCCTGGCACCTATAAATTCCCACAGCATAGAGTCCCACAATTTAATTCTATACTTTGTGGAAAAGGTCTGTTTTGTCTTAAAAACTCCTGGGATACTTGTTACATCTGCCCTACTTGTTCCAATAAGGAAAGCAGTTCTGAGGTATGACGGCACATTGTTTCCTCTACACGCCTCAGAACTTCATCTATCCTTAGAAATGTTAACGTCATGATTTTATCCCTCATACTTCTCCTCGGCTGCCTCTTGTCCAGGCTGAACATCCTAGTCTATTTGAGCTCTCCTTAAACAGCAGGCTTTCCATGCTCACCACCAGCCCTTGCACTTAGCTCAAACTTTTCTACTGCTGCTTCTTTTTTACTTTGAGGTGGGATGAAGCACTCAGAAGGAGGTTCTAATTAGTGCCATTTGTTAATAAGCCATGTGACCACACAAGACACCTGTACTCCTTTGGCCGTGGAAATCACTTTGTCATTGATATTGGTCCTGACAGCACATCTGAGGTGTTACAGTTGATTACTGTTAGTTTATATATCATGCATTATATGGATGTGCATTGATAAACTTGCTAACATGCATTTATGCTGTGTGTTGTAATATCCCTGTTTAAATTGTCTAGTTCACATGGGTGCAGGAGACAGTGGATTCCGGAGAATATTTAATTTATTCTGGGCATAGACTGTACGGATTTTAGCTCTATTAAGCACGTGGCCTGACATTGCTGGACTGAGCAGCCACTCATCATCTCTCTCTGCCATAGTGGTGTGCCTATCTCACCCCTTGCTGCAGCCATCCCGAACTACAGCCTAGAGCTTTTTATTGCAAGAATACATTCTTTTTTAAAACGCCTTTTACTGAATCTTTTATTTCCTCAAGACCTGTGGCCTTTTTCATGTCCTTCTTCCTTCATTCCAAGAAGAGGACATGCTCTCAGATAAAATTAATAATAATGATGCTGTTTAGACAGTAAGCCCATTACATTGGGTCCTTCATATTTCCAAGTAGGCCAAAAGTTTGGGGTCTCTTCCTTCAGATGTCCTACCAGATATAAGCACAGACCTCAGCATCTTGCTGTCCTGGACCTCACAGAAGGCTCCTTGCAGCCCCTGGAGGTCTTCATGCTGATGCTCTTTACATCAGTGTCCCATCTTCTAGTTAGAAAAACTGAGTTACTCTAAGGAAACATTATTATTGCATTACAACTAGATAGGGCTTATTTCCTCTTAGCAAAGAATGAAATTCTGAGGGTGACAGTTTTTGTGGCACTTCCAGGGTCAGCTGCAAATCTCTAATGACTGTTTTGTTTGTTTTAGTAATTAAATGCCATAATAAAACCAGGTCAGTGAGGCTGCATGAATCATGCAGATAGTTATTTCGCAAGTAGGTACTGAAAATGGTGGTGGGTTGGTTTAAGAAAATGGAGAAGAAGGCTTGATCACACAATAGGGCTTGGGTGGAGAGGGCAAACAGCTGCAGATCTTCTACAAGAGATTGTAGAAATAATGCACAGACAGGTAGAATGTGAAGGATGTGTGTGTACGCTCCAGTGAATTATGGACACACTGTAGAATGAAAGTCTCAATCCAGCAAACTCAAAATACTTGGAAGTTTTAATCATATATGTCTTTACTTTGTCACCAAAAATCCATGGGTTTTAAATTCCAGATCAAGTTGAGGCTTACCAAATGTAACATGAGTTTTATGAGAGGAATTTGGCTGCTGTAACTTTGCCTTCTCTAACTGTCTTTTTTAGATTTATGAGGAAAAGTCATAGTGTGGGAACTTCTTTTTGTTTGTGTTTATTACATGACTGGAACGATGAAATCTACCATAATCTTGCAGACAAGAAAAGTATGACATGGTAGCAAATGGCAAAAATATAACCACTCCTATCTGAAATAATGAAGTACTAATGTAAAAGCAATTGTTTCACTCAATAAAAATTTAATTTTTCAGTAAAGATTTGTCATGATAAGGATATTTCTTAATGCCTGGGTTTGAAGGTCTTTCAGATTTCATTCCTGTTATTCATTGGAATAGTTTAAAAAATAGACTGAAGGTGAGTATGTGACAGTATTTCACAGTGTTTTAAACAAATAAGACAAAATATTTCTGTTTACTGCACAAGTATGTAAAGTATTCTGTGCAAAGGAATTAGGTTTGCAAAAAACCTAAATGAAAGCTAGACAAATTTCTAGATGATCACTCAACCATGTATTTTTAAAATAAAATGACAGCATGTATGAGGGAGCATTCCAGGTAGCAGCCAGAAAGAAGTTTGCAGCATGTATTTTGCATTGGAGTCCCACATTTTCTGGCCTTGCCAACTGACTGTTATTAAAAACACAGGGCTGAATCCTGGTTTAGATAAGGATGCTCTTGCTTGGAAACCCTTAGTCCAGGCATCTCTAAAGCCGGAGTCCACCAGTGTTTGCTGCTTTTGAAGGCTGTGAGCTGCAGGTTGTCCCTCGTGTAGTCAGAGAGGTGTCGGTGGAGCCTGGTCACAGGGGACATGGATGTCATTTGCACACACGTGCACAGGGAAATGGAGCTACTCAGCAAACACACACTCCCCTGGCATGAATTATTCCTTCTTTTAGCAGGACTGCAAGGAGTAGGTGTGTTGTGTAACTCTGCTGGCTTCAGGTGCAGCTGGACCACAAAGGAGTGCAACTCACAGGGGTACGGTATGTGATCTTGTAGAATTGGGTAGAATAGGAAGATCTATTCACATTAGCAGTATGTGGCCACTGGTGTAATTTGTATTTTGAATGGTTGAGACTTTGGTTTAGTGATGGCTAGATATAAAACTCATGCAGTGCTTCTTTATTTTTTAAATTGCAAAACCTTGCCTGCCACCTTTGCTTCCTTTTTCTCTGTTAAGCTGAGGGATGGCCCAGAACTGATAAGCTTTCTGATATCCAGATCTCATGAACCTCTAGAATTGCAGATATTTGAACCCTGGATTGTGGGCTAAACCCACTCTTAGCTGAAAGTAACCCATCCTTGGAAAAAGGTAGAAGTGTGCTATCTATCCCTCTTTCTAGTGTAGCAGCAAAAGCTCAAATTAAAATGTAGGCATTTGTTTTGTTCCACGGTAAATTAAAACATGAAGTTTCTTTTCAACTTCATTTTTACCACCTCAGAATTTCATATATTTCCCCTGGTTTTTCCTGACAAAACTTGATGCATAGGTTTAGGAAATCAAGTGCAGTACATAAACAAATGAGAGAGAATGTGATCTTCACTTGCAAGTTCTTTGTTTCTTTATTGAACAGAACTCATAAAAGCACCATAAAAAATAAATTGGGAAAGTAGGCAGCATTGTTAGATATCCAAACTGCTGATCTTTTATCACTTAGCCAGCATTGCTGGAACCTCCAAAGAGGAAAATAAATGAAGCTTAGACCAATATTCTTGATATATTAAGGCTAAAAGTCAGCTCTCTCCCTCCTCAAACACAGAAAATATCAGTAGCTGCTTATGCATCGCAAAGGGATGCAGACCTGTTCCTCTTGCCATTGACACATTGTTCGAAAGGTGAATTATTTGATGGTTAGTTTTGCTGGAGGCATTGGTGTTTTGACCTGGGACTAAGCCTCTGGCAGGAGCAGGGGAGTGCACCTCAACATCACCTGGTTGTATGTCCCTATGGCAACAAGGGGTGGGGAGGATTGGGAAGATTGTGACTCCCAGACCTTGAACAATGACGACATTTAGAGATGCTTCTTGAAGGATGTTACCTGCCAGCTGCGCCTGCTTGTCTGAAACATGAATCACGGCTGTCTCCTTGACCAAGGAGATACAGCTGAACATGTGGTGTCAGACAGCTCTGGGAAATCCTACAGAGCAAACTGAGTTGGCTTCGAAGGGAGAATTGGGAGGAAGAGCCTTGTGGGTATCACAGCGCTTTTTACACAGCAGCAAGGGAAGCAGCCCTGCGTTCTGGTTAACAAGAAGAGAAATGGTGCATTTCACTCCCAGCACTGCGAGTGATTACCTGGTACACGTGGCTCATGTTGCATGAAGCATTCTGCCCCTCTGCAGTGCTCTGCACTGGTGCTGTAGCACTGACTCACATTGCCTGCACAGTTTTATCCTCTGCCACACTGCACTGTCGCTAGCGGGCAGAGACCGAGAAAAAAGGCGACATGGACGGTTTATAGTGATACGAAAACCGACGCTTTATTAATTTACAAATTTGCTTATATACCTTAACACGCTGGACTGGCATAAGGCCATTGGTTCACTGACCAGCCACCCCTCAGAGGGATTGGCTGAACCCAATAACACTTACTTCAGATATCTTCTCTTTGGTATCAATAGTTTACAAAATCGCTCAACTGTTTTCCCGTAGCATCCGTGAGAAAGCAAAGCTTTCACATAGACACTGTCAGAAAACTGAGAAATCTCTCTGCACCCATGCTTTCAGCATTCACACTGCACAACCATTAAAGCTGTAGGGCAGTTGCACTTGGGCATTGGCAAAGCCAGCACTTCCTCCCATCCTGTCCCCATGGACTGCACACACCTGGCACCGAGCACACACAGCTCCTCCTCTTCCAGACACCAGCACCTTAACTCTCATTGCCTGTCCTCTCCCAGCTCCCTGCCTGCCTTGCTGATGGGTGTCTTTAAGGTTGTATAGGGTTGGAGCAAATTTATCTGAAATGAGAATGATTATTCTTAGAGGAAAAAAAAACTTTGCAGTTTTGACACATATGGAGGCTTCAGGTTTCTGGACATCATAAAGTGAGAAGAGTTAGGTACATGTCCCATGTCACCTCTGCAGGTGGCTGTCCCAGCAGCCTGTGCCACATATGCTGCTATTCCTTGTGACACACCCTCAGACTACAAGAAAAACTCCCTCAAACCTCCTTGCACACTGGTCAGTGGTGGTTTCCAAACTCAGACAGAATAAACAGGGTGACATGGATACTGTTGCTCCAGCACTTCCCTACTTGGAAAGCATAGGGCAGCATCGGTGGGGAAGCACAGGAAAGTGGGGGAGCAGGAGTGGGGGTCCCCAGAGGGGACAGTGATGTGTAACGAGTAGGGAAGGCTGTGTGGTGAGGAGGCGAAACTGGGAGGCGGAGGCTAATGGAAACCCAAGCCCCATCCTGAACTGAAAAGTATTCTGGAAAGACTCTTTATGCATCAGTCTTCCTTAAGGAAAATTTGTCTTTGAGCAAATGGCTCGTAAAATTAATACCAGTGACAGGTAAAATTGGGCAGGAAAAAGTGAGACTGTCACTGGTTAGCTTGGAGGCTTTCCAGTCAGGCATGTCAGGATGAGTTTTTTCTAGGCTAAAGATCCTGCTAAAGCTGTCTCAGACCTATCAGTGGTCCTCTTCAAAACTTCAGGAAGGATAGACAAAATACTAAGGAGAAGGGAAAAAACAGGTATGTATGCTTCTGTTTTTCAAAGACAAGTGGGTAGGAGCAGGGAATTAGTGACTGGTCAGCTCTCTGCAGCTCTCTGCGGTTCCCCTGATCAAGCCACTCTTATACTTGAAGGTAGATGCAGGGCTACCCAGTGCTCCCACCATGATTGTGTCTCTGAATGATTGAAAAATTCCATATTTGTTATGGTAAAGGAAAAATCCAAGGTGAAGGTAGAAGCATAAATGGAAAAAATCTACTATAAAAAATACACTGTAGGAGTTGCATGCCTCTGAATAACCTAGGATTCATTTAATAACCAATTGTTTCAGTAAAACTGTAGTAAAACCATTTTCAGTAAAACAGTAAAAGAAATTTCCTATTGACATGGGTTTTCTTCAACAGCTGCCAAGCACAAATCAAGGAGTGTTTACTTTGGTGCCTTTGTCTGACAGAGAAGGCTTGTTTCTGGGAAACACTTTATATTGTATTAAGATATCAGACAAAACAAACAAGAATGTGAAAATTGCATTTCAAAAGTAATCTAAAGCCACCATGCAGAGTCTCAAACATTAAAGGACACAGTGAGGGTAGGTGTGTTGGTATATTCATAAGAATGGCAATATATTTGCCTCTTTTAAGTTCCTGATGTGAGTGAAACTCTTGTTGATCCTTGGATCTAGTTTTTTTGCACAGAGAATACTCTCAGACTTTACAATGGCAATGAGTGTTTCTCCCTGCACCCGGATATCCCAACCACCAATGTGTTGGCACAAAAAATTTTAATAGGTAATTTAGCTGCAGGCAAGTCACAAGTAATTCCTGTATTTCCACCATCAAATACCAGGCAGAAGGGTTAGAGAAAAGGAAAAACAGAGCAGTGTCATTAATATATTTTAAATCCTTTTCAGCTAACAATTTATCTACGGCATATAGCAAACAGTAAGTTAAAAATACTTCAGGTATGTAATTTCTTCTTTCAGCTTTACGTAGTTTTCTTAACACATGACTGTTGAAAGAGATTTTCATGAGTGGGTTTTTTCCAGTTGCTTTGCTGTATGACTTCACCTTTGAATTCTTCAAGCTGACAAATGCTCTGGTAGCTCAGTGTACCAGAAGCTCCTGCTGTTAGTCCCACTACAGCATCTTAATTGCAAGCCAGAGATGATAGCTCATGTTCAAAGAGCACAGAGGAAGGAGCAGTGATCTATCTGAGCTCTGTTGCAGTGTTAAGTCTTTCTGGGAACGCTGCAGGCTAACATAGAAAGAACAAAAATTAAAAATGGTGTATCAAGAGTGCTCCCCAAACCAAGGGAGGGGTGTGCAGCTTCCTTGGGTCTGAAGAGCTGTACACTCCATGTGTCTTTAGGCACAGCACTACACCAAGATGTGCCTTCCAGTAGTATGTGAAGTGCCTGATGTTACTGAAATCACTGATGGGTTTTCTCCTTTCTTTTCTGTGGGTGGGGGAATGAGTGTATAGGATGCCTCCTACATCTAGTGGATGACAATGAAAACCTACCAGCATGCTTTAAAAACATAAACATATAAGATTATCATCACGTTAAAGGTGACACAGTCAAAGAAATGCACCTTGCAGCTGCAGCAGCAAGGGGTGAAGAATGAACATGGTGGATGGGAAAGTGCATTCCCAGAGCAGCTTGTTAGATCCCAGAAGGAGGTGCAAGGGAAGCTCCGCCTGCCACACAGCTGAGTCCTGCTTCTACCTGAAACTTCCGTGGTGCTGGAAAAGGAACCTCAACAAACTGGTCTTACGTAAACTTCCAGTTACCATAAACCATGAGGTGCATGAACGGTAAACCTAGCAATCCAACACCTTAGAGAAGGCAGCAGAGAGGTAGTTTGGATTTGCTGAGGGGACCTGCTTTGTAGCATGATGACCTAAGGAGGTTTCCCAAGCCTGGAAATCTCTGATGTCTGCCTGCCCACCCGTATCAGGCAGCTACAGTTCAGTGGACACAGGTATGATTGGCTGAAGCCACGTCATTGCCCACCAGAATGGGGCAACCTCTGAGCCAGAAGTGGTGGAAAACAGCAAGCACAAAAGCTGCAGCATGATGCAGCAACACACACATACAAATGCTGCAATGCAAAGTGATGCAATTTAGGATCAGACACTTGTACTGTACCAGCTGAGGCAGTAAATCAGTGAGGGCAACACTGTAACAGCATGATCTTCTCTGAAAGCTTCCCACTGCACTCTCATGGGATCCATCTGACACAGGTATTCCTCTTTCCTCAATCCCACATAAGAGCTAGACCTTACTGATAATGGTGATCCTTGAGCCTATGCTGTCCAACCAGCTCACCTTGAAACTGCAAAGAGAAATGGAAAGGAGGTGGAGACAGACTTGGGTCTTCATGGAGACAGATTTGAATCCTGTGAGTCTTCACGGGAGAGTCCTCCTGCAGCAAGGATGGTCCCTGTAAAGCACTGAGTTTTTTTATCTTTCTAAGTTACTTTGCTAAATAGGTCCACATGCCCTGCCACTTCTCTAAGGCAAATGGTGCCACACATTGGTCAGCAATATTGAAGGTCCACAGCAGAATCTAGAAAGGTGTCAGGGTTACCATTTCCCTGTGGAGTATTAGTTTGAATTTGGGGTTTACACAGTCTACCACATTAGGTAATGCTGCCAGTGGCTCCAGTTGTCTTTACTTTGATGATCTCCTCTTATGCTTCTAATTTGTTGTCCAGCTTATATAATCAGTAACTTCTTGTTAAGACTGGTATCCATTGCCATCTTTCTAAAATACAATTAGAAGGTCCATAAAAGGCAGGGAATTCACAATTTTATAGAACCAGATCAGCCCTGAATCTTCACAGTAGTCTCTCCATGGGGCCTGACTACACGTGAATAAAACTGTCCTCCTTTTATTAGATCTGTTTTGAGGAGAAGTATGGTTTACATTATAAGATTCCTGTTAGTGAAGTGACTCTTAATTCTTATTTGCCTTGTTTGGAAGGGGTTTAAAATGAGGATTGTATCCTTGTGGCTCTAAATCAGGAAAATATTCATGTGTGTGCTGCTGTAAGAAATGGGGTCTTAGCACGTGCTACTGTCAAGCATATGTTTAGGAAATTTATTTTTAGACAGAGGTGAATTTAAACAGCATGTTAAAACCAGTCTTGAACTAGGACATGGTAAATAGCATTAACCTGGCTAGATTTCCCTACCAGCATTCAGTTTACCTAAGCCATTTGAACCATTAGCAGAAGGGGAAAAAACATATGGTATCAAAACTTTGCTAGCAATGGTGTTTGTGTATACTGTAAATGTGTCATCAGTTGCCTTTTGATAGTGTTTGTAACACTGAACTGTTAATTACAGTCTTGTGTAATCTTGAATTAGTAATTACAGTTTGGTGTAATCTAACTCTTTAAAATGATTTTTTTATTTGTATTTTTATTTTACTAAATTCGCTGGTGTTGCATAAGCTTTTCATTAGTACTGGTCGCTGTTGACATCAAAATAAGTAAGTAAATTTAGCACAATACACTAATGTGCAAATAGAATCCTTCCTAATGAGTCTTTGGGGGATGTTTTAGATCATCCCTTTTCCCCCCCTTAAGACTACAGCAGCAGTACAAACCATCTTTACCTTCCACAGGTAGGTGACTGCCTTTGTGCATTCTTGCAGCCTTCTGCTGTGTTTCCACAGCAGCAGCAATCTTCATAGTTCACACAATAAAATGACTAAGTAAACTGTCATAATATTATGATAAGATAAATCTATCTACCTGGCCACTGTTCATTTGCATTTTACAAATCATCAACCAATTTTATATGGAACATGTAAAAACAAAATGCTTTTGACAAGAGATGGAGATGATCTTGCAGTCCTTTATTAGTGTGGATGATAGTAACAGAAGAGGTGTAAATCACTGATATACTCCTGCTCATTATGGAGATCTTTAAAGATAGTAATAGACACTTTTGCAGCACTTTGCATTGTCTAAATCAGCTCAAATACAAATCAACCCATAGATTTCTGTGACATTCTGTCTTAGGTGCTTAGAATGAAAATGATAGAGAATGCGGAGCTGAACAAAAGGTGGTTACCTAACCACTCTGAATCCTGAAAGCCTGTAGATTGCAGATTATTACAGTGCCTAAATGATAGGAATATTTTTGATAAAAACTTTCTCCTACCTCCCTGAAAAGCCACAGGTCAAATAGCAATGCTGGAGCATAGGGGATCAAAGCCAATTTAGTCTGGCTGCTTTGTTTATTTTTATGTCTTTGCATTTTCAAAACGGGTTCTAATTGTTTCTTGAAATGCTTCCACCTTTAGCATTTCAATATACCTCTGAATTCAGTTTATTTTAAGAATATGGTCTGGTTCATTTACCAGCAAACTCACAGATAAAAACAATGCAGGATGCAACGGTAGCTCTTTATATCTAGAACATATAATCTATACAATTCTTAGAGAAAGGAGAAGAATGTATTTTTCTAACAAAGATGACAGAATTCTAAACAGGAAAAACACACCAAGCTAAAAGTGAATAAGTTTGGGCTGGGTGTTATTTGGTGTTTGCAGCTCCCTCAGGAGTGAAGAGGAGGAGATTCATGTTACCAAACAGCAGATTCTGGTCCCATTTTAACACAAACTGCTATTTATAGCAGTTGTCACAAATGTCTACAAGGACTGGTCTTGTGTATGGGTTCAGTGATAAAATACAGGATTCAAAGGTACAGGATCTACTGAAATAAATCACAGCTTCTTTGAATGACATTTCACATATCATTTTAAATTTCTGACTACAAGATTCCAGTCACTGGCAAGTTTCTGTGCTCTGTGGCATCTTTGGAGTTCCACTAGTGTAACTGAGGTGAGCTTACAGTTTATTTTCAGCACAAGGCAGAAAGCCATTGCTGTCGCTAACTTCATGTTATTGCATCAGCTTCCATTTTTTTGTGTCACCAATATTCCTGACCCCCTGACCAACTTCTCAGAAGCTGGACTGATCCTGCTTGCTAGCAGAACACACACATGGGCCTTCGGAACCGTCAGTTATTCAGTGTGAACTGCCTGATGAAAAACTTCATCTTGTATTTCAGATTCCCAGCTCTACCTTTATTTTTTGTTTAAATTACTGGTTTTTAATCTCTTACTGAAAAGCATCGTATCACAGAGAACCCAAAGTCAACAGAAACTTCTGCAGAAACAGAGATGGGACTTGCAGGAGCACCTACAATGCAGGGAGAGGCAGTATGTGATGAAAGAGCTGGAACAGAAACTGGGGTTGTTTTCTTGCATTCCTGTGTAAGAAGATGGAATCAAACTCACATAAACACCTGATGGAAAAACAAAAACAAACTGAAAGAAGATGCTAATGATAGGCATGAATTTGAACCATGGTTATCTGCAGAGCTAACAAAAGCCTCATTTCTTAAATGGAAAAGAGGAAATACTTCATATAAAGACCACTGAAAAATCTGTGCAATTAGCTTCTCAGCACAGATGTTACTCAATTGAATTCAAATTAGGGAGTAATGACTCCTAAGCTTGCTAAGATTCATCTGAATTTGAAGTATAAGATTCAAATGTAGATGATCAAACAACAGCGTGATTTATCTGTTAGATGTATCAAAAGAACTGAGCCTGGGGTTTGAATGCACGCATGGCTTTAAGCCACTTCATGCAACATGGTATTTCTGCTCTCTCTGATCATTTCTTCATCTTTCTTTTTCATTTTTTTAAGATTTCTTTTTGTGTCACGAACAAAGTACACTGCTCATTCATAAGGGGATTGCTCAAATCCCAAGTTCTTCTTTATTTCTGATTTCACTGTGTGAATGTTTTACTCAACTCCTTCCCATTCTGGACCCCAGAATGAGCCAAAGAGGAGCCATGTGGCAACTCCTGCTGTCTACTCCAGCTGGTCCTGGATCAGCCATGATCCAAGCCTTAAACTCTCCCCTCCTGCTCTGCTCTCAACTTGCCAGTCTCAGAAATGGCCAAATATCTTCCACAAGGATGTGAACCACTTTAATTCTTACCAAACTAACAACACAGCTTCTTCTCCCAAGATTTTGCCTTGACATAATTCTGTGCACAGAGGGCATTAGGAATGCGTTAGTGTTGCAAAGTGGTCTTCCTGAGACATCTGTGGAAAGTACTTTTTAAGCATATAAGGCTGTATTTCTGAGTTGTAGAAAAGAAGTATGTTTTCCCCTAAGTATTTGATTATCTATGAAAAAAATGCTGCTTCTCTTCCTTAGTATCTTAAGGGAGAAATGCCTTTCCTCATGACAATTATTTATTATAAACAGAACTTCCCAGAACATTAGAGAAGATGAGAAAACAAACTTGGACCAGATGTTAGTCACACTATTTAATGCATTATTGGAAGGTACTGAGATCTTGTGGTGATGGCTGTCGTATAAAAAGCTATGCAGAATAGAAACTAGCAAGCGAGAAGCTTTCGAGCCAAAAGGAAAATAGAATTAAATTGTCCAGCTCTGCAGCTCTGGTATTCTATTTTCTTGTATGCAGTCTGATAGGCTTCACTCTATTCTCCAGAATACTTCATTGGGCCAATTCCATTTGCGTGTAACTCCATTGACTTTAATACACTCATAGAAGAGTTTAGTTTGGGCTGTTGGATGTTGGATGTTGGATGTTTTATGCATGCAGCATCATTCCTAGGAGAAGTCTACTTAAAGATAAAAATGTTACCTACATTTCAAGACATGGTCCATCTTCCTTTTGAGACCCAAGAGAGCAAAATAAAAATATCAACAAATCAAAAGTTGTCAATTGTCCAGGAAAATAGGTTAAAATGCTTTTTAAATTTTTTTTCCATAGTTCCTTGAGAAACATTTCTATGATGTTGGAGAGAAAGCTATTTTGTGAGAGGGTTTTGTTTATCCTATATTTAATTCATTTCTATCTTCATGATTTAAAACCTTAAGTCAGCTAGAGAGACTAATTAGGCAATGCTATAACAAGGATTACTGAACTGTAATTATTATTTATTCAAATGATTGGAAGAATTACCAGGGCTTATGTTAAAGACAATAGAAGCTAATGGAGGAAGAAGCAAAGGAGGCCAGTAGTGATTTTAACTGCATATTGTTATAATTTAACTGCATATTGTCAAGCACCCAGCAGTGCAAAAGTAGCCATCTAATTGACACCCTGAAATAGGGACCTGCTGATATTGGCTTGTGAGTTATTCATTTCAACCCTAATTTTTAAACATGACCTCTTTTTAAAGAAAAATCATTGGGAAGAATTATATATAGGGTATGAACACTAGTATTACTAGCTGGTTGATGAAATAAAGTGCCAGGAAAAAGCTGCAGAGATATATTTGCCTGATACTTTCACTGTATTTAAAATATGTGGTTTTTTGCTCATTCTGTGAAAGACTCCAGACTGCTTAATTGCTGCAAGTGCCCACGGCTTTTCATCTGCAGTTTTAACCCACCAGTTACTTCCCAGCTGCACTTCTAGCATTCAAAAAGCCAATTCCAGCTGCATTTTAATTTCACTGAAAAGTTTCAATGCTCCCCAAGCAGAACAGTGCCCAGCTGAACTGCCCAAGGGCCCCTTTCCCCTCATCCCCTTGCCTCCAAATATGCTCCAGCTGATAAACTTGTCAGGGCTGGTGTAGTCTACAGGCACATTATGGTATAGTACCAGGGTTTAATCTAGGCAAAGATCCTGATCTAAACTGGCTGATGCAGAACATCAGTATTAGCAGCTCAGATATGGTCTCTGATCTAGCATGAAATACTTTGATTCAGTTGTACAAAAGCGTTCTCATTCTGGTCAATCCAAAAATATTTCTATTTTACCCAATCAGGTAAAAATGGAGATTTTGTGTAAACTGTCATGCATTTAGTCGTACTTTCTGGAAATGGGGCCCAATTCCACTTAGGACTCTAGGTGCTAGTAATGAAAAGAGAAGAGGTAGCCATTTAAAGCTGCAATTCCCTTTCTAGTTCTTCCCTACTCTGAAGTTTCCCAGATGGCAGATTAAGTTCTTTGCCTGTCTGGTAATGTTACTTCCCCACAGTCATAGGAGATGAAGAAAGCAGGATATGTGTGTGTGTAATTTCAACAATGTATGCTTCTTGCCAAGGGAAAATCAATATGTAGAATCACCTTATAGAGATTATTTTTCCGTTTCATAAAGAAGAGATGTGCTTGCTTTCCTCCCATGCAGCCTCAGGTTGTGCATTTCTCTAACTTCATGTGCATACAAGGAAGGGCACATGGCAGGGCACAATCACAGCCTGGAAGGGCATCACAAAAGACTTGAGATGCAGACATGGCCAGGGCATGATTGCATGAAGAAAAGTTCAGCATGTAGGACCCTGAAGTCTCCTGCACTTCTGCAAATTTGGGGACTTGCCACAGGGATCCAAGAGCTAAAATCCTTTTCTTTCAATGAAAGCACAGCTGTCACTTTCAGGCTAGTGAGACCTTGGGGCTCCAGCAATGTATCACACAACTATGAGATTTGAGAGATGAGTCCATTTTCCTTTACCTCCACAAATATATGTCCTCACTGTCCATTTATTGGAACTATGCAGTGTCTTCAGTACTAGCCTAATAATTCATAATGATTTCCTTGCTCCTAGTAGTGTGATGCCTTCAGTTCAAACCTGAAGATACAGGTGATAAAAGTTAACCTCCAGATGGATTATATATATTGAAAACACAATTTTGTATTGTTAGTTTCGTATAATGTGTCTGATTTTTTGTGTCTGAGCTCCAAAATGCTGCAACAAAGATGTTGTTTTGCTTCATAATCTTCTTATTTGTTTTTTAAATCTTCCATTCAGATTTATGCAGATGTTCAGTCTGCAGCTATGCAAAATTTCAGATGGTTGTAGACATAGAAAACAAGATCACAAGTGTGTACATAAGCAAAATCCCTCAGCAATGCTGACTTGAAAACCTGAGCTGACTGCCCCCACTTCATCTCTGCATAGCTGGCTGATGAGCATTTGGTTTTTTAACTTACCTCTTCAAAGTACAGCTTGGTTCTTCTGAAGCATTTATGAGTTTGTACACAGCATCTGAAATGGAACTTCAGATATCATCACACCTACCTACCCCATCTGTCCTTGAGCTGGCGTGAAAAGAAACTGCTGATACACACTTCCACACTCAGAAGAACGTTCCTGGGTCTTACTGACAGACATTGCTCTGTTTCGACCACTGCTGCTATAAAAGCCCCTTGGAACAAAGACATCCTTTTTATTTTTGTATGGCACTTAGCATCGTAATGTCCCAGTCTGTGACTAGGGCTCTGAGATGCAATGGGAATAGAAATAATGTTGTAAATACAGGCACTTGGAAAATTCTGCTCAGCTGGCTTTCTCTTGCTAGAATTTGGCTTTGCTCTTGATGAGGTCATGTGAAAGGAGCATTTATTTATTTATTCATTATTTTTGCATATGTACAAAAGGGTTCTGGAAGTGCACCCTCAGCACCTTTTACACAGCTACAAATTATCTTTATAAAAATAACACTAAAGCAAAGTGCAGAGCAGCCACTCAAAAATAAATAGTTAAAAATACACTTGGCAAATGAAAAGCTGGAATCACATTTCTGTATCAGTGAGACTCCTCCCCCATCACAGTCCTGTTCAGGGAAAAATGAGGGTCTTTATACTGAACCCATACAGTCAACAGATAGGAAGTCTTTCAGAGTTTGAGAACTCGTTGAGTTCCAGAGCCTGAAGGACAGATGTAAACTCCATGGAAGGCCTTCAGATTTCAAGTGACTCTCTTGACACAGCAAAGATGGGTGGTATCCGTGTGTGTGAGATTCCCCTGATTTTCTGTGTTCCTATGAATCAATAAATTACATCTATTCTTCCAGCTATTCATGTCTTCAATATTATATCAAAATAAGAAGAACAAGACTTGCAGTGGATATAAAATATTGAGACAATTTTCCCATCAATAGCTGTAGGAAAGGGAAGATACAACAAAAAATGCTGGATCCTTACTAGGTTAGAGTCTCTCCTAAGACAGAAATTATGGATATCAGCTTCTGTTGCATTTAAAAGTGTTTATTTGGATTAGAGTTATATAAAAAATCTAAATACTTCATGGAACTAGTTCTGCTGAAAGTTTTAAATCACCTTCTGGGTGATATTCTTGGTGAACACAGCACTGTAGTCCAGTAATACGTAATGATTTAGTCATTTGGGCTGACTAGTTTTGTCAGGCACTGCCAATTGAGTCATCTTCCTTAGGTGGAATATTTAGGATATCTTTGTTTTAAATATAAATTCTTTTGTTTTAAATATAAAGTAACTTTTTACCTCATTTTGTTTAAAAAATGCACATACATCATTTGCCATTCCTTCAGGAGAAAAGCATACAAAGCAAAAAATTTCAAACTTCTTCAGACATTCACAGTAACCTTAACAAAAATGAGATAACTTAAATGTATAATGAGTTTCTGCTTGTCCTACTGAATTGTAGGGGCTTTTCTTGTTTATGGAAATATATGCACAGAAGTCACCAACTATAATTTAGAGGCTTTACATCTGCAATACAGGAATGATAATAATATTGCCATTTCTCACAGCGGTGCCAAAAAGGGTATTCATTAACATTTAGCAGGTAGAGTACATATCTACATAATAGTCTCAATTAAAAAATGTAAAATGAAAATCTTCAGTGTGTATAAACTCATACAAAGCTTTTCCAAAAGCCAGAGTACCTTGCTTCATCAGATGGTCAAGTAATAACTGAAGTAATTTCATCTTTTAAAAATCTGTTTTCTCATTTTGGCACTCCAGCAGCATTTCACATCAATTAGGTACTCATTTCAGCAGCTGTACCTTACCTAAATGTATTTCGATGAATGCAAAGAATACTTTTGTCAGATTTTTACAAAATCAACCAGCTTGAACCTTACAGCAACAACATGGATATTCTGTAGCGTTTCTGCCAGTTCTGGAAAAGGTATTTCCTGCTGACAAACAATTAGCTTTCTGCTATTATTAAAAATTATTCAGTGGCATTTTTGCCATCTGTTATGGTGTGTACTCTTATCTAATGCAATGAAATTTGACACTTAAGTGCAGGGGAAAAAAATTCTACACAAGCAGGACCTATCTCAAAAAACTAGGCACCCAGAACTGTAATCTCTTTTCACATATTGCCAAAAATGCAACATGTTTCATACATAGTTATGTCCCCAAATGGCCTTACTGATGCAAAATCTTTTATTGGACTGCTTTCTTCCATCTGGAAATGCTACAAAATGTTATAACCTAGACTATTGGTCAGTAACAAAAGGAAACATGTTACTTCTTCCAGCCACAGTATTAATTCATAATACCTTGAAGTCTGCAGGTGAAGTTGTGTTTTCTGAGTGATTTGCAGTTTATTTAAAAAGGAATTTTGGTCTAGCGGAATCCTAAAGAAATGGGGGTTAACCCTTAGTTGGTGATTTCCTTTCTCTTCCTAACGAGTTAAGCAGTTACCTATCACAATTTAAAGATGTTTTCTTCCAGGTCTCTTGGCGTCACAATATTTATTTTTGGAAAGCTCTAGGTGATGTTGACATTTTAATGTTTTTCCAAATATACGGGCATCTATTTTATGTAATTTTTATGGTTATAAAGGAAATTGTATCCCAGTCCTCTTGTGAGTCACTCCAAGTGCACCCCAGCAGAGATCACTCTTTATGCCAGCTGTAGAGGGGAATATTCCTTATATTTAGATGAGTCTACAGTGCTCTGTAGGGCAACCAGTCTCAGCCCAGACACACAGTCAGTTTCTGGCATTTATGTCACCTCCCCAGGGAGTCTACGACCAGGTCTCATATTTAAGTGATGATTAGAAGAAACAAAGCATTAGATAACATCAGAAGTATTTTAAGTAACTTATGCTTACATCTGTCTTGCCTCTGTGCCATTCCTTGGATGGACTGTCTTCTCTGAGCCCTTACTAAGTCTGTGTGACTTCTACACAGGCAAATGACATTTCAGAAAGTACATCATGGACCTCATCGGTGTTTCTCAGAGTTTGTAGAGTCATTGGTCATTCCTAAACAAATAATGCTTTCAGGCTCAGGAGGAGCTTGACTCCATGTCCTCAAGGCCATTGGGTTGGCTTTTTATGGGTCTTCAGTGTCAGTTAACAGGCATCTGCCTAGAAGCTAAATTTCTCTGAATTTAAACACTGCAGTTGTCCAGGAAATATTTCCATAACCAGCTCAGTCCATCTACAGTTCCTATGGAATATTACACAAAAGAGAAACTCTTCATCTCTGGACTACAGAGTTTGCGTTTCTCCATGGAGGCAAAAAGAATCATTTGGATCCAACAAGAGGATACATTTAACAGTATCGTGCAATATATTAATAATTAGCAACCACAGAGCCTTGAGTCCAGAACCAGCCTCTAGTCTAGATGTACTAAAGACATCTGCAAATACTGGAGGCTGCTAGGAGGCAGGTCAAAGTTAACATAAGGGAAGCAATTTCCTAAACTGCAACTACAGTCAAAGGTATTGCTTGTTGCCAAGGGGTAAAAAAACCCACTCAGGAGTTACAGGAAAGGAAACAAGGTTGCTTATTCCCCTTTGTCTGTGTTTTTGTAAACACGATTGTGAGTTTTTCTTCTGATTCATGCTGGCAAATTTTCCTCCCTCTATCTACAGCTTTAAAGCTCTTTGAGCACTGATCAATGTTTCCAAAGAACAACGGTGTTACCTACAGTGTCAGACATCTCTATAACTCAGACTCTGATGGCAGATATTTAGGGCTTTTGCATCCTTGTCTTGAGGTGTATACATAATTTTTAGTTTTAAGCATACGATAAGAAACTAAGAAGGTTTAACACTAACATAGCATTAAACCAATAACATGAGATTAAATTCAGCCAAACAAACTCCATAGTTCTAATAGAAGATAATTTCTAGAAAGAAAGCAGCAGTGAAAGAAAACTAATGGTGTTGAAAGCCTGTTTTGAAAGCAAACACCCAGTTTGAGCCATTTTGCACAGAGCATGCCACAGGTTTGCCCTACTGACTAAAACTGAGTTTCTAGCTGAAATGAAAAATGTGGAAAAGTCTGCAGGAACCTTTAAAAAAACCTAGAGGCCTGCTGAAAAGTATGTATGTAGGTGCAAAACTAACAAAAAGTGTCTGTGTGAATAACTGATTAATATTGATTCCAGTTCTCATGCCTTAAAGGAAAGAAAAGAGGAAATATTTAGTTGTAACTGGCAGCTTTGCCCCAGCGTAATCCTCCAAAATAAAGAAACAGAAAGCTGCAGACTAATGCAGCTGAAATTGCATCTCTTGCCTTTATAATTTCTGCATATTGTCTACACAGAAATGTGTATTTTCTATTCATGTGTACACTGTATCTGCATAATGCCCAGTTGCATGGCTGGGTGCTTACAAAAGCAATGCTAACTTCAGCAGCCCTGACCCTCAGAATAAAGGTCTTGTCACATTGCCTGAGAGATAATCTTGTGCAATTAATACTGATTGCATGTGCCAGATTTTATTCTGATGTGCTGTACCAAAATGGTGACAGAAAGCCACAAATAGGAACAAATACCAAGAGCTGAAGCTAACATTCTCTGTATCAGATGAGAATAGGAGTTTACAGCATTTTTAACATGGCTGAACAGAAACAGGGTGGCATTGTATCCAGCCACATCAGTCTGCTTCTGCTCCAGCAGATCCCATTTTCCTTTACACTTACTTTCATGTCATATTTTTCTATTTCACATATTTCTATACTATACTTTTTAACAATATTGGCTAAGGTATTAAGAAGTTTCTGTTACTAGTTTCACAACACTTTAGCTAAAAACATAGGAATAGCTATTACCATGTCTGTATTATTATCGTCAGAACATACCATATAACTTTATCTCTCTAACCAACAAATATGACATTAAACTTTGTTGGAAGAAAAAATAACTGGAAAAAATAACTGCTGCACTTGAACCTATACCTTGACTTGTTTGTGCAAAAAACATGTTTTAGACCTAAATATTCTGTGCTTACATTGCAGCATTGGCCAAAGGGGAGGCTATAAGATTTGTTACTTTGTTTGTCAAGACAGACCTCTTCACTATTGCTCTTCTGAGCTGTAGTGAGAAATAGCAACCTTAACCCTGGTGGGGCAGGGGAATGGGAGCAGCAAGAGTGACTTTTTGCCAGCCATCTTAAGAATCCAACTAGACCTGAAACAGATAACAGTGGGAAGAATCTAGTTCAACATTTCTTCTCAGTTGGATCCAGCAGTCAAGCCAATCTATCAACAGAATTGGATTCAAGTGTTGTCTAGGTTTGAGCGTTTAACTGGTAAAACATGTTCTCTCAAAGATGTTACAGATTCCCTTCTCTCTTGCAGGGTTTTTGGGGTTTAGGTTATTTTCTCTTTGAAAGAAAAAGTGATACAGCATATTGTGTCCCCTGTATAAATCAGTATATTTCATTGATACCACAGGAATGAAGACTTGGAAATTTGTTTTCCACCACCTTGGGGTCTGTCTTGCATTTTTGTCTGTTTAAAGTGAGACAGCTGTCTCTTGAAGCAGAATCCTTACATTTGATACCATCAGAGAGTGTAGTATCCAAAAGGTCGGTTGTTTTTCATCCAGCTGTAACAGTAGAGATGGCTGACAAAATGGAAACATTTCTCTGCTGACGGTTGACATCTGTTTATTAGAGGTGGAAACCAAGGCAAGGCAGAAGGGAATCCAGCTTTCAGTCTCTTTGGTAGAAAGTACACAAAGTTTGACCCTGAGTAATCCAGAGGCCATGAAGAACCCTGAGTCTCTCTGTGCTGCTTAGATGACTCCAGGGACCATGGGCTCCTTCTACATCCCACCTGTCAGAGCCACAAAGTCATCTCTGAACTTCCTATATCTCATGTCTGTGTTCCCAGTGAAGGAAGGCTTGGTGGAGAACAGGCTTCCTCTGCTCTGCTGCTGCAATGGCTTCAGCATCTATTGCAACACAGGTTACTCTAGCCCAAAGAGACAGATGAGAGGATGTCACAAAGGGTCTGCCAACTGGTGCAGGACTTGTGTCATTAGTTTTGCACCTGCTTTTATGGCTCTGTTTTGGATTTTTTTTCTGTGCATGAAGCTGCCTCAGACATGCCCCTTATCACAAAGGAAGATTCTGCATAATTAATTCTCAGCATTATGGTCCCACTTGATAATTAATTTATTCATTCTCTTGCTGTATAACTGTTTCTCTACTTAACCGACTGACTTTGGTAATAGTTCTCTGCATAATTGATTCATATTGCTGTTGATTCTCCCCATTTTTATTTAATATCAGAAATGATTTGCTGTATAACTGCTTCATTGCTTAACTCATTATCTACACAATTGCTTGGTATCATAATTGATTCACTGCTTAACTGTCTCACAGGATAATGAACAGCTAGTAATCGCCCTCCACTTTTCACCTCCATTTCCCTTCCCTCCATCTGCCTCTTCCTTTCTTTACATGACAACCCAAATCTTGCCTGACATCCATTTTACCCCCTCAGCCCAGTACAAAATGTCACTGCTACCACCATCCTGTGGCCCATATTTGGATTCCTCCAGCCCCCTTTAGTGTCTTTCCCCATTGCTCTCCCAGCTGCATCACACAGAGTCGGCACAGCTTCAGCTCTGGGTCTGTCGTACATTCACAACATATTCTCAGCCTGTTTTCTCTGTCACTTCTGTCCTCCTTTCACTACTTTAAGTTCATGTCTGTCCCCTCTATGGACATTTTTACATACTACTAACTCTTGTAATCTTTCTCTTGCACATTTACACCTGGAAGACACCTCTGGACTACTCCACAAAGCCGCTACTCTGCCTCCTCCTTAAAATCTTCCCTCAAACCCACACTTTCTGCACTGCACACAATGCCTGCTACACCAGAGGCCACTACAGTATTACTGTCCTCATATGACAGTGGTAAAACTTTAAAACTGCTGGCAACACACCCGAATTGCTCATGCATCCTTGCACACACCATCACACTGCTCCTGATCCTGATTCTTTTCGCAGCATATCATGTCCTTCTTAAAGAGCACACATAGACTGCTGACTTTGTCTTGTATGTTTGCACTGCCCTGCCTGAGATACCTAGGAAAAACTGTAAATAACAGATGCATTTCCAGAAAGTTAAAATGCCAACGCACTATAATCCTCAGGAAGGAAAGGTTCCACCAGTAGAGATGAGCCCCACGTTCCAATCTACTCCTTCCCTTTTCACTTGCCTGGAAATTATATTTTTTCTGAATCTTCTGCCAGTATGAAGCAGATCTCTGAGGAGCAATTACAATGCAGCACAGAAAGTCCTGCCTGGCAATCCCACTGCAGGACTCCTTTATGGAAGAAGTAACACCAGGGCTGTGGGGACATGAAATTCTTATTTGCAACTTATATGATTCCCTGCATGTAAAGATAAAAAATAAATAAGTCCTACTGTCTTCCTGCATACAGCAGTCAGAAGCAGCTGCTGCTGCCCCTCCATGTCATGACAACAATTCCTCCTGCCTTTATTCAGTCAAAGGTGGTGAATACATAAATAGTCTGTATACGAGGTAATTCTTGGGTTAGCAGGAAGGGATATTGGTCCAAATTGTCCTCCATTGTAAAGGCACTCAGTTTTGACAGCTTTAAACACAGATGGTATTTATCAGTTCATTCTACAGGAAAAACACATCCGATGAGAACATAGCAGGATTTAATATTCTAATATAAATGCCATTTCTTACTGCTGTCAACCATAGCACTTTAATAGATATTATACTTCCTTCCTTCAAGGAATCACAGCAGGGTTATTTCTGGCAATTGAACCAGCTTCCAGGGAGATGCACTCTGCTGGTGGTTTCTGCAAGGAATTCGGTGCACGACCCCATTTTAAGATCTCTGGAATGGCTGTTTAGCTACTCAGAGGATCAGGTCAATTGGTTTAAACCCTGTCTGTGTCCCAAGGCTGAATTGGAGCGGCACTGACAGGCAGCACCAGCAGCAGTTACTGCTGCCACCTATGGGTAGGATCATTTTGGCTTTATTCCTCAGCGATCCTTTCCTCCTTACAAGCCATGTATACCTGTTCGCGGGCGTAAAAAAAGATAATGGAAGAAATCACACACTCATCACTGATTTTTCCCCTAAAAAGAAAACAAAATAACAGAGGAAGGACTTCGCCTATGCATCCCCCTGAAAAGAATCGGAGAAGATTTGGAGCACTTAAAAATTGTTATCTGCTGTAGATAAGGAAAACAATGGTATCTTTTTATTTTCTGCCTTCGGTGTTTTGGGTGCTGCCTTCACTTTAAAAGTGGGGCACGCTCATCCCTGACATAACAGCACTGAAATTACTCGAAATGCACCTTATCATTTGCATATTTATTCGAAAGCTGTTATAGCCCTTTCTTCCATTCAACGTGGGAAAGCATGCATGCTCTGGTGACTCTCATTCTTTTCCATCCTGGGAGGTTTTTGGCTTTTCCCATTTAGAATTAAGAACAGTTTGGGGCATTCATCACCCCTGACAGCTGTTAATCCCCTTGAATTCTATACAATTACTGGGTTAAAATATTTGAAGTAAGTACCAGTACTAGTCAATGCTATTTTGGATTGCACTTGAGGTACTTTTAGCTCATTAGTCTTTCTCTGACAGTGGCTAGTCCCAGATGCTTGAGGTGCGAAGTGAAGAACCTCAATAGCAGAGAATTAATGCAAGGGCACAGGAACCAGTCTCTTGGTATTACAGGGAACTGCATTGTAAAAACCCTTTCACGAGCAAACCACGCTCAGATCTAAGAACTGATTTCAGTTTTTGATCCCTCCTGATTCCTGTGGAGAAGCTTTTCACAAGTTATACTGTTGAGCAAAAACCTTTTAATTTCCAATCTACATTTATTTACAGCCACTTTACACCAAATGTTCTTTTACCAGTAATGTTCTTTCACATAAACAGTAGTTCTTTTTTCTTTTCTTTTTTTTTCTATTTTTACTCTTCCATTTTGCTTACAGATGGAAACTAGAACCCCTCTCAAGCTTTGTTTTGCTTAGCTGAACAAGCCAGTTTCTTTTTAATCACCTGCGATTGAAAGGATGCTTCGCTCCCCTTTATTATCCTGTTTACACAAGGGTCTCAGTTTGAATATGGATTCATCTTTACTGTACTGAAGTGACCAGAATGGTATTTCATACTTGAAATTACATTATACTCAAAGGTCAATGAAACTTGCCAGGTGAACCACTGAAAATATCCTACTTGATACACCTTGGGGTTACATTTGCTTTCCTTGCAGCCATAGCACATTGGTAGGTCAACTAATACGTCCCAGAGCTCACTTTACCCTCCTTCAATTTTCACTTAAAAGTACAGAAAATGTTGTAATTAGTCGTTATTTTGCACTTTGCATTACTTTGCCATTTCTGTTACCCTGGTTTTTAAGGTCATTCACCACTTCTTCTTTCTCTGCAGATCTCACTTTTACAACCAAGGGGGTTGTAACTTCATAGATCAGCGAATGCTGTGTGCCTGCAGGGATGAAGTTTTCAGGACACGAAGCATTTGTTTCATTTATAGTCTTTAAGCAGGGTCTATCAACTTTCAAGGGGTAATGGATAGATTAAAGCCAAGCATTAAGCAACTTAGAATAATGAAATAGCAGAAGGTTTTTTTGTCCTGTCCTCTCCTGGCTTGCAACTGCACTGTTTATGCCTTTTCATGCAGAAACTTGTCCCCAGTGCCCAGTTACTGAAGCAGGTAACTCTGAAGCTACTGTGGCCTACTGAAGGTGCCTCCAGAACTCAGTGAATCTACCTGCTGGTTAGTACACAACAATCTTCAACATGGAGAAAACAATCAAAAATGGGATGTGGAAGATCATAGAATCATGGAATGGCTTAGGTTGGAAGGGACCTTAAAGAGCATCTAGTTTCAGCTCCCCTGCCATGGGAAGAACATCTTCCATTAGACCAGGTTGCTCAAAGCTCCATCCAACATGGCATTGAGCACTTCCAGGGATGGGACATCATCAGCCTCTCTGGGCAACCTGTCCCATTGCTTCACCACCCTCTCAGTAAAGAATTTCTTACTAATATCTAATCTAAACCAACTCTCTTTCAAGTTTAAAGCCAGTCTCCCCTGTCCTGGCACTACATGCCCTTGTAATTCGTCTCCCCATGTTTCTTCTAGGCCCCCTTTAGGTACAAGAAGCTACTACAAGCTCTCCCTGGAGCCCTCCCTTCTTCAGGGTGAACAACCCCAATTCTTTCAGCTTGCTCTCCTGCAGAAGGGGTTCTCCAGCCCTTTGATTATGTTCATGACCCTACTCTGGACTCACTCCAGCAGGTCCATGTCCTTCATCTCTTGGGGACCTCTGAGCTGGACGTACTACTCCAGGTGGGGTCCCACAAGAACTGAATAGAGGGACAGAATCACCTCCCTCAATCTGGCGACATGACACTGGAAAGGGGAAAAAAATGAAAATGTTGATCTCTGACACAAAGATAGAAAGTAGTTTGCCCTAGTAGATCTCTGTAGCTCATGGTAGTGACTTCGCTTTCATTAGAGAAGATGAAAAGGGGCACTGTGTGATAGCCAGCATGTGTGGGTGCATTTGACCCTGAATGGGCTGGCTCCGGTTGCAGTCGGAGCCTCCATCTGTCCAGCACTTCTTGCACACATTATCTGCCATTAAGTCCAGGCACAAAAAACAACTGCAAAATGCAAACTGGCAGATGATATAAAAGAATATACTTCGGTAGTCATAGTTTTTGCCTTTCAATTGCCATAGCAAGTGCAGGGCTTTGAAAAGGATAATTGAAGAAAGTATCAAAGAAAATACACTGCACCAGTTTCTGAATCATCCACAGAATGAAAAGACAACTGCCTGCAGACTCACAAATGTCAGCAATTAGTGCTGTGCTACTGCCAGGCAGTGTGCATGGAACAACCAAGCAGATGCAGTGAACATTAGGCATATTTCTGCTTTTACTCACAATGAAAACAAACACAGCTTTACGAGTCAGCCCACTGATGTCCCTGACCATCAACAGTGCAACTGGTTTGAGAAATGGCTGTTCATGCAGTCTGCAAGTATAATAATATCTCTCTGGTACACTGAAGTAGTATTTATAGTTTATTTTGTAAAAATACCAATGGCTTCCACTGTTCTGCTTTATCACTGCAGCAGCTGGAGGGAGGTGCTGCTTAAGACCTGCTGGCCTTGCGTACATGCAATTTCAGCTGCAGTAACACTGCCATGTGCCACGGTGGGTCACCTACCTCTGCGTTTATATAGATACACCTAAATGATGCCATCTTCATACTGATTTGCTGTAATTATTGATTCTAGCAGGAAGAAGAAAAGGCGTTGCTTGCCTTTTTCTGTGAATTTGTATCTAACAGAAAAAATATCAACTTGCTCTGAAATAAGTGCTGCCTGCGGAAAATGGCAGTGGGATGAACCAACTTCTTCTCCTATTAATTTCCTACATATATTGTGTCTTAACAACAGCACATAAGGAAAAAACCTTGTTTTCCTGTATTTCCCAGAAACCTGCATTTTTGGCAGAACCAAACACACAGCACAGTTGACCCACTCTAATGCTTAGGGCACCCGTTCAATGGTTAAGGCTCCAGACCCACTCAGTTGCCCAATCCCGTGCATTACTTGGTTAATAACTTTAAGCCCCCAAATCTCAGTCCCATTGCAGAGCGACAAGTTTTGTCTGAAGTTGTTTGTCTGGTTTAGTAGTTTAGGGGTTACAGTGGCAGTGCTGCACTGCCGGTAGGACTTGATGATCTCAAAGGTCTCTTGCAGCCTTGACGATGCTATGACCCCACGATTTTATGATTCCATGACCGGGGGAGTCTCCGTCTCCACCGGATCGAGCCCGCACCGCCCTCGCAAGCACCGCCCCGCAGAAACCCGGCCCGCCCGCGTCGCTCTTCTCGCCGCGGCCGCCGCGTGAGCCGTAGAATCAATCGCCGTCGCTGGCGGCGTCACCTGCCGTGTTCGGCTGCGTCCCGGAGGCGGAAGCGGGACGGCGCCTGTGGCGGAAGTGAGACGCCGGGGCGGCGTGCGCTCAGCGATGGCATCCCAGTAGTGGCGACGGCAGAAGCGGTTTCCCTCCTTCCCCTTCCCTTTTCCGCCGTCGGGACCGGGTGACGCGGCCATGGCTGGGGCCCAGGCGGCCGCGGCCGCGA
>VXAD01000362.1:2518499-2574006 GCA_013399195.1 Dicrurus megarhynchus | reverse complement strand
CAGGGGGAGCCGGCGGCACCGCGGGGAGCGGGGTGAGCCTCTGGGAATGAAGTGTCCTGAGAGCACAGAGTTCGGGCAGTGGGCATGGAGAAGGGTCTGAAGCGCAGGTCAAGTCCCATGCGGAGCAGCTGAGGGAGTTGGGGGTGTTTAGCCTGGAGGAAAGGAGGCTCAGGGGGGACCTTATCGCTCTCTACAACTACTCGAAAGGAGGGGGTAGCAAAGGGCAAATCGGCCTTTTCGAGACAACCAGCGACAGGGTAAGAGGACATAGCCTCAAGCTGCACCAGGGGAGGTTTAGGTTGGACATTAGGAAGAATTTCTACACAGAAGAGGTGACTGGACTCTGGAATGGGCTGCCCAAGGAGGTGGTGGAGTCACCGTCCCGAGTGTTTAAGGAAAGACTGGATGTGGCACTCAGTGCCATGGTCTGGTTGACAAGGTGGTGTTCAGTCATAGGTTGGAGTCGATGATCGCAAAGGTCTTTTCCAAGCTAATTGATTAGCAGATCCTGCCTCTTGGCGATTCACCTCATGCCCCACCTCACGTTAATTCTGTCAAGGTGCTTTCTACACTACATATCCCAGTGGAAAAAACGCACTGTCTTAGATTGACATTCAGTGTTGAAAGTATTTTCTGCAAAAACAGTAAATGGCAAATTGTGAGTGATTACTTTTTTTTCTAAATGCCAAGTGATGAAGGTTCACTTCTTTAACAAAGAAGGGACAGAGTGTGTGGATTTAGCCCTCACAGCTTTGAAGTGCTCACAAGTTCCACCTGCTGAGGTGATTCCGGTAAAGGAACCAGATGTAGGACCTTGTCACTTGGTGGGATTTTTCCCAGAACACTGTATTCTTGGAGAGCATCTTGTAAGGGCAGCAGTAGTGTAGTGTTCTGTTTTCCAGCTCCTGCACTTAGAACTCAATGGTCAAATGTCTTTTCACTTCCAAGAAAGCTGTGGTAATCTCAACACAATGTATTTTGTCATAAGTGAAAAACATTCCAGGTAATAAGGAAACGCCTGGAAAGCAAACATGTTGATGAAATAATCTTTCTTAAGAAGTAACTTTGGTTTTGTTTATCTTTTTTTTTTTTTTCCCCAGGTGTAAGCATCTCTGTGTCATCATCTTTACAAAGCAAAGAGAATATTTCCTTACTGGGAAATAGGAGGCTTTATTTTGACACTCATGCACTGGTATGCCTCTTGGAAGCAAATGGTAATTTGTTTGAACCAAGTAGCTACTCTTAATGTCTTTCATGAGTGGTTTTTTAGTTTACAAAGTTTGTTACTTTTCCTTGCCATGCAGTGTTACGCCTTGATTTTGATGGATTTTTTGGGGCTTATCTATATACTAGGTTTTCTTTGGCTTCAAAAAGGAAACAGTGAGCTTATATAACTTTGTTTGGAATTATTTATTACTATATTGGAAGGTAAAAATGCTAAGAAAAAAATGAAATTTTAAGAAATGAGAGCAAAAAACTCCAGAGTTTTCAAGATAGTGGTTTAAAATGTGTTAATTGGATTCCTTCCTATTTAGTATATTGCACCTTGAATATGCACCAATTACATGTTACAGTCGGATGGAATACAGACTACTTTGTGCAGTGCAGCTTTTAGGATAGAGCGTAGGATTCTCTATGAAAAGTATTATGCTAAAATATAGATAGGGGAATAGATTATTTTGGATTCAATGCTGAGGTGGGAGAGGTACCCTAAGGTGAAGCTCAGTACAGCTGAAGTGACTTGTAACAGCTCTCCATTCCTAAAACAGAGAGGTCCTAGTCCCCTTCCCCCTGCTAGGTGGCTCCTTCTTTTTCCATGCGCCAGGAACTTCTTAGGAAACTCTCTAACTCTTCTGCTTGATTGATATTCTGAGACGCCTAGTTTAATGAGGTGCTGGCTCAGTTGAGTGAACATAGGTCAGAGTATCAGAAGGAGGGATAAGTGGAGAGGGAGCCTTTTGGTGGTAGGAAACTTTTATATCAGCTCAGCTGTTGAAAGTGACTTGCTCTCAGCTGTGCTTGCTGGTGCTGAACTGCTGGTTAGTTTGAAATAATCATGCTTTTGCAAGTGTTTATTTTCATAATGATTAACTCTTGTTCGTGACATTTTTACTCCTACATTTTGAGGGTGGAAAAGATGAAGGTATTTTTAGGGACAGTGTTTTACTATAGTTTCCAATACATTCAGTTTTAAAAGTTTCTGATAAGCACTCAGAAGCTGGCAGACCTAAAATCAGGGCAGTTGGCTTTGTTTTTAGTTGTTGAGTTTTGTACATCTTCAGTGGCACTGAAGTTTTATAGTATAATGAAGTAAGTATCTGCTTTTCAGAGTCAGAATTCTTGCTTGCTCATGGAGGTAACCACATGTGAGAGGTGACATTCCACAATAACTCTAGAAAACTCCCTGTTTATCCTGCTGATAGTATAATGGTGCTGTACTATGGAAGCAGACATCCTATGTCACAGACTTAGTTTTGGGGTGGGGAAACTTGCAGGTACTGACTGTGTTCTTTTGTTAGTGCTGGATCAAGAGGTCTGCGTTTTATTATCTTTCATAACTGACATTTGTTGCAATTTGGTGCTGAGTATCAGCAAGTGGCATTTCTGTAAACTGTCCAGGTTTGGATCTCTCTCTGAATGTCGCATTTTGTTTCGCTTAGGGTTCACTACTCAGCAGTCGGAGGTCATTGTATCTGCATTAGTGAAAATCATGAACACCAACCTGGATATGATTTACAAGGACATGGTCACCAAAGTACAGCAGGTTAGATCAGAGGCAATGGTGGGGTTAAAGTAAATTAAAGCCTTGTATGCCTGCTAATGAAATGTGTTGCTCTTTGTTACTGTTAGATACTGCATTTTAAAAGTTTGAAGGTGAAGAGCAAACATTCCTCTTTATCTATTGACTGGTTCATTTTGTCTTGAGTTTATCAGATAATTACCAAAGTGTTGTGATGGACCTTGAGATTTTAGTACTGTGGGTTGGTATGCGAGCCACAAGTAGTTTTTTAGTTTCAACCTTACAGTAACATAAACACAGTTACTGAGAAGGCTTAGACAGGCATAAGAGGTATGCAATGCATGGATTTGAATTTCTACATGTATTCTTTTGTAGAATTGTAACAAGGAAGTACAGATCCCCTCAGTTATTTACCACCCTGTTATGTGGTACTTTTTTATTTATCTCTATGTCTCACAGTGGCATTTTGTTGTATTAGAATCGAGCTGAAGTACAACCGCTGGGGCTGCTCTGTGAGCCTGGGGTTCACAGTCCCAGGTCACCTTCTGAACACAAGTTGCAACTTGTTTCATAGTAACAAGTCTGCTGTCTTGAGACATGAGAAAACAGCAGCTGCTGTCTCTGTAGTATAATAGTCTTGGCAGAAGAGTATCTCATTAAAAAATGGAATACTGCAAAGGTCGATTTTGTGCCACTTTCCATCTAGGGAGGTTTCAGGCCATCCTTAGTAGCTTTTAGATTGTAGGCAAATCAGATGTGAGAATCCTTCGTCCTCTTGTGCTGAATTTGTTCCACAATCACTCAGAGAATGCCATGTCAAAGGGTCCTTTTCTCCCATGGTTAGTTGTATTTTACAGTAAGCAGTCTCAGCCTCCTTCTGTGCCTAGCTTTTTTGAATGAAAGTTGTTTTGTGTTGAATTTAATGTTGCTGCTGATATTAGATGTTTTCTGAGACTCTTAGATTTGACCCTCAGGTGACTTTCTGCCATTAAGATGTAATGTGTAGGTTTGTATGGCAGCTCAGGAAGTGTGCATGCCATCAACACTGGGCCATATGATAAATCTGTACTTCCTTCTATTGATTGCACAAGGGCTTCTGCAGAAAGAGAACAAAGAATTGGAAGAAAGATTGTTGTGGATGAGCTATTATCAAAATATTACCTTGGTTAGATAAAACCTTAGGGTAAAACAGATATACCTCTGTGTGTATGTATAGACATGAAGAAGAGAAAGAATATGGAAGATTCTGGTCTCTGCTGACTCCACTGAGGAGAAGGGAGAACAAGAGCAATCTGGAGACACTGAGGAGTAAGAAAAGAGTTGTCCATGCAGTGCTCTTTCTGTAGACTTTTTGTAATGTGTCCAGACCACTGACCCATTTTTTTCAGTCTTGTGGTCAGGTAACCTGGAGAGGCATCTTTAGATGCTACTTCGAAATAAAATGCTGCAAGGTAGAATAGCATTTTGTGACAAAACTGAAGTTAGAGTGCTGTGTCAGGTTTGTAGGGGTCTTAGTCCAGAACCAAAAGCAAGGGACTACTTATTAGAGGAAAATCTTTCGTAGAGAAGGCAGTTCCTATTTGAATGTGGGGGGGTAGTGTAGGACCTAGAACAATGTCTACAGACTTTTCCATCCTTGAAAGTTGCAGAGAATTCTTGTCTGTCTTCTGTCAGTTCAGTGTAATGGACGTAGAAGAGCAGTTCAAAGCATCAGTGCGTGATTCTGAGCAGTGAGGCAGAGTGACTTCCTTGTCGGGAGAGGCAAAAACGGAGGTAATTGCAGAAGAGTATGGTTGCACTGAGGAATTTTGGATTGAAGGCCAGCTTTCCTCATTTGGCTCAGAGACAGCTCTCCCTAATGCCTTTGCCAGCTTAATAATTTGATGACTTGGAAGCAAATGTTTCCTAGGCTAATAATTGAATTATTCTGATCTGTGTTAGCACTGCCAATTTTGTCAGACATTACCAACATTTGAGCCTAACTTGCTTATTTTGTTGCTGTCACTCTATCTTGCTTTCTGAAACTTGGATAATCAATCTGAAATTGCTGAATTAAAAATTTCAGGGCACCAAAATAGTCTTTCGTATTTGTAGGCACAGGTGAGGAAAAGCATTATAGTTGTGATATGTTCTGAGATTCTTCTTCCATCTTTTAAAGGAAATTGCACTTCAGCAAGTAATGTCCCATATTGGTGGTGTGAAAAAGGACATGATTATTTTGGAAAAAAGTGAATTTTCAGCACTTCGTTCAGAAAACGAGGTAAAAGTCACTGTCTTGGAAAGTGCTACTCTAGTACTTGCCTTTTTTTTTTTTTTTNTTTTTTTTTTTTTTCTAATGATGTAGAAGAGCATCTTGTACCTAAGGAGATGACTGGGGCTGGGATGGTTTGGCAGCCAGTCACTGGCGGTGTCCCTCAGGGGTCTGTGCTGGGGCCAGTTCTGTTCAATGTTTTTATTGATGACATGGATGAGGGTACTGAGTCTTTCATTAGTAAATTTGCGGGCGACACTAAGCCAGGAGCATGTGTTGATCTGTTGGAAGGTAGGAGAGCTCTGCAGAGAGACCTGGAGTGGTTGGATGGATGGGCAGAATGCAGTAAGATGAAGTTTAGTAAGTCCAAGTGCCAAGTCCTGCATTTTGGCTACAATAACCCCCTGCAATGTTATAGGCTGGGGGTGGTGTGGCTGGACAGTGCCCAGGCGGAAAGGGACCTGGGGGTACTGGTCGACAGCCAATTGAACATGAGCCAGCAGTGTGCCCAGGTGGCCAAGAAGGCCAACGACATCCTGGCCTGTATCAAAAACAGTGTGGCCAGCAGGACCAGGGAAGTGATTCTTCCCCTGTACTCTGCAGTGGTGAGGCCGCACCTTGAGTATTGTGTCCAGTTCTGGGCCCCTCAGTTCAGGAATGATGTCGAGACACTTGAGCGTGTCCAGAGGAGGGCAACAAGGCTGGTGAAGGGCTTGGAACACGAGCCCTGTGAGGAACGATTGAGGGAGCTGGGGTTGTTTAGCCTGGAGAAAAGGAGGATCAGAGGTGACCTTATCACTCTCTACAACTTCCTGAAAGGTGGTTGTAGTCAGGTGGGGGTTGGTCTTTTTCTCCAGGCAGCAACTGATAGAATGAGAGGACACAGTCTTAAGCTGCTCCAGGGGAGATATAGGTTGGATATCAGGAAAAAGTTTTTCATGGAAAGAGTGGTGAAGTACTGGAACTGTCTGCTGGGGAGGTGGTGGAATCACCATCCCTGGATGTGTTTAAAAAAAGATTGGATGTGGCACTCAGTGCCATGGTTATTTGAGGAGTTAGGGCATCGGTTGGACTCGATGATCTTAGAGGTCTCTTCCAACCTGGTGATTCTGTGATTTAATGACCTTGTTGATGGAGCAGAACAGAGGGCACCTTCAGCAAGTCTGCAGGTGATCCAAAGCTGGGAGCAGCAGCTGAGACACCAGGCAGTTGTGGTGCCATTCATGGGGATATCAGCAAGCTGGAAAAATGGAATGACAGCAATTACATGAAGTTGAACAAATGGAAATGCCCGGTCGTGCCCCTGGGAATACCCTCAGGCACCAGAACAAGCTGGGGGTGACCAAACGGAAAACAGCTTGGCAGAAAAGGCCTGGGTGGACACCAAGTTGACCATGAGCCAGTGATGAGTCCTTGTGGCAAAAGCAGCCAGCAGCCTCCTGGGCTATATTAGGAGGGCTGCCAGTGGGACACTGCTAATTTCTGCCTTGTGCTGTTATTTGGAAGGGCACACTACTGAGTAAACATGCATGTGTATTCATCTATACGCATACTGAGGACATAGAACAGTGCTTGGTTTGCCTGCCTTTTCATATTATGGATTATAGTCACTGTTACTGATCATGCAAATTCAGTAGATTCTAGATTGTGTGGTTTTTTTATGCAGTAATAGTCTACAATTTTTTTTGTACTCTTGCAGAAAATAAAACTTGAACTCCAACAGATAAAGAAGCAAGTCATGGTAAGATACTGTACCAATATAATTAAGAATTAACACCTGTCTAATTAGCTGGAAAAAATAAGAAGTTACTTTCAGAATTTTATTTTCTAAGCTGTGCTTAATTGTTATGATACCCGTGATACTGAAATTGCTGTTGACAGTACAGTGTGGGCTGCAGCAAAGGCACTTTCATGCATACTTCATTTATGGGGACAGGAAACTGTGACTAGTACAAGAGGTGAACCACAATATAACTGAAGATATTTTTACTTATATGTCCTTAATTCAGATTCAGAAAGTAGCTGCCATGTCACAGTTAAGGCTGAGTGAAGTTCTGCATTTAGGGCTGCCTGTGTATTAAAGATGCAGCATACATTTAAAATTATAGTACTTACTAATTGCGGGGGTTTGATTGTTTGGTTTGATGATTTTTGTTTCTTTTTCTCTGAAGGCTTACCAGAATTTAAAACAGTCAACAAATTTAACAATTTAAAATGGGTTTTTAAGGCCACCAAGTTTGGGACCATTATGTTTGGTCCTATTTGTTTGGGAGCAAATGACCATTGCACGAAAACAGGCTCTGTGTAGAAAGCTTACTCTATTTTAAAATACATTTGGCATCTAATTTTTGAATTGTAACTTATTTTATGGCTTTAGTTGCATGTAAGTGAGTTAGTGGAATCCACTGGTAGAGCATCAAGGATCTGAGTCATCTTTTCTTAAAAGCTAGATGTCTTTATATTTTACTTTTAAATTCTCACAAGGGCAAGTTGTTCTATGCCTATTCATACAAAAAGACACAATGTAAATTTTCAAGGAAAAATATTTCTTTTTTTTTTCTTTATTAAACTGTAATGTATTCTGTTGCAATGACAACTAATGATAAACCAATTAAAGTTCAAAATTCAAGCATAGAAATTGAGTCTAATTATTGTTAATGCTAACCTAATGAGTTGGCATTGGCCTACTTGAGAAATGCTTACTTGGTTCTAGCAGTGTAGAATCTCCCAGAACTCAGTAGAATCTCACCAGTCTTTTGCTTCTCCCTCATATTCATCTGATCAGCAGTTTGCCGCATGACAAACTGTCAGCTGGCTGGAATTCCTGCCAGCAGGTTCCATTAAAATGGCAGCTATCACAGGGAAAAGCAGGACTCTCAGCTATTGATAAAGTCAAATGCAAGTGTATAACTTGATGGTAGTTTTAAAAAGTTACATGTTTAAAAATGTAAATAAAAGCTTCCTGACTTTAAAATGTCTGTAGCTTTTTCTGAAAACCCTAGATGTAGTCTTTAGAAACAAATTTTCTTTTACACTGGAAGGTGAGAAACTGCTTTGAAAGTTATTTTGAGCATCAAGATTGCTTCGTGGAAGAAATCCAACTTACAGGTGTAGCCAGGCACGTGTTTCTAGATATCAGAGAGTTACAGAGTATATAAAACATTCTCTGCATTTATAGAAGGATGTGCTCTCTGTTAAGTGCTGTTCTCAGGGTTAAAAGTAATTTTCAGTTTTTGATTTTGAGATCTAGTTCATACTATAGAACATCATATTTCCCAGGTGAAGAATAGAAATACTTAATACTTCTGAAAATTACATACATTAATTGGAGAGAAGCTCAATTCGTGAGATACGTAAATAAAGATACAATATATTTGTCTAATTCTTTCTGCTTATGATTAAACAGAAAATCTTGCTTGCTGCTTTATCAATTTTTTCCATTAGGATGAAATTACCAAAGTTCGTGCAGATAACAAGTTAAACCTAAACCTAGAGAAGAGCAGAGTAAAAGAACTGGTAAGTTTTGGTTACTTTCTTCTAGAAACATCTCAACACTGAGTAATCTCCAAATTTGGGTAAAAGCATCTTAACCAAAGAGCATTTTCTTACTAACCTATTGCATCACTCAGCTTCAAGATGGTATTAATCCAAGTTACTCATCCTTATGCTGGTATATGCAAGGTGCCATGTTTGGGTCTGTATGTTTTCCTTATTTTGAACTTGTTCTAATATCAGGATTAGCATATTACACTTAAATATATTATATATTTAATCTAATATGCTGACTAGCTGCCTAGAGGGTTTTCTATTTTATTAGTGTATCTCTTTCTCTATTTTCACACTTAATACATTAAGTTTACACATTTTGTTGAATCATCACTGAAAATGTTTCATTTCCCTGTATCTAGTTTGTCAGGAAATACCTATTGTGGAACTAATTGTAATTTTAATTGTAAGTTATCCTGGTTCATACTGTTTTTGAGCTTTGAAATACCTGGCAGATCTGAATTGATGTGATCTTAAATTAGGGTAATGTAGATGTAAAATTAGAAGATTAACAAGTTTTTGCATTATACACAGCACTCTAAACAATTCTGTTCTCATAGATTTGTTTTTCAGTAGCTTTTAGGATCTCAGTGAAATGGCATCTTCTAAATTGAAGGATCTCTTAATGACTTTTCCTAAATTATTATTATTTCTTACTCAGTCCTTTTTCCCAGATGTGTCATAAAGACGTAATATTTCTCTTCAATCCAGGCAATAAGAACTGTTCATGTAGATATCATTTATCTTCTGTGTGCCCCTAGAAGTTTTTCACAGTGATTAGTTTAGGTAACAGCTGTGTTGGTGATTCAGTATAATGCCTAACAGTCTGTTAGCCTGTGGTAGATGCTTGAATAAAGTACAATTTGAGCAGGTGCACTTCTTGTTTAAAGGTTAACACTTCATGCTAATGTTTTAAAAAAACATCATAAGAAATGTAGTCATTGTTTATATCATAAGCTTTGCAATACTTCGGGCCTACAAAATCTATATGAAACCACTGCAGCAGTGATAAATTAGGCAGCAATGTTTTCTTGTATATTCATGTAGGACTGTGGAATCTGGACTTTTGTCTGTTGTGCAGAACACAACTTTATTTTGCCTCCCAGGAAAGGCAAACTGCACGTCAACTTTCTCTTTATAAAGTTGACGAACTTTGTAGTCTATTGTGCAACTATAATTTCATAGTTTCTATGGAGACTGCTCTTCTTTTTTTTCCTCCCCCCACCCCACCATTTAATTGCCAGCTTGCAATGCGTGAACAGAAAAGGAAAAATCCAGCTGAATGGGGAGCAGGTTGTAGCACATATGCTGAGTTGGGGGAAAGACACAATCCAGTATTTTCTATAGTAGGCACAGCATCACTGTTATATTTACTTCAATTGTAATGTGACTAACGACTGAATATCCAGCTTTCTAAGAATAAAACTCAGGATAATTGAAGGTTACTGTGCATTCTTACTAAGCTACTTTTCAGAAGAGAAATGTCCAAAGTTTTAATTGTTGTAACTTGAAATAATAAGTAAAATGCTCTTATCCTTCATTTTTACGTCAAATAAGTGCTGAATTTCTTCGTTTGTCTACACTGATGTTGGCAGTCTCATGCTTCAAACTCCAAATGCTTTATCTTTTATTTTTTGTAGCTTATTATCTTATCATTTCTTCTACTTTATTTCTCAGAGAATCCTACATTGCTTAGTGCACATCTTTTCATGCTGATTTATGTCTTCAGTGTACAGTGATTTAAAAGCATGAAGTACAGTACAAAAATTTGTATATATTCATGTGTTCATGCATCACAGAGCCTCTAAGTTTGCTGTTAAAAGACTCAAGATGTATCTGACAAAATTGAATTTTTTCTGCACTGTGAAAAAGCAGACTTAAGGCTAAATCTCCCCCTCTGAAATTCAACAGGGAGAGGCGAAATCTCCCCGTTGAATTTCAGAGGGGGAGATTTAGCCTTGTCCTTCCTTCTTTTTTTTTTTGTGCACTGTTTATGTTGTTGTTACAGACGTGGTGATGGCTTGCAGTAAAAGGCCAATTTCACTGTCTTAAACCTAAGATTAAAATCCCTGGGTCTGACCTAGAGAGTTCTAGACACAAACCGAAACTTTAAGAAACATCCAGAAAGAAGCTTGTAGAACATAAATCATTCAGAAGATGTGTATTTGGCTAACTGCATGTATTTAAAGTAAAACAGACAAACTATTTCAGTCCATAAAATTATTTTAACTCTCATGGTTCTTTTGGTACTGATCAATTCATCAATGTGAGGTCCAATTCTTGCATTTCTACCCAAACATAATTTTGATTAGATTATTTTATAAATATTTTGCCATCTTGACACTTTCAAAAATGGAGATTTATATAAAATGTCTGAATTTCTTTTTTTATCCCTCTCCTCATTTTGCAGAATCTAGTGACTCTTTCATTAATTGTAGACATGCTGTTAATTAGTTTTTATGTAGTTTTCTACATTTGTAGCAGCCTGCTGTCTTTTAACTTCAACTTGAGATCAGTCAAAAGTTCAGAGCTCTAGATCTTTAAGGAGTGTTTTTCAGTGCTGAGGCATTTCTGTAGATTAATCTGAATTTAATGTTAAAATGAAAAAGGCTTCCAGAGTGATGGAAAAATAAGGTGACTTTCCACATGGGAATGTCAATAGATAAGGTTATTGCTGTTTAACTCAGGATTCTGAGATGAGTGCCTGATGACCTTAGTACTCTTCACTGGAGACTGGTGCTTTATCAGTTGTCTATGAATAATTTAATTGCTCCAGTAGTGGGGCAGGAACCATTATAGGTGTCAAGGTAAATCAAGCCTGTTCATGAGTGAGAAAGGTAACCTGCTTTAAAGGAATGCTTCCTTATTTTGGATTTAACTTTTCCTTGAACCCATATAGCCATAACTTAAAAATAAGCCACAACTTCCGATGATCCACAAACAAAAGGCTTCATGTGTGATACAAATGTTCTGTTTTTAACAAGTATACCATGAAATGACAGAGGTCAGAACAATCCAAATTGTGAGTGCATACAGTGCTGGCTAAACATTTCATTGATAGCTGAGTTTGATGTGATTTAAAACTGTTCTCCCCTTCCTGAATGCAGCAGATGGTTGTGTCTTGGTTGTGCTTCTATGCTCAATGGATTAGTCAGCTGTTCCAGAGTTACTGCTCAGAGTCATAGGTCCTTGTTTTTCAGAAATGCAAATCTGCCGGCCTTTCTTCCAGCTGCTTGCTAATATATACAGTTCTTGTGGAAGATGAGTGTCTGAAGAACTTGTTGCACTTCACATTTCTGAAGTGTGCTTTTCAAAAGGACAGCAGGTACCCTACAATGCTGTCTCCCAAGTGCTGCCAGACAATAATCTTGTCCAGTTTATGTGTTCTACGTAATTTGGAAACAAAGAAACATGCTTTTAAGTGGAAAAAAAAAAGGGAAAAAAAGGTTAAGGACAGTATCATGTTTAACTTTTTTTTTTCCCTCTTCTAGTATTCACTTAATGAAAGAAAACTACTTGAAATGAGGACAGAAATAGTGGAATTGGTAAGAACTTAGTAGCTGATTATAACACAGCAAATCTTTTTGTACTTGTGTTATAGACCTGGTATCCGTTTTGGACTTGGTGATGTCCTTATGCACTTTAACTTAAGTGTCTGCAGAATAAAAAGGCTTTCATATATATTATTAGACTGTCTGCATGCATAAATAAGCTGTTCAGTAGTCACTTTATTTTGAAATCTCATGCACGTAGTATTTTCTGTAAATGAAATTCCACTCATAATGTGAAATTAATTCTTTCTGCCACGTTCAGAGAGAAACTCATTGCTAGACTGATTTGCCTTCATTTTAGAGGAGGTTTTTACCAAGCACTACTACTTCTCTTTGTTTCCTTTCTGTAATTTAGGGAATTATCCTTATGAAGTCATCTAGCAGTAAATCATTAACTGATTCACAATGTTTCAGTAGTGCTGATCTGAAACTATCAGCGACTCAGCAGCTGTTGTTCTCAGTTTGCAAGTTGGACTTCTCAGTCTCTTCTGAGTACTAATTCTATCCCATATTCTTTTAGCAGAAGTCCTGTCTTCTGTCATAATCAAATTCTGAATTTGTAGCTGGTTTTGTGGTAAAACTCATTGTAAGACAAAGACATGTTTTTCTACAACAGAAGACCAATTCTCATTTTTTCTAATGATCCATAAATGTCTGCTCCAGTATGATTTTGTCATGAGAGGCTCTTAGGCTTCTCAATAGCTCTTACAATTGAGCAGTGACTTTAGTCAGTGGGCTGAATGACAGATTGAAGTTAATGTTTATGCTGTTAGATTGAGATAAGAAGGCATCCAGTTCTGCCAGTTTCTGGATTGCTTGTTAAGGAACATGTAATCACATACATTTCCCGAGTTCACCAAATTATTCAATTCCTTGGATATAATCAGATAAGAAGGAACTTCTTCTCTTTGAATAAGGTCTGTATTAGCTCAGTTGGTTAGAGCATGATGCTAATAACACCAAGGTTGTGGACTCCATCCCTGTACAGGCCATTCACTTCAGAGTTGGACTTATCCTTGTGGATCCCTTCCAACTCAGAATATTTTGTAACTTCTGTAAGAATGCAAATTAACATGCATTTAAGGAGGAAGCAAAAATACAACCTGAAGGGATGGGTTAATTTTCTAAATAAACTAGGAAGTGTTCAAATTGCATCATTTTGTGGCTTTGCTTTTTAGCATGCGCAACAGGACCGAGCTCTGACCCAGACAGACAGAAAAATTGATACAGAAGTTGCAGATCTGAAAACAATGCTTGAATCGCACAAACTTGATAATATTAAATACTTAGCAGGTAAGGAATCTGGGGGTTGTCTCTGATGGTGAAACTGCCAAACACTGTTAAATGTTTAGCAAACTCTCAGTTGGCTGTATTCATAAAGGCCCTGATTGAAAAGAAAAAAAGTAAAACAAACTTGAAATAGTCTTAGGCAAGATTAGCAGCCTTATTTCTGTACTTAACCCAGAAGAATTGTGATTCACAACTTTATTTTGCGTGGGCTTATTTCAGGTTTTTGCCCTTCTTTATATTGTTAATAATAATGTGTGTGAGAAATTTAAAAGACTGCCTGTTTACAAGGACCAAAAAGTTCTTCTATGCCTGACTTAATTTATGTAAGCAGCCTGCATCCATCTGATGGAGATCTATGTGCAAAAAGGAACATTTCAGCTTTTCTGACTGTTCAAGGCCATACACTCTTTAAACTTCCCTATTTACACAAGTGCTTGGAGAAAATATTATGTATGTGTGCGTACATTATTGCCCTAGGTAACTTTAATATTTTGACATTTTACTTCTGAATGTGCAGTACTATTAAATGAGGTTTGCAGTAGAAAATTATTCTTCTGATTTAGATTTTCTGATTATATTTTCACAGTGGGTTTTGTCAAAAGTACAATCACATAAGCCTATTCATAGTACTGTATTTCAGACATATCCTTTAGAGAGAACCAGTAAAATGGAAAATAAAAGGTGCTTTATTAAAATGAGAGGAAATTCTTTTCCGTACTGTTCCTACTCAAAACCAAGTTGAACTCTAAATGGAAGAAAAAATAATTAAAAATCATTTGCATTGTGTTTGAAGTGCTCCTGTTGCAAACAAAGGCAAAAATACTTTGTGTGTATATCTTGAAATAAAATTTTGATTTCATTAAAGTAGAAATTTTAAAATTGGAAAACTGATAAGCCTTGTTAAAAATGGCTTCCGTTTATTTGTTTGCTAGATACTTGTCTGTGATTTATTAGTACTGTTATCTATTTCCTCATTTTACATCTGTAACTTGCTATATTGATCTTTATGGAATGGTAAGCAAATAAGGGTTTCTTTCAGCCCTTTGATAGTTTTCCAGCATTCTCTTTTTGTTTTTCTCTCTCCTTCTTATTTGTCATTTTTATACTCTTCCTACCTTGAAATGGTTCGTTTAAATGAAAAAACTTAATTTCTCACATGGGGGTGGGGTGGTCATTGAACTTTTAGTATTGTGGTAAGAGATATACCTAGCTTTCTGAAGAGATATTTTGAGAGCTATTGATTTAATGTTATTTAATGTCAATATTAATGCCATTTTTTTCCCCATCTTTATTTTCTTTCAGGTTCAGTATTTACATGCCTTACTGTAGCACTGGGATTTTATCGTTTATGGATATAACGAAACATGAATTTAAAGGGACTTCTTCGTCTGAGTTTCTGAAAAAAAGAAGTTTTTAATCATTGCCTGGATTTTAGCCAAATCTTGGCTGATTTATTTATTATTTTATAAAGCAGACTGTGTTGAGAATGTAACCAAAGACGTGCCTAGAAACAAACTGTGCACATACCTTGCGTAGGTTGAACCTTACCTCTGACAGAAGCATTCTGCTGTTTCCCTCTGTTCTGAGCTGCAGGGCAACTGCTGCTGCCAAGTGTCCTGTATAGGCAAAGACTGACATTCATGCCAATCGAGTGGGCCTGCGTGCTGTAGAGAAAAGCAATGGAATTATGTTCCTTTGCCTGCTCAGACACGCTGGCCAGACTCAGTGGCATGTATTGGAAGTATTGATGATTAGTGTAAAACTGAAGCTACGCATTCTGTGGCTTGGAGGCACTCTTGTATAAGTGGAGTTTGTGCTAACTGAATCATGCTTACTTCCCTCCTTCTAACACTTGTTCATACAGTTACTATGATCAAATATTTGTTTGGCTATTTTTGTAACATAGCTATCAGCTTGTTTTCCAGATGGCTGCCCAATCAGTTGTGTTCATGAACGAGTTCTGTGTAAAGATAGCAGTGTTCACTGCTAGTTTTGTTTGTAAGGTATTTGTAGAGATTTTTGTGACTAACTTGTCTTTGGTACATGTAAGTATCTGATACTCATTCCATATGCTAATTGCTAGCCTTACCACTGTAACTGGAAGTTTGAAACGCAGTAACATACACTAGTTGTGTGAATTTGTTAGGTGATACAAACTGTCTCAGGTGCTGCCTTCTTGATGCTTCTAGAAAGGAAAGAGATTTTCAATGGTGGTTATGAAGCAGGCTCTCAGGCAAGAGAACTGCAACAGTCTTCTGGGGGTTTTATTGTTTCATTTTTTAAAAAATCATGCTGATTTTTCAAATGTGGAACTCTGATAGGGATTATAATAACTGAAGCAGTAGTGGACACCTGTAAAGATCTTTCATCCAGTTCTGAACAAACTCACGTGAATCAGTAAGTGCCACTGAAAGCAGTGAAGAAAAATGTCCAGTGTATCCAGGTATCTGTCATTCTTCCACTGATGAAATGACTGCTTTAACAGCAGAGCTGCCATCCATGTTCCTTCAGTAAAGGGAAATTTCCCTTTCCTGCTTGCTCTTAGGAGGGGAGATCAGTTTATGCACTGGTAATAAATGCTGTTAGAGCACAATAATGGCTTTGCTTAATGAAACGAAAGCTTTTTGGCTACTTTGTGCCTGTACTGTAATAACCACTTAACATTTTTGTGGTTGGAAGTGCCATCTTTGATCATGTGCAAGATGAGGAAGAGGTGGATGCTTGTAAAAATACTGGTCTGAAATAAATAATTTTGAATATTTCATAGAATATGATGAGTTTTCATTTTAAAAGCAACTTTTTGATTTTAAAATGGTCTCTTTGGTTGAAGGTAAGTCACTGCTCATAGCAAGTCTTTTAAGGTAAGAATTCACAAAGTCAGCAGCCCTTCTAAGACACTGAAGAGGAATAACGTAAGGAAAATTATTATTGTAGACTAACTTAACAGCCCCTCTAAATTAATGAAGTTATACTTAAGAATTCCACTCTTTTGTTTAAAAATTATTTTCTATGCTAAGTTACAGGATTTGACACCTTCTCAAATTAGACAAGCAATAATTCAGTTTTTAGAATGACTTTGCTATTGGTCTTATCTTCCCAAGGCAGATGGTTCTATATATGTCCATGCAATCAGTACATATTGGCCTGCAGGCTTGTGCATCTGACAAATAACTAACTATTTAAGACTAATTTTAAATATAGGGTCTCTCCTGCTAAAAACAGATACTGTGCAAATTAAATTTCTATTTAGGGCAGGTGGAAGGAGGAAGTGAAAGATTATAGAGCACCAGCATCTTGGAATTACCGAAGTGTCAGCAAACCAGTAGTTCTTGGTGAGTGTTTAAGCCAGGAATAAAGTTAACGTGTCATTCAGGAAAAATACACTATAAATAGAACATAATTATTATCTCCTAGCACATAAAGTCTTCAAGTGTTGTGTAAAAGCTTTTTACTCCCAGTCTGTGTGCATAGACACAAAATCTTCTCTTATTTCCTCTGTCTTTCTAACACTGTTTCATCATATATACCATGTGTATTTGTTGGCATTCCAAAAATTAAGAAAATCCCTCCATATATTTCCAAACACAAATTTGACAGAGATTTGAACTCAAGGAATGAGCATTTTGGTACTGGTGAGAATATATTATAGAATCACAGAATGGTTTGGGTTGGAAAGGGCCATAAAAATTATCTAGTTCCAGCCACCCTGCCATGGACAGGGACACCTTTCATAGACCAGGTTGCTGCATGCTCCATCCAGCCTGGCCTTGAACACTGCCAGGGATGGGGCATCCACAGCTTCTCTGGGCAGCTGTTCTGGTGCCTCACCACCCTCACAGTAAAGAATTTCTTACTAATACCAAATCTAAACTGACCCTTTTTGAGTTAAAAGCCATCACCTTTGTCCTGTCACTACATGCCTTAGTGCAAGGTCCCTCTCCAGCTTTCATGTAGGCCCCCTTCAGGTACTGGAAGGTGCTATAATGTCTCCCCAGAGCCTTCTCTTCTCCAGGCTGAACAGCCCCGTCTCTTAGCCCATCTTCTTGGCATAAGAGAGGTGCTCCAGCCCTCTGAGCATCTTCATGGCCTCTGGGCTTGCTTGGGCAGGCCTATGTCCATCTTACTTTGGGACCCCAGAGCTGGATGCAGCACTGCAGGTGGGGTCTCACCAGAGCAGAGGGGCAGAATCCCCTCCCTCACCCTGCTGGTCACACTGCTTTTGATACAGCCCAGGATACAATTGGCTTTCTGGTCTGCAAATGCACATCTCTTCAATGTTGAGTGTCAAATGATCACTAAAATCATAAATAAGAGCTCTAAGTTGGCAGTTCTCCAAATTTGTTTCTGTAAGACTTTGTATCATGCTGTATATTGTTTCTAACTGGAATCAGGAGCAATTCTAAACGTACAGAGCTACTTTTCTGAGTTTGAGTGTTAATTTGCAGAGCTCTGTTGAAAGATGTAAGTGAAAAATAAAGAAGATTGTTTTACCATAAAACCACTTCAGCTGTGAAAATCTGCAGTAGCTCCCCAGTGATTCAGAAATCACAGAATATTTGCAGTTGCAAGGGACCCACAAGGATCATCAAGTCCACCTCTTAGGTGAAGGGTCTGGATGGGGATCAAACCCAAAATCTTGGCATATTAGCACCATGCTCTGACCAACTGACCTAATCTCATGTATATGCTCATTTCTTGCCTGGCATAAAAAGAATTAAAGGACTAAAAGAAAAAAAAATCCAGAAATGTTAGCTCTCTCAGGCTCTCTCTTTTAAATCATTTTGCAAGCTGAAGCTGAGCTCCAGCCCTAACTTGCTTTCAAGAAAAGTCCATTTTTATTGTGAGCATGTAAGATAAGAGTCTGCCTATACTAACACTAGTTGTGAGTTTTTCCTGTGAATTTCCCCATTTACATAGCAAAGATGGGATGTTCTTTATGAATTTGTTTTCCAGAGAAGGAAATTGAGAATCATTCCATTTGCTGGAAAACCTAAGTTGCACCAAAACTTCTTTGTGTTTTGTAGAACAAATTGAGATCCAGAGTTCTTACAAAACTGTATTTACTTGTGATATGTTAGTGGGAGTTTGTCTATTTTGCTTTCCTTCTTGTTTTCAAGTAAAAATCCGTAAGGGACCAGTCTTCCTTTCACTGGTACGTATTAGACAAATTGTTTGCTTCAAGTATTTTATTACTGTTAAATCCCATGCAGTCCAGCCCCTTCTCTATTGGAAGTGTTGCTTGCATCATTCATTTCCCAGAATGTTGTAGAGTTGTACTTAAAACCACAAGCAGACAAATGGAAACATATTTTTAATGTAGATACGAGATCTGCTTCAATTTTACTAACCACAAATGTTTTCGTTTACTAGAATAACACTTCTCCTAGTTGTGAATGTTCACTTAAATGAGCTTTCCAAAAATGGTGAAATCCTAGCTCCAAGCAGCTATTAAAAGTACCTTCAAGATGTTTTGAGTCATACTGCTTTAGTGGACTTCTCTTCTTACTCTTGCTACCATCTGCAGACCTTTCCTGCACAGGAAAACTGGTGAGGTTTTTCATGTGGTTTGGTTTTTTTGGGTTTTTTTAATCAGCAGAGTTCGCTAAATTCCTGTAACTAGTTCTCTTGAACTACTGCAAGATGTGAACAAGACTTAGTTTTGCATCTCCTCATTGAGTTTTCATGCATCAGGTAAACTACCTTTATTATGATTTCTAAAAATTTTCAAAACTATGCAGGGCAATTTACTATTTAACAAAACTGCTATTTAAATTCTCTTTTCAAGGAGTAAGTACACAGTAAAATTACTTTTTAATGGTTTAATATATTTGAAAATAATTTATTGGTTTGACAATGTTTTAATTGTTTTTCCTTTATTTATATGGAACTAGAATTTAAAGGCTTTTCTGTTGTTGAGGTTTTTGTTGTTGGGTGTTGTTTTCTTTCTTTTTTTTTTTTTTTAAGAATAAAGATTTCTGTATAAACAATACATTTCCTTTAGTCTCTAAATAGAAAGTTCATTTACAATCAACTATGTGCCTGGAGCTTTGGGGGTTGCTTTAAGTCAGAAACAAATGCATACACCCTTGGGGATAGATGGCCTGCTGTGTCTTTGTTAGGAAAGCTTCCTTTAGCTCAGAACATATTTTTTACCCTATTGCCAAACATTTTAAAGCCATAATGTTGATTCTTTATTTTACACTTAAGTTCTGTGTCAAAGCAGTCGCCCCTTATCCTCAACATGCAGTGTTGTAACTACATAAAGATCATAGAGGAAGATAGCCAGTGTTTCCACAGTGTTCCTTTGAAATCTGCCCGTTCCAAGGAAGATGATTTTGGTTTCCTTGGGAGGGTGCCCAGCTGGTATCGAAAACAAAATACTGGAAATGAGTAACAAAATATTGCAGCAAGTATCAACCTTGGGCCAATATTTATCCCCGTAGTGAGGCATGTCAGTGTGGTGTAATATTTCAAATACCCCACGTCCGATACGTACCCTGTCAAACTCATAGAAGTTCATTAGGCTCCCCATTGTATTCTGAAGTTATATCAGCTTGATTCGAGTCATGAGTAATACTCGTGAACAGTCTCTTCTTGTTGCATGAGTAAAAATGTAGTGAGGGAAAAAAAGAAGGGTGGTGTGTTGTTTTGATTGTGGTTTGTTTTTTTTCCCTGCGGGGAAGTGGCACATGTTCCGTGAGAACTTTAAAGAGAGCTGTGTGGTACATGAATATAACAGTGGCATATTTATAGCAAGCAACTGAATTTGGTCAAATCAAGCTTGTATACAGGGCTCCAGGGTTTGCATCAGAACCGACAGACAGTAATAGTTGTCTTGGCAGGGGTCGGGAAGGGAAGCAGGGCAGGTTTCTCAGCATGAAGGGAAAACTCAGCATTTATACTGCTTACACTTTAATCTCCAGCATACTTTGGTCTTTCTCCATTGTTAGAAATCCTGTAGTCCCCTTATGCAGGACTGTTGGCAATTCATGTTACTTCATGAATAGGCAGCTATAAAATGTGTCACTTTTGATTGTGATTTTGTCCAGAATAATTTGTGTCACTCCAAGTCATCCTCCTCTCTTTACCCAGGATCTGTTTTCTTGTGGCAAAGGTATACTATGCTTTATACACTTAAAAAGTTCTCCCAGTAATGCAAGAAATGAATAAATACAAAGGCACTTCAGAAGCTCCTTTTAAAGGCTACTTACCACAACCAGATACAGACAGTGGCAGGAGATTTTAAAATCTTTTGTATGGCGGCTTTCAAAGAAGTCAATTCTATTGCCTCATGATTTACATGCAGAGTTCCCTTGTGTTCCTCGACTCTAGCTAAGCCAAGGACCTAACCACCTCTTGTCTGAGCTACCAAGCTCTTCACTAAGCATTTGAGACCAAATAACGTGATACCCATGAGCCTATTCAAAAAGAATGACCTCTGCTGGTTCTCCGAAGAGACTGAGCATGCCTAGTGTGGATCTTGCATGTGGATTTTACATTTTTGTTCAGTGGGTTTTTTTGATGTATTAGTTACCTTGTCTCATGTGTTACATTGCACCACCACTCAGAAGGACTGAGCTCTGGGAAGCTTTTTAAGAAGGAGCTCAAATTGTATGGAAATTGAGAGGGGGGGAAGTGCAAAATACAGCTCACACTTCCAAAAGTCCATAGGAAAATTATTGCAGAGATGTTAGTATTTTTATACCCTCTAAAAATGAACCATGTTTAAAAATAAACCAAGATGATTTATTTCTTTAATCCTTCTAGCCACCTTCCAGTCTCTGCATTGCAGCATGCTTCTCTATGTGAATTGTTTCATTTTTAATAATCTGGTTGGTCATACTCAAACTACGGCTCTCAAAAAAAGCTGTGCTAAGATATTACTCTCTTTTTACTACAGTAAAAATGCATTCAAGACTTCAGCACATTTAACAATGTATTGTCTGCTGAGCTGCTTAAGCAGTTTACATGTCTTGTTTGCAACAGGGTCCCAGTTTGCCCTGAGGTATCAGACCACGCCTAACAAGTTATAAATTTAGTGATTCATAAGGTGCAGCTAACTGGGGGGTTGGGAATGTCTAAGGAAGGTAATCCTGTTTGATAAACAGTGGTAGTCATCAGCTAACAAAGCAAAAATATGTTCACTGTGAAACGTAAATGTTTAATAGAAACCTCATCTCCATTTACTTAAAGGCCAGATTTTTGAAAAGTATTTTCTTTTTCTGCTGTTACCTAGCAGGAAAAAAGAAAAAAAAATCCATGGCTCTGTACTTGGGCACTCTTACCTCATTTTCCTTTGCAGTTCCTATCTTCGAATTTTCAATATGTCATTTTATAAATTCCTTTGGATTTTTTTATATGCCATTTGTAGTTTCAAAGCTGTTTTCAAGCTTTCTTGTTCCTGCCAGGTTGTATAGAGATTTGGAGGAGGCAGGGGTTGTTTTTCAGTGTGTTCTTAATGAGGGATTTAATGTATTTCTTAATAAAACAGTGTTCAATGCATTGAAATGTGACCAAAGGCTCCCTTGCAAGCCTTTACTTGTTGACTGAAGTTAAAGGCTTATTTATATGAAGGTTTCATATCAGCCTTCTGATTGATGCTTGTTTAAGTTTTTGTATAAATTGTATTTCAAGTAGCAATTTAAATATTTTTGTACACTGTTAGTACATCACTACATGCAGCAAAACCACAAGACCCTGAGGTACTCAACTATCTTTGAATAAAACAAGCCACTGGATCACATATAAACAGATACAAATATAGGGGGGTGGAAATTGCAAGGTGCTAGAAGTCTGTGTACTGTATAAATAGCGAAGATACCAAATAGATAAGACAGTAGCAACAGTGAAAGAAAACATAAGCAAAGCCAGTCTCTTCAGCCCATAAATGAAGGTTAAGGCATGCAGCTCCTCTGCTCTTGGACAAAACCCAGCAATGGAGACAGGCAGCTGTTTAACAACTGCCTTTGCAGCAAGTGTAGCTGCCTGTTCCTGGAACTGCTGGTAGCACTGTGTTAACCCAGAAATCTCTTCACTGTGGAGATGGTGAGGCACTGGAACAGGTTGCCTAGAAAAGCTGTGGATGCCCCATCCCTGGAAGTGCTCAAGGCCAGGTTGGATGGGGCTCTGAGTAACCTGGTCTAGTGAAAGTTGTCCCCATACATGGCAGGGGTGTTGGCAACAGATGATCTTTAAGGTCCCTTCCAACCCAACCATTCTGTGATTCTATTAAAATGGAGGATTATTTTGTGTACTTTTCTGCTGTCCTGGGATGAAGCACTTTTTTACAAATAAGTGAAGGTTTATATAAACTGCATTAGACTTGGTGTGAAAATCATAACTTAAACATGTGCTGGGGGGTTGGCTGGTTTTTAGATCTTTTACCAATGTTGCTTTAGCATACTGTGTTTGGGTCCTGATTGCTAATGACCAAAGGATGATTGTTCCTTGCTAGTTAGCCTTACTGAAATAACAGCTGGGCTAAGTGGTGTGGTGATAGGTCTAAGTCAGAATGAGCTATAGCCGTGCTGGTGAGATTTCTGTAGAGAGATTAGAGAGATAGCCTATAAAAGGCCAAACCAAGAAAAGTGAGTTGCTTCTTGAAGCACTGCCTCAGGGGGAGGAATACTGGAAATATATACAGATAATGAAAGGGAAAAGCTCAAGAAATGGTAACATTAAAGAAGGCCTAGGACCAATAGCAGGAGCAAGTTAGTTGCTAAGTTACGAGGCAATTTTGGACAGCAGCTATGTAGGCAAGGATGGTTTAACAGGTCTGTGCCGAAGTTCCCATGTTCAGAGGTTATATGGAAGCATTATGTCAGCATCAAATCATCACACACAGAGTGCAGCAATTCTGTTGCTGGGAAAGATACCTTCACTGCCAGGGAAAAGACTGCCTTGCTTTCCACTCCACATAGGGCTGGGAGAGCTGGGCAGTGCCAGCCTTTATGCCTCCCTCAGTCCCACATTCAGATGAGTCCCTCAAATTCCAGCTCCTGGGATAATTATACAGGAATATCCAGCTTTTGGGAGCAGGGAGGTAGTTCCTGACTGCTTTTCATAGCACTTCCTACCAGGTTTGCAAGCACTTCAAACTTCTGCCTTCTCAGAAGAGATCCCAGCCTGCCTGAGGACAAGAAACAATGGCCCTTGGCATAATCTTTTCTGCAGTGGGGATGAAATAGGGCCATTGAATGATAAAAAGAGACTCTACTCTTTTGCTGGGATCCCAAGGGCTGAAGGGCTTTTCTCCCAGAATGGATTCTAGCGTTTCCAAAGACAAAGGATGGTGAATTCAGTAATGAGTCCCTAGCTAGCCAGCATAATAGATTCACTCTATTTAAACCTTGCCCCAAGAGACCTGTATGTGGGTTGCTTTTTTTTATTTGTGGTCTCTGCTACCACAGAGCTCAGATTGATGGAAGTACTCATCAAATACGTAACTGGAAGTTGTGATGGAGATTGATAAATATGGCCAAGTACAGCTGTGTATTACAGAGACTTTGTTCCTTGCCCTGATGCTGTGGACTGACATAGGCTGTTGCCAGAATCTTGATTTCATTCTTTTTGGTAAGTGATAAATGTTAGTCAGCTAGACAGACTTATGAAGCCACATTTGATCTGTATGACAATTACGATTCTTTGAGCTCTTTCCCTAGTACATCCAATTTAATTTACTGTGGATTGCTACTTCCATGCATTCAGGGAGTGTTCAAATAATACAAAGGAAAGAATACTTGGAAATGTAAAAGGAAAATTGCACAAAAAGTATAGCTTTATCTCGAGTAGATTGTGCCAGACTAATGTGGCAGCTTTCTTTGGTAATAACTGTATAACAGACTTTCTAGGCAAAAGAAACACAATGGATCTAATAGACCTTGACTACAGGTTCCACATAATCTAACTTGAAGGAGACCCAAAGTTAATGCTGTTAAGCCCATACCTCGTGATGGCAAGACAAGAAGAGTTCTGTTCACTGCTGTTCAAGAAAGACCAATTCAAACTGTAAGTGTTCTGAAGAAGGGCTACCAGGCTGTTCAGAAATACGATTCATTTACCCTAATAAATGAAAACTGAAGTCAAGCTGACTCTGGGAGTGCTCTCACAGGTGTTATGTTAGTATAGCAAACATAAGAAAAAGGAAAGAATTATTTAAGGTGAAGGGCACAGACTTGCCACAAGTACACTTAGGGTGGAAATTATATATTCCTGAACATCAGAGAATTCAGGATTTGGATTAGGAGTCCAGTAGAAGCAGCAAGAAGAGATGTGGTTGGAAAACTTATGTGAACCAACAGAGTCACATTATACTGTGTTGTTATGTTAGCAAAGACAGTACTCCATAGGGAACTTACCTCTGTTGTAGGTTTATATAAACACTGGAGGGAAATGCTTTTTATTTTTTTGGCTATCTGGAAACTTTTACCAGAGCCGTAATACAACATTATATCCACTGGTTCAAATGTCAGGACTACGTCAGCATTGTTTTACAGTAACTTCAGTAGATCAAAAAACACATCATGCCCTAGAGTTCAATGAGTATGAAAAATGTGACTTTTAAAGCCTTTTTAAAGGCTTGGGTTTTTTTTTTAGTCTTCTAATCTTCTACCAATGCATCTGAGATAATTTACTATAAAACTCAAGACATCACTAGTGGGCTATTCCCCTCAGTATAACATGAGTTTGAAAGGGGTAATCTCTAGATTCTGAAGTGTGCTATGCCTTATTTTGATCTTGAAATGATCTTTTAAATTTCTTTAGAGATTTTTTTTATATATGTACAACTAATTACAGCTAAAGACAATTTGTCCTTCAATTATCTTCCCTTCCTGCTAGGTTCTGAGCAGTTGAACAAGCCCAGAGAGAGTCTTTAACCTGGCTGCTCTCTGCCTCACTTGATGGATCCTCTCTCCTGCCCCCAGAAGTCCAAAGGTGAAAAAGGGTAAACGTGTGTGAAATGTGTGTGTGTGAATAAATAAATAAATAAATAAATAAATAAATATATATATATATATATATGTATACACACACATTCAGGGAGGGCAGAGAAGGACACAGCTGCCTGTTTTACATTCATTGTATCCAGCCTTAGTATTTAAGCAGAGTTACTTTTGAACAGACAGCCCTGGTTTGAAAAAAGGACTTTCCCACACTGCTGTGAAAAGTCGTTTCTTGGAGTGTCAGAATCTAAGGCTCACAAGCAATTTAGTTGTTTTACAGTCTTCTTGATCTCCCTCCATGATTTGCACATTCTGTTCCTTTTTCAACCCAAAATTGCAGACACCTCATTTCACCACAGCCTTAGTGCCTTCCCCCACTTCAGTCTGGGCACCTCCAAGGGGTTACCTCTGCTGCTCCCCACTGTCCTGGTCCTGCACAGCCTCTTGCTGGAGATCTGGGGTGCAATTCCAACAGCTGGCCTCAGCCCAACCAAGGCTGATGGGAAATTGCAGGCATTTGAGGACAACACATGAAATAGAAGCCTTTTCTTGTGTCTTGATGACACACATAACCTCTGCTCCTTTTCTGTTCACCAGCTCCAACTGCTGGTCACCATCCAGCTCTTGGATGTTGCAACACTGCGTTGCAAGCCTCTGTGTTCTCATCCTTTGTCCCGAAGCTCCACTCCTGCTGGCAACACCGTGTTTTGCCTCTGGCAAAATGACACACATCTGCTGCTCCTCAAGGGCTGCCTGTCATCCTGCCCTTCTCCACCAACAAAAGAGCTGCCATAATCGAGATTTTCAGGTGTAATGGGAAGAGGAAATTAAGTGATTTGGGAGGTGCAAGCTTTTAGTTTGCCTGTCCTCTGTTATTTACTTCTTTTTTTTAGTTTTCCTGAGGAGAAATAGATAAGGTCCTTCAAAGCAGGTTCTTAGTTGGCAGCTTGGTGAAGGAGCAGTAGGATTGTGTATTAAAGAAACTGGAATAAACAACAAAACCAAAACATAAGGTCACAATTCAAGCAAATAAGCCAGAGGGAACCCTAGGAGCAGACGATGTTTATTACTCAATGTAGTCTAAAGTCCAGGCAGTGTGAGAATGCAGTCCACTGGAGCTCTCCTGAAGCTGGGAATGGAGAGGTGCACAGAGAGCAGGCCACAGAGGAGACAGCATGTTTTTCTTTGAAAAGGGTCAATAATGATTGTGCAGTAGGCTGGAAATATTTAGTCATATAAAAGGTGTCAGTGATAGCAGCAGAATAGCAGCTTTCACACATTTCTTTATTTAAAAAAAATGAATCAGACATTAACCATTAGTGTGAAATGGCAGGTCAGTCACCATTTCTTACACAAACTATTGCAGCTGAAAATGACTCTGGGAAAACTTCCTAATTAGCCCTGTTGGGGTTTTTTGTTTTTTAAGAAGAGAAAAGCAGCTGAACTTCTGAATCTAGTTTCCTGTGGAAACAAAACTTACACAATCAGTGTTTGTCCTGTACCTAATAATTTTTGTAACCCGCTGGCAAATCAGGTTTTGACTAAAGTTGAAAGAGTGATAGTGTTGGACATGATTATGTTTTTTTAAACATTTTGTGAAGTCTGGCAGCAGGATAAGGGACAGAGTCGAGTTACTGCCCTGACTGAAGAAAAGGCTCTCAACCATTATGTGTTGGTCCCAGCCAGCTGGCCAGGCAGCACACACGTGCCGACAGTGAGTATATTTGCAGTTCCAGACCAGCCCCAGTTTGTTGTCTCTTGGTAGTGGCAGGGTGATNTTTTTTTTTAGTCTTCTAATCTTCTACCAATGCATCTGAGATAATTTACTATAAAACTCAAGACATCACTAGTGGGCTATTCCCCTCAGTATAACATGAGTTTGAAAGGGGTAATCTCTAGATTCTGAAGTGTGCTATGCCTTATTTTGATCTTGAAATGATCTTTTAAATTTCTTTAGAGATTTTTTTTATATATGTACAACTAATTACAGCTAAAGACAATTTGTCCTTCAATTATCTTCCCTTCCTGCTAGGTTCTGAGCAGTTGAACAAGCCCAGAGAGAGTCTTTAACCTGGCTGCTCTCTGCCTCACTTGATGGATCCTCTCTCCTGCCCCCAGAAGTCCAAAGGTGAAAAAGGGTAAACGTGTGTGAAATGTGTGTGTGTGAATAAATAAATAAATAAATAAATAAATAAATATATATATATATATATATGTATACACACACATTCAGGGAGGGCAGAGAAGGACACAGCTGCCTGTTTTACATTCATTGTATCCAGCCTTAGTATTTAAGCAGAGTTACTTTTGAACAGACAGCCCTGGTTTGAAAAAAGGACTTTCCCACACTGCTGTGAAAAGTCGTTTCTTGGAGTGTCAGAATCTAAGGCTCACAAGCAATTTAGTTGTTTTACAGTCTTCTTGATCTCCCTCCGTGATTTGCACATTCTGTTCCTTTTTCAACCCAAAATTGCAGACACCTCATTTCACCACAGCCTTAGTGCCTTCCCCCACTTCAGTCTGGGCACCTCCAAGGGGTTACCTCTGCTGCTCCCCACTGTCCTGGTCCTGCACAGCCTCTTGCTGGAGATCTGGGGTGCAATTCCAACAGCTGGCCTCAGCCCAACCAAGGCTGATGGGAAATTGCAGGCATTTGAGGACAACACATGAAATAGAAGCCTTTTCTTGTGTCTTGATGACACACATAACCTCTGCTCCTTTTCTGTTCACCAGCTCCAACTGCTGGTCACCATCCAGCTCTTGGATGTTGCAACACTGCGTTGCAAGCCTCTGTGTTCTCATCCTTTGTCCCGAAGCTCCACTCCTGCTGGCAACACCGTGTTTTGCCTCTGGCAAAATGACACACATCTGCTGCTCCTCAAGGGCTGCCTGTCATCCTGCCCTTCTCCACCAACAAAAGAGCTGCCATAATCGAGATTTTCAGGTGTAATGGGAAGAGGAAATTAAGTGATTTGGGAGGTGCAAGCTTTTAGTTTGCCTGTCCTCTGTTATTTACTTCTTTTTTTTAGTTTTCCTGAGGAGAAATAGATAAGGTCCTTCAAAGCAGGTTCTTAGTTGGCAGCTTGGTGAAGGAGCAGTAGGATTGTGTATTAAAGAAACTGGAATAAACAACAAAACCAAAACATAAGGTCACAATTCAAGCAAATAAGCCAGAGGGAACCCTAGGAGCAGACGATGTTTATTACTCAATGTAGTCTAAAGTCCAGGCGGTGTGAGAATGCAGTCCACTGGAGCTCTCCTGAAGCTGGGAATGGAGAGGTGCACAGAGAGCAGGCCACAGAGGAGACAGCATGTTTTTCTTTGAAAAGGGTCAATAATGATTGTGCAGTAGGCTGGAAATATTTAGTCATATAAAAGGTGTCAGTGATAGCAGCAGAATAGCAGCTTTCACACATTTCTTTATTTAAAAAAAATGAATCAGACATTAACCATTAGTGTGAAATGGCAGGTCAGTCACCATTTCTTACACAAACTATTGCAGCTGAAAATGACTCTGGGAAAACTTCCTAATTAGCCCTGTTGGGGTTTTTTGTTTTTTAAGAAGAGAAAAGCAGCTGAACTTCTGAATCTAGTTTCCTGTGGAAACAAAACTTACACAATCAGTGTTTGTCCTGTACCTAATAATTTTTGTAACCCGCTGGCAAATCAGGTTTTGACTAAAGTTGAAAGAGTGATAGTGTTGGACATGATTATGTTTTTTTAAACATTTTGTGAAGTCTGGCAGCAGGATAAGGGACAGAGTCGAGTTACTGCCCTGACTGAAGAAAAGGCTCTCAACCATTATGTGTTGGTCCCAGCCAGCTGGCCAGGCAGCACACACGTGCCGACAGTGAGTATATTTGCAGTTCCAGACCAGCCCCAGTTTGTTGTCTCTTGGTAGTGGCAGGGTGATTGGAGGCATGAGGAGACCTGGGATTATTGTGGTGAAGAGAAAGAGATGTGGGACAAAGGACTCAGATCCGTAGGAAATCAGGCTTCGTTAGCTGTGCTGCCCAGGAACAACATGTTTGTCTAACAATAGCTTTCTGCCCAAGCACATACGTCAGAGCCAGATTAGATTTCTATTTGCATACCTCCTTACCTTTCTCGGGAATGCCCCCGGCATAAAACTCCTCAATTTCTCTTTCTTCCTTAAGGCATGGGTCTCTTGGAAAGTAACTGCAAAAGCTGCATCTTATTTCTTAATAGATTTATTACTTTGTTTACTTAAAGTCAGATGAACTGTGTTTAATAACCACATCAAATGTTTGCTGCTTTTTTTTAATCCTCTTGGCTCTTCAGAAATAACAGAGAGAGAGGGCAAATGAGCTGGATGCAGTTACATTTTGTACACACGCACTGAGAGCAGAACCTGAAGACAGCATTGTTGTGCAATGTAAACAAGGCATAAACTTATCCTACTGAACCCTAGTAGCTAGTGATCTGAGAGGGAAAGAATCCAATGGATTTCTGAAGCATAGGGATGATCCTGTAGTACTGACAGGAAGAACAGGATTATTTTGTTTTCTTTAGAACTGAACACATTTTATACTTACTTGTTGAAATAATAAGCATGGAAAAAAACAACCCACAAGAAAACTTCAACACCCATGGTACAAAAGAATGCTATAGTATCCAAGGGAGTTTTTAATCTGCAGGGAGAGAGAACAGGAGCTGTGCTCTTCTTTCTGTTTTATGTAGCCTAAGGTCTGCCTTATGCTCATTATAATGATATCAGTGTTTCTAAATTAAAGTGGCAAAACCTAGATTCCACAGGGATGTGTGTCACAGAAATGCATGTGCTAGTGATTAAAACAGTGTTCAAATATTGCTTCACATTCAGACAAGAACCTTTTTATGCAGTTGTGTAATTAACAAAAAAAGGAAACTAGAACTAAACTGAGGGCAGCATTAATACACTGCTCAGCCACTGACACAACATGAGACCTTGTGCACTATTGTTGCCACCAGCCACAATGAAGAAAATAAGTGTTTTCAAATACTAGATAGCATTTCAGAAAGTTTTTATGGAAGTCCATTCAAAACCCAGCTCTATGTTCCCACTGCTAAGTAACCAGTTAGAAAATTCACTCCAAAGAATAACTCATCACCTAGAAAGCAAATGAGACACAACTACAATGAAACGGATATTACTTTAATAGATCCTACCACTAGGCTACTCAGTATGCAGCCATCAGTATTTGCCTTTTCAGGGGCAAGTATTTGGTGCTTCAGGGGGAAAAAAAAAAGCACAAAGAGGCAAACTGGGCTGTGCTGCACTTCACGGGGTAGGGGATAGTCCTTCCTGATCCCCCCATGGACAACGGGTTTGTGAAAAGAAATACAGAGCAATTACCCTAATCACAGTCTTAGCAAATGCGATTAACGATCAAACAGTTTTCCAATGTTTTGGCAAATCCCGTCTTAATGTTATTTGCCTTGAATTCCTCCCACCTCAATAAGCTGTGTAAGTTGACAAAATGCAAATCCAAAAAGCACTACCTTTTTTTTGTCCCAGGGGTGCCATAGCTTGATTATACCCAACCTACTCTTTAGTACTGACCTAATTTCTTCTGTTGTTATAATTTTAGAAGGAAGTTTTTACAGGCTCTTTGTACATGATATGGATCAGTACTCCAAGGTGTCTTGGCCAAAAAAGAGGATGAAAAATAGTCTTTTGTTCCCACTGCATTGTTCGTTTAATTTAGTCAGGTGTGTATGGTGGAGGACCAGAGGAGTCACATTTTAAGGCTTGCTGATTTTGCTCCCAACTTGCCTTTATGTGTTCTGAGGCTAAAAATAAGCTTGTGTTGCACTCATAGTGTGGCTAAAGAATTAGCTCCACTCATCAGCTGAACTGCCAAGGAGTCAAACCTAATGTATAGGCACTTCACAATCTAGCAGCTCAGATCTGCTTTCAAAACACCTCAAATGTGTCATTAAAGGGTAAAATACACCCACTGGGCAAGCCCTGCATCCCAATAATGTGGCTGTGTGAGTCTTAGGCTGAGTCAAGGGGATCCTGCTAAAAGCAACACTTCGCCCAGAGCAGTAGCAAAGGGGATGGGGTTTGCCTCATACAACTTTTGCAGTAACTTGCTATAGTCTGTTGATGTTTGCTCAGTCACACCTGGTCAAACAGGTTTACATTGTCTCCTGCCTCATCATCTGTTTTTCTTTCTTTTCTTTTCTTTTCTTTTCTTTTCTTTTCTCTTCTCTTCTCTTCTCTTTTCTTCTCTTCTCTTCTCTTTTCTTTTCTTTTCTTTTCTTTTCTTTTCTTTTCTTTTCTTTTCTTTTCTTTTCTTTTCTTTTCTTTTCTTTTCTTTTCTTTTCTTTTCTTTTCTTTTCTTTTCTTTTCTTTTCTTTTTTCCTGTGGTTTGGTTTGGTTCTTTTTAAACCTTTTTTAACAGTTGTGCTAGAATTGTTATCAGAAAGTATCAACGTGATAAAAACAGACTGAGCTTCAGAGGCCTGTCCTGAGTTCAGTCTTAACTGCCTGAGATCACTTGCTTATGATATGTGTTCATTAAGTAATTAATACATATGACTGAGTGCAGAGCAGAGCTTTAGAGTCTTCCCAGCCCTTCTCTGTGCAGTTCAAGTAACGACATTTTTCTATCATGGCACGTGCTTAGTGAGAAATCAGAAAATGGTTTTTGCATGGCACGAGCTGAAAACTTTCCCCTTGCTCTCAAGGGGAGAAAGGCTGACTTGCAGCAATTTTTAATCCAGGAATACAAACTCTGTGGAGATGAACTCTCTTGAATGGCTGTGACAGCACTGCTAATTTAGAGTAAAGCATTTTTGGACCAAATAAATGGCACACCAGGGAGAGTAGGAGGTCTGGAAGGAGGCTGCAGAAAGTGTGGATGAGTAACTTAGGTTATTGTACTAATGAGATTATGTTTTGCTTCAAGATCTACTGTAGAGAGAGCCTGAGTCATTTTGTCTTGGCCTATGTCATGGGGAGGGGGAGGCTAAGATTTAGTGACCGAAATAGCTGTATTGCTGCCAGGGCGTGCCTTGGTTCCCTGGGCACCCCCTCACAGCTGTCCAGGAGAGTTACAGGGAACTTTTCCTTTTAGACTTCTCTATGCCACCAGCCACTGTTCTCTCACCAAGCCTATCCAAGACCTTCCTTACCTTCACGCAGTGCCCCGCACACCCTCCAGGGTTTTTTGGTGTCTCCACTGATGCTTGGTGAGATTGCTTTTTCCTGGGATCCAGCCTGGGAAGTGTCTGACAGCAGGGACCCCTCTGCCTCCCACCCCACTTTCCCTGGGCTGAGACTTCCTTTCCCAAAGCTGGGGCCTCCCCAAGCCCCCTGGTAGAGGGGAACCTCTCTGCACTGCTCTCCAGGGAGCACAGCTTTCCTCTCCCTGCAGGCACTGGAATGCTATCAGCCCCTGCTGAGCCGCTATTTGATTTCCCTGTTTTATCTCCAAGCACCAAGTAGAGCATTTCATATCTACAAAAATGTGTATATTATATATCCTGTTACAGTGATATAACATAGACTGGTGGAAGTCCCTTTTACACAGCTTATCAGACTCCCTCATAGGGAATTAATTTATTGTGTTTTAATTATATTGATGTAGTTGCAGCAATACACAGTTCTCCACGTAAAAATAGGATGAGAAAAATCCCCTAGGTAATGGAAATTTTGCTGGTCAGTTTTAAAAAAACCTTCACCTGCCTAACTTCTGTTTCAGGAATCCTGTGATTTTCCATATGCTCTGATGTTAACTTCCTTCTCCAAGTGATAGAGGAGCCACCAAGGAGAGGTGCTGTGCTGCACCTTGTTCTCGTCAACAAGGAGGGTCTGGTGTGGAATGTGAAGTTCAAGGGCAGCCAGGGCTGCAGTGACCATTGAATGGTGGAGTTCAAGATCCCTAGGAAAGCAAGGAGGGAGCACAGGAAGCTCACTACCCTGGAATTCGGGAGAGCAGACTTGGGCCTTTTCAGGGATCTGCTGGGTAGAGTATCACGGGATAAAGCTCCGGAGGGAAGACAGGCCCAAGAAAGCTGGTTAATATTCAAGAATCACCTCCTCCAACCTCGGGAGTGACCCATCTCAAAAAAGAGGAACTCCAAGAAAGAGGAAGTCAGCAAAAAATGCCATGAAGCCTGCCTGAACTGATGAAAAACTTGGCCTATGAGAAGGTGTCCCTGCCCATGGAGTGGAGTTGGAACTCAATATTTAAAGTTTTTTCCAACCCAAACCATTCCATGATCTAGCTCCATGCATGACTAAAGTAACTGCATAATTATATTTCTGTAACTCCAGCCTTCTCCACTGCTCCCCTCTCCTCGGTTATCTCCAGTCTGCCATCATTCAGGCTTCACGCTCCACTAGCACAAAGTGCAGGTGATGTTTGTTACAGATGTGTTCTGTATGGATACATTCTACAGCTCACTTTACTGTCAGAATTCAGGTGTGATATTGATTAAAAATTTTGAAGGAGAGAGAACTCATCTTCAAGTGTATCCAAGTTTGTGTTTAGCCTTACTCGTTGCTTTTAGTATTAGGCAGAACTGTCAGTAGAGTTTTTATGGGACTGGTTATACCCCAAAAATACAAGCATTCTTATGGCTTAAAGTAGTGGTGGCAGAGCTGCATCTACAGAGTATCAGAATCTGGGGCTCCCAGCTTGCAAAATTACTTTGTTTAGTTCCCTTCTAACCCAAACTGTTCCATGAGTCTATGGACATTACCAGAACTAAGCACTGTGCAGAGGATGAAGCCCTAAATTAGAAAGCACTAAGCAGAAATTCAAGCAGACTATGGAATTGCTGGACTGGGCAAAAACGCTGTTAGCCTTGTAAGTTCATATCATTAATTTTCTTCCTCTCTCAATGCAGTGAAACCACAATTTCTATCCCCCATGTTATCCTTTAAAATATTTTAATGTTTGTGTCAGTGCACTCCAGGCAGTTAATAGATTCTTTCATATATTTGTGATTGCTTGACTTTCATCAATTTACATTTATTTGTTCATGGTACATTTTAATCCCTCAGTGGGGGGACATAAAAAATCAACAACCACTAAAACCATTTCTATCAGTTTTATCAAATTGTTCTTTAATCAATATTGGGCATTTTTTATTTCTTTTAGGCTGCTAAAAAAATGCAGTTTCCTAGCTAGTTTATTCAAGTTTACCTGAAAGAGACAGGGTAGAGAGGGAAGATATACTGCCCAAGTTTTATATTTGTATTATAGCTATTCAGGTGGAATGAAAATAAGTATTTAAAAAGGAGTGGCAACAGATTTTTCAAGGATTAGTGTTTATACCACAGATAAAGCAGAAGAAGACAGACACAGCATGATAAGAAGTAAAAGTGGTCAGAAGCAGGTGTGAAGAAGGAAGAAAATTAAAAGTTGAATGATGGTGAAAGAGAGTCAGGGAAGGGACTTAAATCAATGAGAAAATGGGTAAGAATAAGTGTACCAACTTTTGTTTGTGATATGGATGAAGGGGCTATTAAGGATGTCTCCCATAAGGATAGAGGGGGGAAGAAAAGGCAGGGAACATACAAGAATGCTGTGACTTTGAGAGAAAAGATTACAAAGCCTGGGCATGGTCTGTCTGCCTTGAGGTAAGACTGACTTTGATTAATTCAAGCAACAGGGTAGGACAAAAGAAGAACAATGCTTATACAGAGACTAGAGGAATTGGATTAGCACTTCAGGGGGCTCCTTGGAAGTTCAGCAGCAGCTGTATAAAAGTTGGATTGGCAAAGACATGTCCCCAAGAAGACACAATGGCTAAAATGTAGGACTGGATGGATGGAAAGACCAAGATACATACACGTGTCACTGGTGCCAATGTGACTGGGTACTGATACACCAGGAAAGGCAGAAGAGTGAAAGCCTGCGGAGATTTCCATGGCAAATGGGAATGGAAAAGGAAGCCTCAGATGTCAAAAGGGAGAAGCAAAGATGGAGTTGTGAAAGCCAAGGAGAGAAAGTGTTGAGAGGAAAAAGAAAGTTGGCAGAGAGATGACAGGAGAGACCGGGATCGGTGAAGATATAAAAAACGACAACATCATTTAAGGAGACAGAAGTCACGAGAGCGATTTCAGTAGTGCAGTGAGAGAAGATAGCAGAATGTCAGAATGCAAGACAGAGTAGAAAAGAAGCTTGGAAGTCCTCTGTGTGCAAGTTGTGGTTTTAGTAAATCTTGGTAAGATTCGAGTCAGGGAAATAAGGGAATGCTGTGATTATTAAGAATAACAGTGTGCACACTACAGGAAAGTTAGTGAAGGTTCTGAAGGACAGAGGGAACAAGACGGAAAAGTGTTACAAGCATGCAAAAGACAGGTGGTGTGAGTATCAGTATCTTCAGAAATCGGTTTATGCAGTCTTGCACTGTGAAGAGAACTCCTAGGAGAAAACTTCCTAGCACATGTAGGGAAGATGTTTTCAGAGATGTTTCCTTCCTCTATCTGAAACCTGATGGATGTACATGGATCCTTTAGCATCAAGGCTGGCTTTCAGACAAACCAGCAAGATGGAAGGGAATAATTAACCATAAGGAGAGAGAGTTAAGGGAAAGGAGGGAAAGAATTTGGTTGAAAAATATGGATCTAATTAGCCTAAGTGGCATCCATCATCTACCATTTCCTACAGCATCACCACTTCCCAGTATTCACTGTACTGAAAGTCTGTGTAATGACAAGTAGGATGCAGGTCACTTGAAAGACCAGCAGCCGTACCTGCTGACTTCTAAGCTTATCCCTGTCTCTCTTTTATCAAAGATAAGAAGCAGGAAAAGACAAACCAGTTTTCAAAGTTGGGGTCAGCCAAGATGAGCATACCATTTGCATTTTAGTTTTTTAATGTGGGCTAGCTCAGCAGGCAGTCTAGAATACTGATAAAAGATTCTGTAACCAAAGAAAACAGGGTCAGTGACTGCAAATAATTTTTCCCCCTAAAGTAAATGAGGCACTGTTGGCAGGGGGGCATTGTGGGGAGAGGGGGTGTCATATTTCATTTCAGTCAGGAAATACAGATGTAGGCTGGACACAAAAGGCTCCTGATATTCCACCAAGGAAAAGTTTTGTGAAAAAAGAGGTTCAGCTGGGCCCCACGGTTGACACACTGTCCTGCTCCTCGGTGATGCCTGCTGTATTGGGTCTTTGTGTTCTCCCACTGTTTTTAATCTGGTCAGCTCACAGAGCTGGCTCTATCCCTGGTTTCTGGCACAGAAACCCTCTGTTAACCCTCTGTAGAAAGTGAGACCTTTTACAGCTTGGATCCTATAATCTCCCAAACATAATCGCTCTTCCTTTTACCCTACACCTCCATTTAGCTCAAGCACAGGTTTCTGTCCCTCCCTTCCCATAAAGTAGCACGGAGTTACTGAGTACTGAGCATCTCTTTGTGCCACATATGGTTGTGGAAGCCTTTGGGCACATGCATTTGAGGGGTGCTAGCACTGAACATGCCTTACTGAGGCAGCTCAAGGAATATACAGATCTGTGCAAAATAAACAGTAGCTATGTGTTTTGCCTTGCCTGAGGCTTCTGAGCTTTCTTAGGGCTGGGATCAGAGACTTGGAGGCCTTCTGTTCTCCTCCAAATTATAGGAAACTTACTCTTTAGTTAGAGTTGGATCTCACAGCTAAATCAATGTGCTGTGAAAGGAGGGTTGTCTTTTCTGTTCTGCTCAAGCTTTCTGTACCTCCAAGTGCACCCCCATCCTGACAGGCCCACAATGGGATTAGACAGCTCATCTCACCTGACCCAATAATTACTTGCTGCCAAAAGTGGTGATCCCACTCCACCTCCTCCCCAGCCATGTACCCCAGCAGCTTCCCTTTCTGTGGCACTGAAGCTCATTTGGTATCACAGCAAGGATTTCAAGGGACCTAATCCAGTAGAAAACTAACTCTGACACAGAGGACGAGCAGTATTTTTGCTGGATTGGCTAACAGCACCATCTCACCACAGGATCACATGAGCACAACCTGGGGGAGGCAGGACTGCCCCATGTGGTGTCAGAGAGCTGTCAGAGAGGCTTGGGCTGTATCATCACACCATACCCCACAGCACTGAAGAATCCATGCTTAATGCTGTCTCATGCTCCACATCCAAGAAAATTCTTCCATTCCTCTCTCCTGGACATCAGGTAAACTAGGCAAAACTGATTCATCCTTCAGCCATCTGGCTTTCCAGACACAGTCCTATTTTGAATGGGAGCAATTGACTTTCACTAAATCACTGCTTTCTCATCTCTGGAAGGTGTGTGACATGGATCTGACAGTTCAGCTCCACATCTACCAGTACATTCGGCAACTCATCCATTTCTTACCTTAAATCAGAATACAAACATTTACGCACAGGCACTGCCCCCAGATTGTCACATGATGACATAACGAAGAATCTACATATTGACCCAGAAGATGTGTTAATTTTTTCCTGATTATATTGGCTCTGGTACCAGAACAGGGATAAGCAGGTACTGAATTGAGATGAATTTACATCTATTTTATATTGAACTGACATATGTTTCAGTTTCCAGCACTATTATAAAAACTAAAATATATAAAATATGCCATGTGTTGTATTTTGATTTATTGGCTTAAAAAAAACCAGGTGTTTTAACCCTTTGAACAAATTTCCCTTAGAAAATTTTTGTCACTCTCTACTCTGGCTTGCAGTGACCCTACACCGATATATTCTTTTCTGGGTGTCTTCCTTTTTGCTTTTCCTTCATGTTTTATCTGTTGGCACAGAGCTAAACTCAACTTTCATCAATGTGTATCCAGGGCTAAACAGCCAACTTACTGTCTTTTAACTGTTAACTTTTAATTTTGTGGATCTTGGCTCTGTAATCTCAGACAAGAAAAGTTAAAAGTATTGCATACTCTAGTCTTTTGCAATGTATTGTGCATGAACATAATCATTTTACTTGGATCCAACATAGATCTAAGATAGAAAACCTGGCAGAATATTTGTGAAATGAGAATTCTGTCTTTAATTATGGTAATTAAAGCACATTTGTGAAATTGAAGGTGTTTTGTTGTGTTGGCTTATATCATAATGCTATAATACCTGTACAATATAACACAACTACTTTTGTAATCCTTTGATTTGTTTTTGTCTAAACTTTAAATAGTATAACAAAATCCTCTGGATAAATAAATGTGCATACAGAAACCTTACATCATTACATGTACAGGCTTTTAGATGTAGCACTGTATGTTCATTTGGAAAGGAAAATAGACAACTATTCTCTAATCAACACCTTTTCACTCTATTTTCTTGGAGAGATACTCATATATCTACAGAAAAGAGCCTCCTCCTCTCCAAGAAAGCCATGCTATCACTGTGTCCCACATGAAAACTTGGGCTGTGGGGCCTCAGCAGCATGGCAAAGTGGATTTATTTCAGACCAACACAGAAATTTGCTCAGTGACTAAATGTGTAGGGGTTTTTTCATAGGATGACAGGAATGTTTAAATAGTGGTCTGCAGAGGCACTGCTGCACACCTCGCTGCCTTGTGGCCACCTCAGCAGGTGCTAGGCGATTTGGAGTGACTTCTACTCTCTCACTTGCAGTAGCTTAGACAGCTTTGAATGAATCACAGGATTTCAAGAATTAGCAACAAACCTCGTCACGTGGGCAACCCACAGCACAGGAGCTGTCAGAACAATGCGGTGACTAAGGAAGCTGATGTGATCCCTGGGTGTAGAATACCTTCCGTAGGAGTAGAGGGGTGATATTACAGCAACATTAAGGGAATAGTGTGTCTTGTCCTGGTGCCCACGCTTGAGAAAAATTATGTTGACAATTTAGGCTTCACAGAGGAGTAATAAGAGTTACATATCTAAGCAAAGCTGATTTGTGGCAAAAGACTTACAATCAGTCTCTTTATTTTATTGAAAAGGAGACTAAAAGGAAACCTGGTGCTGAACAGCAGGTTGTGCAGGTTCTTAACTGCAAGGGGCTCTGTCATCCTACAGACAAAAAATATAGCCACATCCTATGGCAGGTGAAAGCTAGAAATAATGTAGATAGAGTAGTTCAGGGTAAAGATCAATTAACTTCGTCACAGTATTGGATCATATTCTGGCTTAACAGCCCCAGGAGCCCTTTTAATTATGATGGCAAAGGTGTCAGGAAATGTGTGCATGAATAATTGAGATGATATGCTGTGTAAATAGGGCCAAATGAAACTTCCTCACAGAACTCAAAAGTGCTGACTGGGACATCTGCACTCGAATAGCTCTTCAGGGAGGATTGTGCAAATCAAGGACTCTTTTGCTGCTATGGGCAGTTCCAGGAGACACTGCTTATGGCCTTCCCAAAAGCATGACTGTCTTCTATTCCTTCCTCTGCCATCTCTGCCATGTTAGGCTGTAAAGCAATAAGGCATTCATCCTCAAATTCCTGCTCAGTGCTGGATTTAGGGGTCATTTGTGTATTCAGGGAAAAACACACCTGTGCTTCTCTCCCGTTAAAATCAATGAGTTTTCAGGCTGTCAAAAGAAATACAGAGTTCAGGCTTTTTGAATGCAGTAAGTAGCCTACAGATTGTGTCTAGGTGAAAAGCCAGTGGGGATCTTTCTTTCATTTCTTTGACTTCACACCAGTTTATTTCATGTTGTCTATTTAGATGCTAAGTGCTATAAAGTGCAAATTGTCATTTCTATGGATGCAGTGTTTAGCACAGCTGAAGTCTGTCTTGATTGGGAGTTCTGGATTGCAACCTGAATGCAGATAATAGAAATTTATAATAAGACTTGAATTAATGCTTAGTTTCCAATGCTGTATAGTTTGACATCAGTGCTGCTTTTTTACTGTGAGCATTTACAGAAGTTACAGTCTTTCCAAGAGGACTCATCAAATGCCGTGGTAGAAGGATTTTTTGCTTTGTCTCATAGAAGATATTTCCAGAAGTGGACTGTTTCTTTTCCATGATCATGTGCTCAAAGAAGAGCAGAAGAAATCAGCATTTGCTAATCAACAACTAATCTGAATGTAGGTAAGGACTGAAATGAAAATTTAAAACAAAAACAACTTTTAGCTTATATGGGCACTCACCAGGTCCTTGGGTGCCTGCCCTCAGCTCTCTGTACATAGCTCTAGTTGCTATCAGGTCCTGGTTGAAATTCAAATCAGTTTCAGCATTGTTGCTGGCTCTTCTAATTGACTGTGTCCATCCACTTAGCTGGTGGGAAGGACAGAGGAGCAAAGCAGGCAGGAAGGACCAAATGTTTTCCAACACACGCTAGGCTATTCAGAAAAATGTCATGGATGCAGGGGCCTGATAATGGACAAGCATTGGGATGCCCAATATCCTGCCATGGAGCCCTCTGTCAGGAGACAGAGACCTCTTTTTTTGTTAGTGTTAGAAGCATCAGGACCAGACAGCAGTTGAAAACCACAGTTCAGCTGGCTATCACTGCTGTGCAGCAGCAGAAGCACATGGAAAACTTCTGGCTGACTCACCCCTAATTCACCTGGTGTCCCAAGGAACGTGCGAGCTGGAGTGGGATCCCTGGCACTCCTGCAAGGGAGAGGCCTGCTACCTCGGCATGACGTGGGCAGCCACCAACCCTCTTTCAGCCAGGTAACCCCACAGTCCCCATGAGAGGGGCTGGTCACCCTTCTGCAGCACAGGGCCAGGAGTGGAGCCCTGGGAGACTTGTGCTTCATGAGGATGCTACTGCGGGGAAAGGTCAGTGAGGGAGCTGGCCCCACACCCTGGGATAACACATGCAATGATTTGAGGAATCCATCCCAGCCAGTTCACTATTCGGACCTGCACAGCTCTGTGTGTGTGTGTGTGTGTGTGTGTGTGTGTGACATCAACTCTGCTTTGACAGACTCTGCTCATGGCGTACAACCTCCTGCCGGGCTGGGTTTCCAAGTGCTTCTGGCAAAGGGCTGGCCAGGTGTTATTAAACCTTAATGATCTGTTCACACAGAACCCAAAAGGTAGGCAGCTGCAACCCAGGGCAAAGTAGTTTTTAAACCTGACCTTCAGCTTGGCAGTAGCTAAGCAACATATTCCATATTGAGGGATTTCAGTCACATGATGAGGCTATTTTGAAAGTATGACTGGCCTGAAGAGACAAGTAGAAAGTCTTGAGGGCTGTTTGAAAGAAAAACAGAAGAAACAGGATGAATATCAGAGACTGTGATTTGCAATTGTGTGCAGTAGCCTAAATTCAGAGGAGTTTGGAAGATAATCTTATGGAAAAGAATGATGGTAAGTATGAGGAAAAAATGAAAGACATGAGAGACAAAAGAAAGTAGATGTTAATTACTTTAGCTCCATCCATCCATTCCTTCTGCTGCCAGGGACAGAGGGTAACTCCTCCAGGAATGACTGCTTCCACTAATTTTCTGAATGGATGAATGAAGTCGAGAGTACTCAAAATACCAGAGCTACAAAGTTTGTGGGAAATCTTTCAAACCTTAGTCCTGGGACCGTGTGGTCACCCACACAGCCTGGGCAGAGCAAAGAGCTGAAGTGCATGCGTACACAGTAGTTCCCAGTACAAGGGCCTTGGGATGTCAGCTGGGTTGTGATGCCCCAAGGCACCCATAGATCAAGAGGGCTGCATGCCATAATTCTTGCCACAGTGGTTAACTTCCAGCTGAATGCTCTATCGGCGAGAGCATGGAAAAGCTTCATGAAACAGGATTCAGAAGTCACCAGCTAGTACAGAAGAGTCAAACACATCACTTACATTCAGAGTCTGCAAATGTATATCTATTTTACTTCCAGAAAGTGGATAATTTCAGGCAATTATCTTTCCAGGGCTGTAGCTATTTTTGCCACTCTTGATCATCTAAAAAAAAAGAAAAAAAAAGAAAAGACATGAATAGAGACATAATCTAGAAAATGTGGCATGTTCTAATAATAAAAACTTTTCCTGGCCAAAGCAAAGTTCCTTTACTACATGATGCTTAATCTCACACATGCTTCCATGGTTATTTTCTTGTCTTGAATCTAGTTACTACACAATATTTCAGTTTGTTAGATGTATATTTTCATCTTGTGTTCTGCCGCTGTTTCCAAAAGCACTCTTCACTGCACAATTCTCTGTATTATTTATTTTGAGGCAGCTTCTAGGATAAAGAATTAGTCCTGGGATTTATTCACAGTTTGACATTGGCCAGCTGGGTGACTTCTGGCCGTGTCACTGCACCTCTTCACCCCTGTTTTCCCAGCAGGAAATGTAGGGTAATAACCCTTTCTGAAATCACATGGAGTTCTACAGATGAAGTGCTGTATAGTTTACAGTCCCTGTTTACAATGATTTCACTGATGCAGCAGACTTACATACAGAATTTCCCTTTGTTTTGTTTTGGTTTTAGCAGATAAAAACTTGAGAACCAGCACCTGTCAAAGTGCTTATAAACCTATGACAGAACTGGCAGAAACAGACGATCACTGAATGTTTCTTTTCCTCAGCCTGTTTAAAAAAAGGCACAACAGTAATAGAGACAAGCTTTTAAATTAGATGTTTGTGACCTATTTGGAACATGTACAATTAATGCAGACTTTGCTCATTGTTTTGAATGTTTTTCTTAAGGTTGCCTCTGCAGGAACAAATACAACATTTCTTATACCTGTAACTATGTGAACCCTTGGCCTAGCTAGGCAGGGATGCTGCTGGAATTGCAGCAGCCCCAGGACATGGCAGGGAAGAGCTGCCTGAATTTGAAAGCCTCACTGTGACACTTTTTGGTCCAGCCTGAGAGTTCACTTAACTCCATGTGGAGTTAAGGAGAGAAGGTCTGTCAAATGAGGAAAGTTTCCTGTAGTGTCCCTGCCTCTTCAAAAAAGTGCCCAACAGCCAGATTAAATTGGTCTTCCAGTGACTTTCACATCCTCAGATAGAGGAGTCTCTAAAAAGACACAAGTTAAATAGCCAAGTAATTTGGCTAGAGATGCATCAGTTAATTTTAAAAGATGTTTCCTCTTTCACTCTTTTGCATAATCTTCTCTTTAAAAAAAAGTAAATTAGCACTAAATACATCTTCTTACAGAGCATCAACTACCGGAAAGGTTCTTTATAACATACACAGTCATGATCCTGTAATAGCCTTGTACAGTAATCAGCGTATCTTATCTCTGGAGTTCACTTTTGGAGTTCAACTATGCATCAAAAAAATCCCCCCAAAGGAGGATATTAGTTGGATTACTGCTGGCCTGCCTTTTCTTTGTTACCTCATCTTTATTTCCTCATTTACGCGCGGCATAGTTCAAACAGTGCGCGCCCCTTCATTGCAAAGCTCTCCATTCCTGCTTGAAGACAGAGCCCTAGCTTTGATACCTGATATGCTATGCACCAGTGTGAAGCTTGATTTACAAGTGAGAATCCAAGGGAGTTCAAAATCGCACTAGTACAAGTGAGACTGGACGATCAGGGACTAGGACTGTTGTTTTGGAGCTGCTGGTCAGGGATTTTTGCAGTATTAGAGTCCATCATCTGAGCCCTAGTAAACAAAGGCAAAACTGTGCAGTACTATTTTGATGTTTATTTTAAGTGTATCATCTTGCAGTGCCAAAGTTAAGTCATGCATCTGTTGATTTTGTAACTAAAGTACTGTTGGTTAAATTGTCCTTCTTACTATTTCATAATTGTGGGAGGAAAACATGTTAGCAGAACAGAATTGTGCACCGCAACAATGAATGTAAGTCTCATCTAAGACCCAGGACATGAGAGAAAGGAATCAAACTGGAGTCAGCTGAGGACATCTCTTCTACCAGGCACTCAAGTTCCTCTAGAAGGATGTTATCCAACTCTTGAAACCTACTTGGGATACTTCTTCCAGTAGAGCTACACCTGCAGTGTATGCAGGGTGCAGACATTTTACCACAGTCAAACCGTATCCAGCGTGGTTACACTTCGTTGTGTTCTTGGCAGCACTGAAGGAGAATGATTTAGTGAATTTCTTTCATGTATGTGTTTGTAAGAGGCACAGTACTGGATGTTCGACATCACTAAGGAGCCAAAATAAATATACTGTGGTAATGACCTTCAGGATGTGGAAGAGAATGTTCTATCACTTAATGATAACTAGATAAATAGAATAGCAATTCTGGCCTTGTTAATTCGACAATGTTGTTAACTTCAATACAGTAGTAGACACCTGGCTCCTTCTTACCATGCTTTTAAAGTTCTATGCTAAGCACTGGACCTGTACAGTCTTCTCTTCTCAGTTAAAAATTAAAGTTCATTCTTATACAGGCTCAGAATCTATACAGGACTTTGATAAAATACATGGCTATTTCTAGTGGTACAAATCCCTTACTACTCTTCCCACCTTCCTCTGATTTTAGGAGCCGTATTAAAAGGAAGGAGTTATCTTTCAGGTAGTGTTGATGCCCGTCTTCAGGACACCTCTTTAAAAGATGTTGCTGGATATGTAATCATTAGCATTCATTTCTTTGGAAACGCAGAGGACCCTCAGTTTCCAGGGCCAGAAAGCATAAGCTCAGATAACCACCACTTGGCACTTCTCGCTGGCCAATTTTTCACTGCTGCTTTCACGCACATTTGTCACTGGCGGTTCATTAATGAGGAATGGTCAGTTTCTTGTTATAGCGGGGGGGTGCCCTAAACTTTTCCTGCCATGCTCCAACAATGTTTGCTGGGTTTGTTTTCCAGTTCACATTAATCCTGCCTGAGCCAATACCAATCTGTAAGCATACTCCTGACCAAGGAACATTTAAAAGATTTGTGTGGCTGCATTTATATTCTCTGTAAGTAGACATGGTTATAATACTTCCTTTTCCTGCATCTTTCACTGTGATTCAACATTCCTGTACACAAGACTGTGCCATTTTATGGATTGTGCTTCCATTTAAGTTGACAGAGAACTTGTATTAAAAGTTTGAAAGAGAAGTTGCTGCCTTCTCTGCTATTAATAATATTGCTGCTTTATATAACTTCATGATTCCCATACAGTGGATAAATTATAACAGACAAATAAGTATCTCTGCCCACAAGGAACTTTTACTTCTGCATAAAAAGAGTTTAAAAGACAGGCAGAAGGAAAGTTCAATGCAGAAAACAGATTGAGGTTTGGAGGGCAGAGAAAAAATGCTGCAAAGAAGCAGCAAATCTGCAAAAGGTCAAATCTTATTCTAGAGATGAGGCACAGTCAACAGAACTAGGGCCAGCGTTAATGTCTCATAATACATAGAGAAATTCCTGGATGAGCAGTGAAAATTGAGATGTCAGGAACAGAGAAGAAAAGGCTATTTTTCTTATAAAGTGTTTAATTTTCCAAGTGTATTTCCTCTTGCCCAAGCTTTGTCTCACCTCTTCCTGTGAGCCAAGGATGACATGTCACTGAGTCACATTTCACTTCAGCTGCATTGCATCTTCAGCAGCTTTTGTCCTTCAGCATTTTTGCCAGTGCTACCTCCTGTTCTCCTTGCTCAGACACAAAGTTCAGACAGGGGCGAGGGACAGCAAGCTTGCCCATACCCACTGCCACTCTTTCTGCTGGGCCACCTGTGTGCCGGGCTGGGCGACACACACAGCTTGGCTTTGTGGTGATCAGGGTGGCACCGAACAGCTCCTATGGGACCCACAGGGGCCAGGTGAGGACCCTTGTGCTGAATTGCATCAAATAAAGGGTTTCATGCTGCAGGCAGAGGATTTGGAGAATAAAAGCATGGTTTAAATAACATGCTGTCTCTAGAAGCCAAATAGGTACTACAAGAAATCACCAAGAGCAAACACCTCCCCCTCTCCCCCAAGTTATACTATTTGAAAGGGCAATAGATTAAAATTTACCATACAATGAGTTTAATGTAAATATCTCACGCCTGTAAAAATATTGTAAGACATTATAAAGGTTTCAAAGTCAAGCATCCATAATAATTAGAAACATGATAATTTGAACGAAGCTTTGCAGCTTTAATTCTTTCTGAGTGACTTGCATCCCAGTAGCCTTAATTTGTGTGATCACACATAACTTTTTTAAGAACATGGAATGCTTGATTAAGCTGGAACTGGTTCATATGTTTTTGTCAAATGTGCTGGAATGGGAGGGATGTCTCCAGGCACCTTTCTTTCTCCATTAAATGCTGACACAGCTGAGGTGAGAAGTCAGGTGAGAAGCTCAACGTACTGGTCAGTGAAGTGATTCATGCTTCTGGTACTGACACAGAGCACTCTTACTGGGAGTTCCACATTTGCTCCCAGTAAATTTCACCACCAGTTGATCCATGACTGGTGCAAGCCTTGCACAGAGCGAAACTGTAGTGCTTGATGGTTCCTGGTGCGCTCCCCCAGTGTGTCACTCACTGGCTAAGAGGCCTGGGTGGCCCAGAAACCTTACGTCAATCAAAAACTGAAACACATCTCTTTATGCACTAGTTTGTACCTTTCTGCAGTATGGCAACAACTTTTGAAAATGTATTTTCAGGTTCTTCATTTTAGCATGGACCTTAAGGTTGTTGCAAACAAGAAAAATCTAACTTAATTAACCTAAGGGTATGGTTTTCATATGGGATTTGCCTTGCTCTCACTGATGAGCTGGTTCTCCAATACAACTTCATGCTATTGGTTAGTGTTGGAGGGGCTGATCTCCACAGCATCGGGCCTCCTACAGATTGCACCTTTGGGAGGGTGAGTTCAGAGCAGGGGATGAATGCTATAGGTCATATGAATTTAATATGGCACTCTGGTAAGCTCACGAGTTGCTACAAATGCGCTGTCATCAAGCCCGGCAGCTGAGTGCAAGGCACTACACAAAAGGAGGTCTTTGCATTCACAGAGTTTGCTAAAAGTTGCTTGGCACATCAACAAGGTAACATAGTCACTAGAAGAAATAAGGACTCTCTAACACCAGGGCACAATATATTCACTAGAAAAAAATAAGGAGTCTCTAACAAGCAAGTTTATCCTAGACCAGACCATTAAAATTAAGTAAGCCGCTTGTTTATCAAAAAGTTCCTTTAATTACCAAGAAGAAGCCAAATGTGACAAATCCATGACAACAATGAATTGTTATTTTACTGCAAACTTTATGTTTTAAAATTAATTCCTCTACCATGAGACCTGGGAGTGCAGACAGTATTTGCCTATTAGCGAGCATTATTATGCATTAATTACCTTAAGAAACAGAAGAGTGAAACTGAAGTTAGCAATATACAATGGAGAGCTTTCTGAGATGGAAAGGATTCACACTCCATGCTTTTCCTCAGCCTTTCTCAAAATATACCAAATACATTAAAAGTGAGGGGACCTATACATACAGATTACTGTTTGTTTCTCTACAAAGCTGTAACAGCAAGAACACTGTCAGGTCAAATTAAAGGTTGCTGATTTTTATTATTTCATTGCAAATTCTTCAACACCTTTTTTTTCTGGGGGGTCAAAGTCAAGAGACTTTGTAAGAATCCTACCTTTTATATTTTTAAAGCAAGTTTTAAATTTTTCTGTACCACGAAGCTTGTAAATATGAGAAGAAAGTCTCCTAAAAACTCACAAAGCAGATGGCAAATAACCAGCCACCTACCTATCTTCTCTAAATGTCTTATTTTAAAGAAAATGGGCTTTTAAGCCAACTTCATTTGTGGGTGGACATTGACTCATGAGTTTTGAACACTCACTGTGGCAATGTAAATTTGGATCAAAACTTAAATTCTATGTTTCAAAAAATAACAGCTGAAAAAAAATTTAAAGCAACAGAAGTGCTTGTACTCCATTTAATTTTCAGACTATCCAAATTAAATATGTATTTTCAAATCACTCAAGCATTCCCTGGCATTGCTGCTAGTCAAAATACAAAAGAAACCTGTTAGTGTCTCAGTCACAGGAGGTTTAATGAAATCGCCGGTCAGGAATGCTCATGGCATAGCAGGTCCAGCCATGGAGGGGAGGGGAGGTCAGATCATCCCTCAGTTTTTCTCAGCTTTCTGATTCCTAGAAAGGAATTATTATTGAGACACTTCAAAGGGGGGCAGTGCCATGCAGCTGAGACAAATCAGTGACGATACTATGGTTTTTATATACTGAAGATTTTTATGTCATATTCTATAATATCCTCACACAGATAAGTTCATAAGGTAAGATAAAAGAAGCTGTCAAGTAGATAAGATTCAGTCATTTTCAAGCTGATTAAACAATATTGTTGATGACAGAGGTTAGCATAGGTCTGGCTTGGCAAACAACAATAATTGCTGATCATAATAATAATATGTACGAGAACAGGAAGCTACTCTTCCTCCAAGCTTCTGAGCATATACACTGCAATCATGACAGCATACGTAATGGCAAGTTAATCTTAAAAACAATCACCTGCAAAATCATGACCTTGTTTGAAATACTTTAATTGCTCTGTCACGCAAGTATTCTCCAAGGTTACTATGACTGAACAAAGTCAGAAGAATACTTTGCATTTTGTCAGACAATGTGCTTCGTGGACACACGTTTTTATACTTCTGAAATAAAAGGAGGCAACTGTCTGTACATCTTACAGGCTTCTTGTATGTTTAACGGAATCCATATATCATAACAGTGATTGGACATGTACAATAAAATGCTACAATCTAAAAAGGGCAGCAGGTTTTCAGGATTTCAGATTTCAGCAGATATTCAGGATTCAATGCTAACTTGTTTCCCTGGAGCAGACGTGAAAGAGACAAACCACAGATTGGTAGGAGTGGGAGCAGCTACAATAGCTGAAGATTATTAGAACACTGTGTTTTCACCTGACAATTTCACATCACTGAAGTCCATTTAAAATCTACTTTTGCCACTAAATTAACATGTGGAGAATTTGAATTTGTGTGTGTGATAGATGCAGAGAGGAAAAAGACAGTTTCTCATATGTAAGCATCTCTTACTGAAGAGCCAAATAAACTAAAGAAAAAAGCAAGGCAAAACTCTATCTGTGTGCAATTCCTGAAGCCTTACTCATCTCACTTCCTGATTCTTCTTTTTGGCCTCCTTTCCCTTAGGGCCCTCCCACCTCTATAAACACCATAACAATAATTATCGCATCAGTGGAGACTTAAACATTCTCGATCCTAACATCTAACAAGTACAGGACATTTCACAAAGGCCTAGCCTGGCTTTCAAGAAGTGGGTCAGCTTGACACATCCCATGTGTTTCTGAAAGCCTGCAGTCTTTGAGCTTGCTCATCTATGGTAATGGGCACCCTACCAATGCACGGGCTAGAAACAAAACACTGCCTGGTTTGCCAGGGGAGCTTTAAATTGTTTACCAAAAGCACGTAACTCTTAAATTTCCATCCTAAACGTCACAGAGAGGATGTCTTACGGTGCCTGGTCACACAGCAGTTTCCAAACTCGGCAGTTTTGTGACACACTTGTCCCCCGTTAGCTAAAAGGGTGCTGGAATTCCTCCAGCTGCACACAGGAGTCAGGCTGCTGATGTGCCCAGCCAGGGTAACACAAAAGGGAGTGTAGAGTGTTTCCATCCATTAGTCCAAGAAGACTGCCGTGGTGAGCTCTTCTCTTCTTTCATTTCATCTCCTCCTGTCCTTCAGCCTCACTTCACTTGGTTACATACCACAACAGGATTTTCTAGTCCTGGCTGATTGGGCCAAACAAACTCTTCTCGCATAGAAATTCCGGCCACTGTGGGGGTTTTTTCAGTCACCCTTCAATAGTTTTTCTTATATTTCAACATTTAAATCATGCCAACTTGCTTCCACCCTCGGCAGAAATTCATGATGACTCAGAAATGGATCTTGTCCTGCTAGCTGAGAATCACTTCTCTAATAGTGCTATGGTTTGATATCTGTTCTCACAAAAGGAATAAACCAATGTGTTTCATCATATTTTCTATCCTGCCCCCACATACATTTGTGTTGTGAATAAAACACATTTTATTCAGCTTGGAGGGCATTTTATTTTTGTGCACATTTTGACATTTTAGTTAGAATACAATGCTTGTACAGTAGCCCAGGCAGCGGAGACTATAACATCTTCTATTTATGATCTATTCCAATGAACAGATTTTCAGTTCTCCTTAAACTGACTTCTAATATTAAGTAAAAAACCCATGACTCTATGCACCAGAAAATGATCCAAAATAATTGCTCTTCAGCATGGAAAGATGATAGGGTAAAGATCTGTGAATAGTTACTTTGGAAGAAAAGCATGAAGTTAGCTATGAATAAACTCTCTAAACTCCTTAACAAAATGCAAAGAAATAAAAAATTGGACTGCAGAGATTAAATTTGGTGAGATTTTGTATAAAGAGTGAATCATACTTCTATAAAACTTGGAGTGTCTGTAGATCAGTGTTCATGTACAGACCAGAAAGGTAAGAATGGGATAAAGAGAACAAGCCCAATCCTGCTACATATACATGCTGATGTTCAAGTACCAAAACTAAATGAATATAGATATATATCTATATCTCTCCCCATATATTGTATATATATATATAAATACCACAACTGAAGCATTGGCAAACAAGTGAGATTTCTAATTGCTCTTGCTCTAAGATAGCACAGGCATACTTGAGTCATACAACAAAATTATTTCTATTAGCGGATTGCTCAGCTTTATCAAAGCAGAAGCACCGTGTCATGGGTGAGCAGCAATATAGTAATACTGTAAATTGCAACTGGATTACCATTTGATTCAACAAAGTTAATAGGTGACAATGGCCTATAATTCATATGTGATTCATTTTGGCAAGTCTTCCATTTGTCAGTTCATCAAGCCTATCCTATACATAAGCAATTAAATCAGCAGGGGAAAAAAAACATTCCAAAGAGAAAAGGGCTTAGCAAAAAATCGTCCAGGTGATTTGAAGAGATCTATCCTTCATACTATTGAAATATCATCGCCTACTTCTTAGTGGTTTTCTTTTCTTGCTAGGACCAGTAATTCAGCTCAGTAGGCACAATAATAAATAACACACTGTTGATTTCCAAGCAGCTTCTAGAAGCAGGGAAAATTAATTCCAAAACAGTTACAAAGAAACTACGTACTGGAAAAACTTAACTGGGAGGAATACTAAACAAAGAACAGCAAACAGTTACCATCACTACAAATGAGAGATATTAAATTTCAGAGAAGTGGCTGGAAATGTGTCAGGCTGGCAGGCGCAGCACACGCACTAAATTCATGTGCAACTAGGAGGCTTGGTCCTACAGCAGGGACAAAGGACACATACAGAAATAGACTCCCAAGGAGAATCCTGCCTCTGTTTCTTGATGACAGCCAGAATGCTATCAGCATCACTGGCACAGATGGCCATAGCCCACTTACTCACTCTTAATGAAAACACAGAAAGCAGCCAACACAGGATTCAGGAGCTAAATTAACCTCTGCAACCTCGAGGCTGTGCACAAAGCTCTGCTGTGAGAAGAAGATGCACTTGTGCCATCGGGACAACTTTATTCTTACTGGTGCTGCCTGAAGGGTGGGGCTTGCTCTCCCCTCTCCTCTGGCTCTGGATTGCCTAAGGGGAGCGATGGGTGTACTGACAGTGAGCTGATGCCCACGCAGCGTGCCTGCCTGGAGGACATGGCTTCTGGACTGATGGACTGATCACCTGCACTCACTTTAAAACCCATGTTCACAACATTGACTCCCTGTTGATAGGCTCAACAAGAGGCCAAACAAATACCCTCAGTGCCTGGAATGCTTGGATTGCAATTTCTTTGGTTGAAATGGTCACTTAGAGTAAACATAAATGAAAACCAAGCATACAGAAAAGAATGTTTGCATTTGTATGTCAAAATTAAGCCTAACAAAAGGGGGGGGACTTTGCTTTCTGCAAAGCTAAATAATCTCTAGCTGATCCATCTACTGATATTGTTTGAAAGTGTCAAAAAAAACCCCACCCCAAAAAAACCAAAGAGATTTTCGTGGACTAGTCAATGTTTTACAGTGTTTCAAAAGGCCTTTGATTAAATCTCTAAGCCAGAGAGGACTCAAGCAGCTCAACTCAAGTAATCACTGGGCAAAAAGAAAAGTACAATCATGGTTCAAAAACTGGAGATGGAAAACAAAGAGCAGAATTGAGCTGCGAGTTTCTGCGATGGCAGAAGGTTAACGCCAGCCAGCTTCAGGGCTCTGCAGCAAGCCTCATATTGCTGCTGTATTTACCACTGATCTAGAAAGAGGGCTGTATTGTGAGATTGCAACATTTGCAGCTGTCATAATTATTTCAGCTAAGCAAGACAAGAGGAGACTGTGATGATGAGGAAGTGCTAACGAAACAGAATGCACCATGTAATGGTGAATTAAGTTCAATATTGAAAACACAAAACAACGCACACTGGGGAGGAACATGAGTACTGCTTCTAAATCTGACAAACTCCTATTCATTTATACCAAACCGGAAAGTAGAAACTGGGCATTTATATAAATATCTATGTGCTATCTCTAATCCTCAAAAAACTGTAGTCAGAAAACAAGTTAGTAGAATACAGGAGGAATAAATAACATACTGCTTAACACCAAGTATTAGAATACCTCTACAAAACCTCTGGCATAGTGTGCAGTCTATCCTTACTCAGAAAAAAATGATGTGAATGTGTTTGTCTAGAGGCATATTTTGGAGAAAAGACTTCTATAAAAAGTAATGCTTTGTTACACTTGGATTATTTCTCCTTGGAAGGTGGCAAAAGATGTGATAAAAGCAAACAGAGAAGCAAAGTAGGGAACAATGTCAAGAAGTAAGCGCAGAAACACCTGCTTTCCTGCCTTACTGTTCAAGAAACAGCAACCTGATGGTGGCAATCTCAAATGGGTGACATGAAGCATTTTGGCACAAATGCTGAAAGTGAGACATGACTGAGGAGGTAGAAAATTTATTGACAGTCACAAAAGAGTTAAGACACAGCTACACTTACGAACACAACAAATGTATCTCCCAATGTCTATAGTTAGCCAAATACTGTATTTTTTTAAAAAATGTAAACAACTAAGCTCATGGTTTACAACAACCTCTAGATACTAGAAAGCAAACATATATATAGTGGGAGATAGCCTACCAGTGCCAGGGTAATTGACCCTCAGGCATGGTTCAGCATGTGTTTCAACATCCATCCTAGGCACTTCTACTCTTGTATGGTTTGCAGCTCCTCCTGATAGGGTATTTTTAGATAACTGCATTTTGTCCAGCTATAAATGCTATTAGACATCACGAAGCAGTCACATGTGACAGGATATTTTGGTAACTATAGGTGAGAAATGTTTAGCTTCATACAAGCCTTTGTGAGTGTCACACCTGCATTACCTCACACGCCATTTCACACAGATAATTAACCTCCTCTATTTCCTGCTTCTGTGCCTATACAGCTGGCAGCTGGAAATGGGTTTGTGAAGTGATCCAACATTTCAGATTCATAGAATCACAGAATTGTTAGGGTTGGAAGAGATCATCCAGTCCAACTTTCTTGCCAAGGTAGGGTCACCTAGAGCAGGTGACACAGGAACGCGTGCAGGTGTGTTTGGAATGTCTCCAGAGAGGGAGACTCCTGAACTTCCCCGGGCAGCCTGTTCAGTGCTCTGCCACCCTCAGCGTAAAGTTCTTCCTCATGTTCAGATGAAACTTCTCATTTAGTTTATGGCCATTGCTCCTCTTCCTGTTGCTGGGCACCACTGAAAAGAATCTGGCACCATGCTCTTGACACCCACCTTTGAGATATTTACATGCATTAATGAGATCCCCTCTCAGTCTTCTCTTCTCCAGACTAAACAGGTCCAGCTCCCTCAGCTTCTCCTCATAAGAGAGATGATCCAGACCCCTCATCATCTTTGTGGCCTCTGCTGAACCCTATCCAGAAGCTTCTTGTTTTTCTTGTACTGAGGAGCCCACAACTGGACACAGGTTCTAGACTTACCACTGACATTCCCTTCTTTTTCTGATGTTTTCCAAGGCAAGCTTGCCAATCTGTAAACCATTTCTCTTTCACTGCTGCCATGTGAATATATTAGTGCGGGCAACCACTGAATAACCAACGACACTAAGCACAAACAAAACCACCCCGCAACACACAAACCAAAGAAGGAAAACAGGCTCCGAACAAAACCCCCTCAGAAAAACTGCACTGCTCCTCCTGTCCTCCTGAGCTGAGGCATTCCCATGCTTTCCCACCTCTGGGAAATGCTCTCAGTGGCATTTCCCTTTACCAACTGTAGTGCTGGACACCAGGTATGAGCAGCAGACCCGCACAGCCTCCCAGCACCACACACCAGCCTGTCTCCATCTATTTTCCCCAATTGTCCCCAATGGTGGCAGAGCCCACTGTGATGCCTCCTTCTCCTTCTTTTCCAGCTTAATGTTATGACCCACACCTGAAGGCAGGGTAACTGAGGTTCTTGTTAATAGATCACTTGGGGTGGATTAGAGTGAAATGACACGGAATGACTGGTGTTTACATGTATATATATATGTATGTACATATGTATATGTGTGCATGTGTGTAGTTTACATTCTTTTACAAGAATTGTAATTTATCTGCCACTGCTTGTGGGTCATGCCAACTGTTACAAGCCCAGGTCATACCGGGAGGAAAGGGATCAGCATTATGGCTGTTTAATTTCCTCAGGAGGGGACAATCCCCGTTGGACTCACTCTGGATAGTCACTCCATTTGGTCATTAACCCTCTGAGGGTTAATGTCTTTCTCCCCATTACCCCTCTGAGGGTCAGCTTGACTTTGTCCCAGAGAAAACCTTTCAACAGGTCCGGTTACACCAGAAAACTTTTCAACGGGTCTGATGTGCCCAGGTCAACAGCGAGAGGAGAATTATCATTACAGTCTCAGGACTGAAATGTCAGTGACAGGGCTCGAGGAAACGGCATGAAGCTGAGTCAGGGGAGGTTTAAGGTAGAGATCAGGAAAAGGTTCTTCACCCAGAGCGTGGTTGGGCACTTGGACAGGCTCCCCAGCGAAGTGGTCACAGCACCAAGCCCAACACAGTTCAAGAAGCATTTGGACAAAACTCTCCAGCAGCATATTCTGATTCCGTGATAATTTCATAGTGGCTGGCCCTCGGCGACAACACCCTTCAGTAACCCACTGAGGGTCAGTGTCCCTTTCCCCACTACCCTCGGGGGGTCGGTCAGACTTCCCTCTGGAGAAAAGCTTGCGACAGGTCCGGATCACGCCAGAGAGCCCTAAAACAGCTTTGGACGGTACCGATCACTCCAGCACCAGATCCAAGGGAACTTGCGGGTGCCGCCGGTTTAATTCTCCAGCAACCC
>VXAD01000362.1:2492439-2518089 GCA_013399195.1 Dicrurus megarhynchus | reverse complement strand
CGGCCCTGAACGAGCAGGAGAAGGAGCTGAAGCGGCGGCTGAAGAGGCTCTACCCGGCCGTGGACGAGCAGGAGACGCCGCTGCCTCGCTCCTGGAGCCCGAAGGACAAATTCAGTTACATCGGCCTCTCGCAGAACAATCTGCGGGTGCATTACAAAGGTGAGGAGGGGCGGCCCGGGCCGCCGCGACACCCCCTGTCCCCCCACTGGGGCCGGGGGCTGCCCGACCCCTCCGTCGGGCAGTGGGCACAGGAGTAACAATAACAGGAAATAACACACGCTCCTCTCCCTCCTTTTTCCCTGTTTTCCGATCCCCTAAATTTCCCCCCGCAGCGTGGAGATAAGGGGCTTGTTTTTCCTTATTTCAGGTTTATTTTTCTCTCCTTTCCCCTCCCCCCCCCCGTTTCTGTCGCCGTGCGGGGAAGGGGGGGGGACACAAGGGGCCGCCCCCGCCTCCTTATGCTTCTGGAGTGGGCATTATGTAAACTCCGAGACTTCCTCCGTGGATTCAGGTATCGCCAGAACGTTTGGGTCGGAGGCAGGAGAATAAAGGACGCCTGGCGTGACGTGTCCTGTTTATGGTAATGAGCGAGAAAAAGAAGTGGCTGGTTGGGTTTTTTTTTCTCCTCTCGAGAAGAGCAAGGGTTAAATGGAGTTAAGAGCAGCAAGCGTTAACCTATTGAACACGGAAATGACGGGAGGGGAAAGCACTGAGAAAAACACGGTTTATTTTTAAACTGTGAAAAAAATTACTTTAGAGTCACTAGTAATAGTCTTGCCTAACTATTGCACAGTGGTTTGAGGGAAGGAATGACAATGGGACTTATATTAATAAAGGTGACTATAACTTTCTGCCTAGATGTTTCACAGTTAAAGTTACAGATTTTCAAAGAAAAGGTAAAAAAACAGAGTATGCTTTTGTATTAAAAAAAGCATCAGTGAGAGGCATTAGAAGAAAAACTTGTGTTGATTGTTATGAAATTCATAAAACCTGGAAACATGAGCGTACCTGAAAAAACACAGACACATCTGGTGTTCTAGGCCCGAAGTCCTAAAGTAGAAGTGTTGTGGATTCAAAGCCACTTCTGAGTTGGCTGTGAAGAACTGGATCTTTTGTCAGTCTGTAGTCAAATGAATGTAGTGGGAGGGGAAAAAAACAACCGTGCAATTACCCCTTCTCAGAGTTTGCAGTGGAGAAATTCAAGGGAAATCTCGACAAACGTGTTACTGTTTAATCGGAGGAGGAAAACGGCAACACAAACACATGGCAGGATTTGGCTGCCACGAAAGGATTAAATGTACTCTAGAAGACTTTTTTTAATAGAAAGGTTTTATTATTACATACAAAATACACTCTTAAAAATGCTAAGTTTAATGCACCGTACAAAGATCATAAAGGAGCTTGATGACTATAGGAGCAGGTTTCTGGGAGGCACTGAGTGATTTCAGGATGTGTAATTTAATACTGAACTCTGAATTTCCTGGCTTTTGTTCAGTGTTTTGTGACCTTGTATTTTTAGAAACATTTTGTATTTTCTGGTGCTTAGTGGCAGTGGGTTGTTTGGTTTTGGTTTTTTTCCTTCTAAGATGATCATAGCTTAGTGGCTGTCACGTCCTTCTGCTGGTTTGTTTTGCTTTGGCCAACTTCTTTTGCTCATAAGCTAGAATTTAGAGGTCAAACCTCTCTGATCGCTCAGTGTTATTGCACAAGTATATTTTCAGGCTTTCCTTGTGCTTTTTTTCCTCACTTATCTCCTTTGCAATGGTGTTTAAAAAAATCTTTACCTCAAAGAAATTACAGAAGTCATAAAGCACAGTTAGTAGGTTATAACCTTTACTCTAGCTCTTAAATAATGTTAAGTGCTGAAGGTTGAAGAGTTCCTAGGTTAGCCCAGAGGACTCTGAAAAGGAGAGGTGCCAATATAACATGTCTGTGCTTTTCTTTTTCCTAAGTGCAGATGGGAATAAATGGCTTCTTAAGTGGCCCATCTTTTCTTCTGGGTAATTTAATGAAGGTGGCTGTTAGGGCAACTCCATGTTTATGGTACCAACCTGGCACCTGGAGTTGCTAACTCGGCTAAGTGGTGAATTGTATCAGAGCATTTCTCCATGAGAACCAGGGGGAAAACACACTAAAAATCCCCTACTTTTTCTGCCTCCTGGATCCTTCAGCCCTAAGTATACAATAAAAAGGAAGAAAATGAGGAGGTTCCATGAGAATAAGGGAAGATAGCAAGTAAGAATGTGCTTAGCACTGTGGAGTAGTGTTTCTGCAAATCAGTTCTCAAAAGAAAGTGCTCACGGTATCTTAATTTGTAAGATTGGCTCTTTCAGTACTTCTGAAGTTACCTAAGTAGTAGTGGAAGAATGGTGGATGATTTTGTTGAAAGGGAAGAAGAATCATATATTGAGCAGGGATAAAGAACTGTTGTATTCTTGACCAAAATACTCAAGGAAAAAGATAGATCTGTCCAAGGAAGCCAGTAACCTGAAGCAATTCTTACTATTTTCTATTACTGTGGTATAGGTGCTGTGTACACTTAAATTTTCTCTTCTGCTGCTATAGATTTTTAGCTTTAGAACTGTTTTTTGGGAGTAATTTGCTCCTGTTATGTGACTTATAGGAGGCAGAAAGTGTTAACTGCAGTGCTTTGCCTTCACCTTGGATGTGTTGGATACTGAAAAAGTGGGTGGAGAGGAACAATCAGAGCAAAAGCTTTCAAAGTTATTTTTCATATAGTTAGCTTCATAATGTTAATGTTCTGATGTGTTGTGAGCAGTGATATTTTTGTTTCATTGGTTTGTGAGAGGAATGATGGTCCTCTCAATGTAATTTATGAAGATTCCTTTCATTTTCTTGCTTACCAGTGGACAACTTGTATGGAAACATGAACTGCAGTAGATGTCTCTTTTTACCCATTGCAGCTGTGATGTTTTGTGTACTGCATTCCTGGACCTGAAGATTTTTGCAAGCATCCTACAGAGTGCTTAAAAATTAAAACTGTCACAAAACCAGGCATTGATCAAGTGGTGGAGGTTTAAGAAAAAAGAATATAGCCTAGCATCAGGATAAAAGCTCTTTAAATTTTGTTAAGGTCAACAAAACCCAAGAGTCAGTGCTTTTTTGTGTTCTCTCTCAGAGTCATAGTGTTACTTGGAAAGGAAAATTTACACGGGGAGGTGTTTTTGTTTAGCAGAATAGGTAGCTTTATCAAAATCTAGATATGAAATACATATACAGTGGCATCAGTGATACTGTAAATATATGAAAGATCATACCTAAAGTATTTTTGTTTTTCACATGGACAGACATACATTTTTGTGTTGCTGCCAGTTAGCTGTGCAAGCTGGTAGAAAGCTAACGCTGTCTTACTGCCTGTTGTTTGTCATGTACCTTTGTAAGGGAGACATTGAAAAACAGTATCAGGAAAAAAATTGATGTCATTTCACGTAATTATAATATTTACAGCTCTGAGCTGTAGGTAAGTGGTAAAGAAAGCATAAATGCATGCTGCGGGTAAAGTAGTTACTGCACAAAATTACATAGCTAGGAAGGCAAGACATCTTTAAAAATATTCCTATGTATTCCTAAAATATTCAGAATTAACACATGGATCCTGTTGAGAAACAGGGTTTTCATAAATGCTGTATGTTATATGAAAGGTCCACTAGACAGACAAGTTATGTTTCCAGCAGATAGTGATCTATACTGTGTAGTATGAGGAGATAAAAACATAGACGTGGTGTGGATTTGTAACCATGGAAGAAACTATATAAAGAATAAGGTAAAAAGACAAAATCACTTGTGCTAAAATCATGGAAACTCCTATAGAAATGTCATTTAAATTAGTCTTGTAACAATTGTCCAAAAAAGCTGAAGAAAGTTATGCAATTTTGAGTAAACTGCCATTGCATGAACTTTTTCTAATGTATCCCAGGCCAGGAAATCTTAGCCAGACATTTATTTACAGTGCAGTTGCCTTTGAACTGTCTCTAGTGCCAAACAAAAAAAACAAAAATAAACTGTTTTTCAGTGCAAACTATGCGTTCCATTTTCTGTTGGAAAACGAAGAGGATTCTATACTAAGAGTTCTGTGTTGTCACTCAGTGATACAGGGATGGTGTCAATTTTTTCTGGCAGAAAACACTCGGTACATTCAGTACAATTTCCCTGTTTTGAACACCCTTGTAGCTCTGAGATGTCTTGCTTTTTTTAAACGGGGGAAAAAGTTAAAATTAGTAATTTCTGTGTTTTGTTTTGTTTTTTTTTCTTAGAATTACGGAATCACTTAGTTTGGAAAAGAGCTCTAGGAACACTGAGTCCAACCACAAACTCAGTACTGCTGAGTCCACCACTAAACTGTGTCCCCAAGTGCCACATCTGCAGGTTTTGTAAATACCTCCAGGGATGGTGACTCAACCAGTTACCTGGGCAGCCTGTTCCATTCTTGTCTCAGTGAAACTTTCCTAATGAATTCAACAGAAGATTAGGCTTTGATTATTTTATTTTTGGCAGTGTGAGCAAGTCATTGAACCACCTGTTGGAAATAACTGCAGTTCGGCTTATGTAAACTTCATTTAAGGATTTAAACTGGATAAACACACTTACTTTTGTCTAGGTAGGTGCTCCCATAGATGTCTCTTGGACTATTTGGGGTATATGCTTTATACACTTAGATTTAGGTTCAAAGATTACCTTTTTTGAAAGCAGAGATGGCTTCTCTGAACATGCTTTTATCTGAATTAGCTATTTTTCAAGTAGATGGAATTTAAATTTAGATTAATTTCACTGTAATTTTGTTGAAGGAGTGATGATACTACTTTTACTAAAAATCATCAGTGTGAATGCTTAAAAAATGAAATAAAGCATGGTCAGCTCATGGTTGTCAAACACTTTGAAAGCCCAAGTGGAAACAGTTCTGGTAATTGAACTTACCTATGGTTTACAGTGTAAAGTTCAAGCTTCGTAGACCTGTTTTCCCTTCTCTGCCGCAGTGCATCTGTTTTCAGAGTTCTCTTTTTAAATGCTGAAAGTCTTTAGTGTTAAATAAGACATACTTCAAAAGTATTCTTTTAAATACTCAACCTATAGCTTGTGACTATGAAAGGGGTCTGTTTTGACAAAGCATTTGGCTGTATTTGTGTGATCTACTTCGGGTGTTTGGAACCTCCAATTCAGAAGTTCAGAGCTGGGTGTTGAAGGTCTTTTTTATTCAGGAGCAAGGAAGTGAGAATTCAGGTTACCAAAGAATGTGGCAGCAGTGTAAGACATCAGCTCAAGAGTCCCATTGGTGACAGTGGCTGTGAGTGCCTGTGAAAAAATCTAAAAACATGTTGGGCATAAATGGTGCATGTGTGTTTCCCCTCTCAGTTTCCAGCCATTTTAAGCTGAAGGACATTCTGAACTCAAGGCAGTGTCTCAGTTAACGTCTGTTCTAGAAGCTTGCCCAGTGTCCTCTTGAACACTGACATCTATAGTATCCTTTGGTAAGAAATTTTGCAGTTCAGCTAACTGTTCAGTTAAGAGCCTCCTTGTTGTTTTAAAGAGGGCTGATGAACTAGGATCTCTTGAGTCCACACATAATTCAGTGTAGCTTGGTGGTACTGGAAGACTCAACTACCACATTTAGACAATGTAGAGGTATTTGGAATATTGGAAAGTAGTTAACTGCTTGATGATGAGTCTTCTCTTAGGCATATTAATTGTGTGTAAGTACAAATAAAAGCAGTATGCTCAAGTAGTAAAATGGGATTCATAGGAGATTATGTTAAAAGGACAGCAGTTCTAAATTTAGGGTGTCTTCTGTTTTAATGGGATGAAAGTAGTTTTGGGCACTGACTTCCCCAAGCATGTTGCTTCAACACATGAAGTGTTTGGCAATACTGGTAAGGTATCCTGTTACTTCTGCCCCTATGTTGACCTCTTATTTGCAGTGTGACAGCTGTGTGTGGCTGTGTTGTGAACTGGATCAGGGAACTGATCTGCTGCTTAAAAAAATCTGGTAGGTTTCTTAAAGCCCGATCAGCTAATCAATCTGGTTTCTGGTATGTCCTTGCAAATAAATGCCTGGATTGGGGAGGAGGTGGGAGAAGGGGAGTTTCAGGAAGAGGTGCTAAGAGTACCTTAAATAGGTATTGTTTCCAAATACTTAGATTGTGATTTCACAAAGCTAAGTCTGCTGGGTAATAGATTTACATTTTCAATAATATTTGACTGGTTCCTACTGCTTTAGTCTTTTCTATGTGGAAGACTTTCCCAAATAAGGAAAATGACTCAGACTGAAACTACACAGATTGTGAAGTGCATAGAGTAACCAAGGGAACTTCTTTGCAGTCTATTTTAAAGTAAAAACCTAAAGACATTTGAAAAGAAAGTATTTTTCCTTCCCCCCACTTTCTCCCAGCGCATTGTTTAATCAGACCTTTTTGAATTGAAGGGATGTCTTAGGAGTTCAGTATTCTGCCCTTTTAGCTGAAGGATTTCTACATACTTAGACATAATAATCTAGCAAACCCATGGAAGCTCTAACTAAGATTATGTACTTAGTTATTACACTGGTTGTCACAGCCTGAGGAAATAACTTTAAAGTAGTGAACAATAAAACATACTATGTATGGAGGAGTAAATTACTATTTTTTCCTCATGTGATATATCAGAAATCAATATGTAGAAAGTAGGCAATAAGCTTAACATTGTCAAACCTGTGAGGTGATCAAAGGATCTCTCTACAAAATGTTTAGTAGTACTAGCGACACACTGAAGCGAGCAATGGATTTTGTACTCAGAAAAGTAAGGTGGCTGGCCACTTGCCTTTAGGTAGTAGCACACTGGGGTGAACCACTGACATCAGAAAAAACTTGGTAGGCTAAACCTAATGTCAGTGGGTGAAGAATTTGTGATGTGCTAGTAAAGTTTTGATTGCCGATGTGACCGTGGTGGGAGTTCTCCCTGGCTGAGCATGTGCCATTTGTTAGGAGCTGGTGGATGCTGGCTCTGCAGGGTGATAAGCACTGACAGTTCTATGAACAAGGCACAAGGGAGCACTGTGCTCAGAGGTTCTGTACAGGTCAGTCCCTGACCCTCTGCCCTTAGAGGTTTTGTACTATGGGCCAGCTGGGCTTGATCTTTCTGCCTGCCTACGCTGTCATTCTCCTGCAGTTTCTTCTTTGCTGTGTGACCTGACTTGCTGCACCTGAGACATGATTAATCTGAGCCTGAGCAGTAATGCCGGTGTTAATGCCCCTGGAAGGAGTGTGTTTGGTTGTGGGATTTTTGCATATGCAGATCAATTGCTATGCAGGTGCAGTAGGGCTCCCTGTCTGGACCCGAAATGACAGCTGGAGTGCTGCAGCACAAGTGATTGGTACAGCACACTTAAAACAGGCAGTTCTTTCATCATGCTACAGGTCCACATGAAGAGTAGGCATGGGATCCGCGTGAATTTTTCTTACGGCAGTGACAGTCTGTTCCTGGTTGCCATCTTACTGAATTATTTTACCTCTTGCCAGGATCCAATATACTTTCCTTCTCGTTCTTTAAAATTTTTTAAACTATGTCCGATGGCCCCATGCATGTCCATCACACAAAAGTTGAGGAATTTGGGTGTACCTGGGAGACACTGCTTGCTTGAGCATGTTGTTGCTAAAAGAAGTCATCTGGTCAAAAGCCTGTTTCCAGGTTAACTTTGGAAAGGGCTGTGAAGAGGATGACACATTCAGAAGAATAGTCTTAGTAGAGTGCAAGCAGCTCTTGGGTTTAGGTTGAAAATCCTGAGAGTAGACAAGAGTTGACATTGGGCATTATTGTGGCAGAGCTAATGTATAGTGAGCCTAATAAAAAGGAGTAGTAGGTTCATGAGCTCAGTTGCAGGCTGTAAAGCTTGATGCTGTCCTGAAACAACATTCTGAACATGGAAATTAATTATGAATAGTGTGTTCTGTTTAATGACTGATGTTTATTCTGGAGGACGTTAGAATTAAAGTGTCTTCAGTAACTTGTAGATTCAGAAGTACTAAGCATTAGATTAAACTCTCTTATGTAATGTTTCAGTCTATAAAAATGAGTAGGCCCTGTGCATTTGAGAAATCATACAGTTCTTTCAAACATAGGTGGCCTTTTGTCAATTGTGTTACTTAGAGTGGTGAAACTTTTTCCTGGTTTCCTTCAAATAATTGTAGGACCTTTTTGGAAGACTATATCCAGAACTTCTTATAGCATGCTTAGTTGCAATAGAGGTGCTTGCAATGCAAATGTAATGTTGAAAGAAAATACTCCAGCATAAAAATCAGGTTGATTAGAATATTGTATATTGCTTGCTCATTGCATAAGCCTTTTGTTTTGTGTAGTTGGCATGCATACCTTTGAGTCACCTTTTGCAACTAAAATTATTAGTTATTATTATTACTATTAACTAAAATATGTTTTTTGTGTGTTTTGAATGCTCTTGTTTTTCAGGTCATGGAAAAACTCCAAAAGATGCTGCTTCTGTTCGAGCTACACATCCTATACCTGCAGCCTGTGGCATATACTATTTTGAAGTTAAGATTGTCAGTAAGGGAAGAGATGGGTAAGCAGAGTCCATTATTAATTAATTATTTATTGAAATAGTGTCTCACATCATCTTTCAGTCAACAGATGTCTTTGGTATCAGAACTTATTTTCATATTTTACCACTTTATGTAGCTTGATTCCTTATTCTTGAGAAGTTGCACTCTTATAGTTCATTATTTTAAGAGAGTTGGTTGTGGTGTTTAATGTTCACAAATCAGTGTACACAATAAATACCAAAACATCATCTCATTTTTTTCTTGACAAAAAAGTTAGGGTTTGAATGACCAGTTTGACCCTGCTGTTACCTTTAAAGATGTTGGGTTACGGCTATATGGATTTACAGACTTTCATGTAATTTTTAGGGCATGTAGCCAGACTAGGGTACTTCCTCAGTGTGATCTTTTCATGGATGTCATACCAATTTTGAAACAGAAAGTTGTTCTTAAAGGCTACTTGTTGATGAACACTAATAAGAATAAAGGGGAATATTCCGAATAGGTGCCTGGGAATTTGTCTCCCTATGGAAAGAACAAGAATTGATGAGTAAGAAGGTGCTGCTTCCCCTAATCCATCTGAATTATGAATCTGTTGAAGCACAAGCACTTTTTTTAAGACTGCTGAGGCAGATAGAATCTCACCTGGGAAAGTCTTGAAGTGCTAATGGAATCTTTGCTAGAGCATTTTAATTCCTTTCCATCCTTCGCTGCTTTTGGTGGAGGATGTGTGTTAATTCCGATATGCTGTAGGACTGCTTTCTAATGTGCTGTAGTATGTTGGTTCTACTTCAAGGTTCTAGTCAGGACTGACTGTCCCTGTTCTAGGTACTGTACAAGCATATTGCAGGTGCTTATGCCCTGTTGTGAAAACAAATCTTGAGAGAAAAAAACTATGGATGAAATTCAGTACCTTTGTCTTTTCTTTGTCTTGCTGCAGTTTTTTTCTTTCATTTTCCCAGCATCCTGTAAGCTTTCTGTAAGTCAGAAACAGTATTCAAACTTCTTTGTTTTCCTTATAGTATTGCATAGTGTTATTTTGAAAGAATAGCCTCTCAGTACTGCTGCAGCTTTGTAGGGGCATTTATGAGTTTGTTGTTACTTCTGTTCTCAAAAGTTATCCCTGGGAGAGTTCTTTGCTATGAAAAACTTAACATCCATAGCTACTTTCACCACACTGTGAAGACCTAATTATTTTTAAATTGAGATGGTAGAAATTAGTTTTTCAAGTAATGTTCTGCTACCGATTTTAGGAACATCTTTATTTTTTGGGAGGGCGTGTGTGGGTTTTTTGGTTTTGGGGTTTTTTTATTTTAGGAATATTTTCTAAAATTTACCTTGCTGCTGTGGGTTAAGGAGAGGGTCGTCTTGTGACTTGCTAGTGGTGTGTCTCTTCTTGAAGTAGGTTTCTGCCTACTTAGTTTGGAAGCTAGCTTTTTTGAAGTGATGGATTTCAAAAAGTGCCCACATTTGTGGGTATGTCATTTTACATATCTCCTCTAACACTTCACCTTAGATACTTTGTGTTGGATTTTAATAATTTTTAATTTGGTAGACCGCTTAAGGTAATCCTGCAAAAGTGGGAAAACATCACTGAGTTAAGTTTTTCCAAGGTTTAGTGTTTAAATGCTTACTTGTGAGATGTACATAGCTAGGACTTGTGAAGTTGCCTGCTGAGTTTGCCTAAAAAATGGTGTACTTTTTTCAGTTAATAGTGCCTCATCCCTGCTTCAACCTTGTGACCTGTATTTAGTGTGACTTTATGAAACATTAGCTGCATAATGAGCTGAGATGTTAATTTTTTTCATTGTATAAGATAGTGTGGTAGCTGGGAAATACTATACACACAGCCCAAGCCAAATGTAGCTTGGCTGATAAAGACCAGGAGTCAACATGTGGAACCTCACTGGATGTTAAATGTGTATATTTAGACCCTGTTTTCAGGTCCAGGAGGTCTTTGATGAGATGCAGGATGAATCTCTTACAGTTCAGTGTTACCTTGCATTCAAACTGATAAATTTTTCCATAATAAGTAAACTGGGGAATTTAATGCAGAGAAATAGGACTATAGAAACCAGTTTGTGTCTGTTTGGATTTATTAGTTCTTTTTTACCACCTGTTGTATTTTATCTGGCTTGTTCCAGGTACATTTTTACCTTTTTTTTTCTTCTTCTTGTCGTCTGGTAATGGCAACAGAGTTCAGGAATACCGTGTCTGTAGAAGACCAGCATGTTATTAATAGGGTCAATTAGCTAAAATGCCTTACTTGCAAAATCAGTGTTCTCAAGGTCTAAGCCTAGCTGTGGAAGCAGTACAGCTGAATTTTATAGTAGTGTTTAAAATAAATCCTAGACTACCTGAGGCAACTCAGATACCTATCTGTATGCTGAAGTACAGCTTCCCTCTTTCATAAATGTCAATGGATAATTTAGTGGTGTTTGTTTTGATTTCCCTTTGGTAGTAGCCTTTACTACTTCTATTTTTTTTTTAAATAAACTCATCTTAAAGTATTTGGTCCATGTACTATATTATATGAGTATGTCTAACAGCATTCTTTCTTGTGTGCTCTATTTAGCATGACTTGCCTGAAATCATCAAAAATCCTTTACTAAAAACCTACTCTAGGAGATTCATTTTTCATGCTACTGTAGCACTTGAAGGTGCTACTCCTGGAATCTGATCTTACATATCTGAAAGTAGCAGGGCAAAAATGATTCTTGTCTGAAGAGGCACAGCTGGTTTTTTTGTTTAGGGCGTGGATGTAGCATGGCTTCTTGTGGCTGTCTGTGTTTAAACACAGCATTGGTTTTGTCACTCTAATGACCTAGGTCATTAAATTCTTTAACATATCTAGCTGGGTAACTGGCTTGAGTAGGAATTTGAAGGAATATGTTAGTTTTGCAGAATTTTGCGACCAAGTTTGAGGGCATTATGAACACACTGAAGAAAGAATGAAAAAACCAAATTTTCTAGGAAGGAGGAACTGAATATGGAAATTGGTGTTGCAGATCAGATAAAGAGCAAAATTGCTTTTTGATACCTCCATATGGTGTGATAGGGTCAATAACTGATGGTACTGGATGAGAAAAAGGGAAGTGAGAATTAAGTTCAGTAAAAGTAGTAAGGTCGAAATACCATTCAAACAAAAACTGTCTTGGTATTTGCAGAATGTTTGGCACAAGGAGTCCTAATGTGCTGCTACAGTACAGACACATGAAATAATGATCTTATTTTTTTTTAATTCTTGCTAAAAGTTCTAACCAATTGTTGTATTGCCTTGTAAATATTTCCTGTTGTTCTTTATTTCTTCAGTTTTCTTTCTTAGTTTCATGTTGTCTTTTGTAGTCTAAGAGCCTCTATTTATTTATATTCTCCTTTTTTGCTCTCTTTTGCTTTGCTTTGCTTGGCTCATGTGGAACATTGTGGACAGTGATGTGAGCAATTGGAGCCAGTAACAGTAGAAGAGTAATGGGTGTAAGTATGGGGAACAGAACCAAGGTTAGATAGAAAGCATGGTAGGAAGGGGACTATTAACTAACAGTGAGTTATATCTGCATCTCTATTGAAATCTCCAGTAAACTTAAAAATAAATAAAAAATTTGACCATGAGAAAAAGCAGTCTCTGAACACTCATTGAGTTCATGTCCCTTTTCCCAGTTTGTGACTGTGTCAGCTTCATGGTAAACCTGATTGGGTAATTCATTTTCCAAAAGTTGACCTCCAGGGCGAGTTAGTTTTCATTCAGGTTTGTTCCCCAATATGGCTGTTTGTATTGCTTCATGAATAGCTGTAACAGGAAAAGAGTAGGAAACTTGGAGCAGAAAGCAGAATCTGGACCAAGGGGACTGGGCATGCTACTTTTGGTCATGGTATGAGCTTATACCCATTTATTTTAGTTTAAATACAGCTGCTTGGCTTTTTAAATCTTTCACCAGGAGAGACCTGTTTCTTTCCCAGGGAATATGAACTTGTGGGAAGAATACTTTTGTCCTCAGTGTCTTGAATTTCTGTCCGTTCTTACTCATTGATTTGTAAATACAATTCATAAGAATGGGCAAATGATAGTAATGCCACGTACTTCTAGACAGTCTTCAGTGCTTTTAGAACAGCTGAGGAAGATGTATGCTTAAAATACAAAATCATAGAATCACAGAATGGTTTGGGTTGGAAGGGACCTTAAAGATCATCCAGTTCCAGCCCCACCAGCAAGGGCAGGGACACCTTCCACTAGACCAGGTTGCTCAACACTCCCTCCAACCTGGCCTGGAATGCTTCCTTTTTTTTTTTTTTTTTTAAAAGAAGAATGAAAACAAGGATTGGGAGTGGTAAGCCATCTAGGAGAAACTAAATTTAGAAAGGCTATATTCTTTTAGCAGATAACACTGAGCTTACACTTCTGCAAGCAGGGTTGTTCAGTCTGTGGTGTGGTGGTACTGATGCAGATCTTTATGGCCAGGCTTTATAGTGCATGTGTAAGTTCTGCTAAATGTTCTGCACTAAAATAAAATGTTAGTACAGCAATTCATGCAAGTAATCAGTATGGTTTTGGTAAAGCAGTGTTAATAAGGCTTTAGACACTTGTTATACTATGGCTGGTTTTTAGGATTGGATATACAGTCATCTGTTGTTTTGGCAGTATCTTGTAGTATGTGTTGTGTATGTGATGAAGTAGGTGGTGAAATAAAAAAGGGAAAACTATCCAAAACAAAAATACCACGAGAATTAAGTCTGAGTTTTCATGACACCTCTGCCTATGGTGGAGCCTGAAATGTTTTAGAGTGTTTGAGTGGTGCTTGTGTAATAGAAATGCTTTGTTGTCTTTTAGAGGATGTATGTGTAGTTCTTCAAACACAAACGGTATTTTTTTGTTACAAGTTGTTTTGTGTTGCAGTAAGTTGGCTTTTCCTTTAGCATCCAGTATACCCATTTTATTGTTCAGCAAAAGCATAAACCAATAAACAAAATATATAACATAGTCACTGGTTGGTGTGTATTTGTTTTGTATATTACTAATGTACTGTGAAAACTTTATGCAGTCCTAAGACCTATTTTTATCATTTTAATATGTCTTTGGCAGCTATTTGTTACAAGAACAGGCATTTGTTAAAACAACATGCAAAACTTCACTCAGTCTCTATTTACATATAAGTAGGCCTTGCAGCATTATTAGCAGAGTACTTGTGTATAGAGTAGAATCTGATAAGGTCTGAAGTATCCTTCTTTCATTAGTGTCTTCATTTGAATTTTAGCAGCTGCAAGAAGAGATCAGGTCATGAATCAGCAAGTATATCTTTTCTTAAACTATAACAGTAATTCATTTTTTACCTGAGTGTATGAGACCAGACATTGACAGAAAGGAACATTAACTAAATGTGTAATACAGTTGTTTGAGGTTTGTGTTTAACTGCTCAGAAATATTTGAACTGTGACAGAAGTTTTATTTCTTTGTTGGTGTATGCTAGAAATTAAAATTTGTAATTTAAAAATCTATTTCTCACAATATTTAATTTCTTGGTCTCAGCTTCTTGGAAAATCTTTTACTTCTTTCTTCTGAAGTTCATTCACATAAATGAAGTGTATAGATGATAACTTTACTGTAGCCCACATTTACATTATATTATTTTCTTTGCGACTATTCTTTTCTGACACTGTGGTCCCCAGAAAGGCTCTAGTGCTTGGGGACAAGTGTCACAAGATGAAATGGTGCAACCTCGAAGTGGGAGTGGTGTCAGTAAATGAGAATCTTTCTAGGAACATTAGAGGAATCACAAGCAAAATGTTACAGGAGTAACAGTTTCAAGCACTATGCAAAATGACTGCCTGATTTATTTTTGGTCTTTTCCTCTCTATGCAGAACTGCATTAATCTGAAACCTGGGTTTATCATGTTCAAAGTACTGTTTCCTTGGAAATACTCTATAAAATTAAACTTGTTTTCAATTTGAAATGAAAGACTCAAAGTGTCTATGGCATATTTTGAAACATTTAAATAGATTAACATCTCATTTCTTATTGTGATTGTGCAGACAATAAGGATCTTGAATTGGCACGTTTCTACAAAATTTTAATGCAGAGTAACTGTATTAAAGATAAATGTAGGTACCTTTCTAAAGTGCCTTATTTTTGGCCTCATAGTGTCAGGGAAGACAATGTAGAAAACTGTAGCAGAACATTATTCAAACTTTTTATGTCATCACAAGTCAGTTGCAAGGGCCCTATAGAAATTCATTGAGTCTTTTAAGTTCCTATGGATGATACAGTTTTTTCTATTTGTCCTCTTTCCAAGATACAAACATAATGATAAAAACAAACTATACCTGTTATATACCTTAAACTTTTTTTCAGTGTTGATTCTACTTTTCTGAAGAGTCAATGCATTCAAAACAGTAAGGTGTTTTCAGTTGCCTTATTTATGGCTGTACACACCTGGTAGTGCTTTGTCTTAGGTTCCCTACAGATATTATGGTAACTTAGGTTTTAACACTGTATGGTTGAAGTTGCTTTCTTTAAATGTATAGCATGTAGGGAGTAAGACACCACATTGATTACTTGCTTTCTGCAACACCAAAAGAGTTGTTTTTTGAAGCATCATGCAGCAGTTCCCCAGGTTATAATGTCTTCAGTAGCATATGTAGACACAATGGAAGTCAGAAGGAATCTGACTTTTTGCAGATAGCAGGTGAAATTTCTGTAGTAGGGAGGCTATTAAATATTGTTTAAATATCTGCTAAATTATTTTAGTTGTCTGTATAGATACAATATGGAATTTCTCGTGTTTTGTGGGTTTTTTGGTGTGTTTTTGGTTTGGCTTTTTTTTTGGTTTTTTTTTTTACTAGAGAAGTGGTTATTTAGTACTTTAGTTTATCGTTAGCCTTTCTGAGGTGTCTGTGGTTTGGTATAGTTTTTGAGATTCTGTATTCCTCTCTATGGAATGAGCAGGATAGGAGATAATTAACCTGAGTTCTGATTTTTATTAACTTTATTTTGAAAGATCTTCCATATACCTTCAACATAGTGGCTAAAGGATCTAATGGAACAGTTATGAATAAATATCCGAGTTGTGTTTCTTTCTCAGTTTTTTAATTTCTCAATCTTTTAGCATCTGCAGTTCTGTACCATCTCTTACTGCTGTTTTTTCCTGCTATTTGGCTCTGGCTGTTTTTATTTCTCACAATTAGTCTATTCAGGCATCCAAGTAGAAACTTTAGGCTCCAGCAAAAATGTAAATTTAGGTCTTTGACTAGAAAGGTTCTTGAGGAGAAAATAGTTATTGTGAGCTTTCTGCTTCTTAAACATTTCTCTGCAGAGAAGCCTAGGCTTTTTAGTATGGGATACAGGGAAGAAGTTGGTATTATAGTGCCTTTATTTTTTGAAATTTTCTCTTTTGCTTTGTGGTAAAAAAAATTGGTAAAAATCCTTTAAATTCTGTAGTTTTGTGGTATTCCTCAAGTTTCTATATGACTTGTGAGATGTAAACTAGAAAATGTGCTGAGACACTAAAATTGTAACCTATATCTTAATTGAACTGGACTGGAACAAGAATAAATACAATTTGAAATGAAGAAACAAGACTTTGTAAAATGCACTTGCTTTCTTGGTCGTTAATACCAATTTGGCTGGACTTTAAATTGTTTTCCAGCTATAGTCTCTTACTTCAGTCTCTCATGGGTTGATTTCATGCCTTCCATGAGTGGTTGGTTGTTATTTTATGAGCCCCTATACGAGTTGAGCATGTTAATAAGGTGATGAGTAGCAGCCAGTGGGACTGAAATTGCTCAGAAAGAGGGGCTGCTTAATACAACAGGCCCCAGGCCACTTTGTTCCATTTGCCTAGATAAATGATCCTCCCTCTGCAGCGGCGAGGGATGTGTATGGGTAGGGAGCTGAGGTGGAGGGACAGCCCTCAGGTACTGAGGGAGGCAGCATCAGAACCACACCATGTTCGCCTGGTCTGTCAAACCACGCTGTGTCAGGTCTATTTTTGGAAGGTGCTACAGGATGGACTGGACTGAGGGTGCTGCTTCGTGGTGCTGACACCCCTGCTTCCCAAGGACAGAGCTCTTCTGGCCTGACATAGCTACAGACAGGAAGAACAGATCCACTTAAGACTCTCTCCCAGACCAAACCTATTCATGTGACAGGACAACAAGAAGTGCATCATGAACTGACTGAGAACATTCTGGGCCTGCATTGCACCTGGGCTGCTTGTTGTGCTGCCCATCATTTTTGTCATAGACTAAGGGAGGAAAACTTAAATACATAGTTCTGCCATTTTTCTGATCCTGAGGTGCATGAAATGTGAACTTTCAGCAGCAAGCAGGAGGACAATTTATGTACTTCCTCCCACTGAAGCAAGTCTTTATGCAGACCCTGACTCTTGAGCTAAACAAGGGTTAAGTGTCTTAAAAAACCAAAAAAGTTGATTTGAGTCTGTGAAGGTTACAGGTGTGAGAAAAAGGTAAGAAAGTTACATGTCGTAGTTTGGCATAAATACAACTCCTGTTAATAAATTTTAGAGCATTTAAAGTCTGTCTGTCCTGGTACTGTTTTCCCCCTCAGTTTATAGTGCACTAATCTAGTTGAACATGAGATTAGCTATTTATCAACTATAAAAAATAATAAATTAGCTTAATTGATGAACCTTTAATTTCACTCACTTCAAACCATGTTATAGATATTCCTTTTGCCTTGTGAAAGATTTCTATAGTAAATTTATTAATTATTTGGAATATTAGTAATCTAACTTCAGTTTCTATTAATAGCAAGTATCCTTCACGAAATGGTGTTAACATTTTGAGTAGTTGTAAGTGAATCCCAGGGAAAAATACATATTTTTGAACATCCATCTTCTTACTGAGATGGTGTCAGTGCCTAGTGCTTTCTAGTCATTGCCAGTGGGTAAAGATTCCTTGTTCCCAGCTGTATTAAGCAGAGTGTGTCTGTTTTTGCAACTGTTACTGAGTTAAAGAAGAGGCTTGGAAGTTAGGCTATCTGAGGAAGAAAACAGTGGTGATATGAAAATGTTGCCTAGATAATTATTTTCTATCTAGCATTTTACATTTTTGTGTAACCTTAGTCTTGTTACTCTAAAAATACTGAAACAAAACCTTAATTGGGATGAAGAGTTTTTAATATGACTCACATTCAAAGGCTTTTTGCAGTCAGTGGAGTTCAAATTATCTAAAATTGTTTTTAAAAGTAAACATTCTTTATTTAATGAACAAGAGATTTTCAGTCTTTGCGTGAGTATCCTTCATGCGTCAGACCCCAGACTATGCTAATAACAATTCTGCTTTTATTATTTAAGGCAAAATCAAGGGGTTTCTACTTGTTGCTTTCATTTATAATTGTTTTGTTGAATCTGCTGCTGCAGTGGTGCTTAATTTTGCTGCAGCAAAGACTAATTCTTTTGTTTGTTGCCCTTTGCTTCAGCTCTTCAGTATTCTTAAATGTAATATCTACTATATATGGTTCTGAGGTTCCATTTCATGCTGATATGTTTGAGGGAGAGGAAGATGGTATTATACATTAGAAATGATCAGAGGAGGGCTTTGTAAGAATAAAACATAGAAGCAGGTAAGATAACTGTTGGAAGTGATCCACAGAAAAAGCAGAAAGCCCCGTTACACAATTAAGCATATCACTTGTGAGATGTCCTGCTCAGTTTCATTCTATGTCAAAAGCATTTTAAATAGCAGATGAACCTACACTTCCAAGTGGAATAGTTGCTTAAAAATTGCATTTTATTAGATGGGAATACAAAGGTCATGTTTGTTGACTTAAACTATTTTCAGATTGCCACAGGTGAATATTTTATTTTCATACAGTTTATTTTTTCATACCTAATTCATGTTAACTAATGTGAACTACTGTCAAAATACTTTGAATGATTTGATAACTAGGAAATGTAGGTTTAGGTGATTTTTGGATGCTTGTTTTAGTTGATGAGGGGTTGCTTTATTTTGGGCAAGGGACAATGGTGAAAGCCTAGATTTTCATTTTGCTGTTTCTCATTTTGTATTCCTGTTGTCTTGGTAATGGCATTAGTTTTGCTTGAGAAACAAGCAAAATTGATTTTGCTGACTTCTAATAGTGTTATTTGGGGGTGAGGAAATTCTTCATTTCAACTTTCCAGTATTTGCTATTAAATTGTTAGTAATTGTACTGGACACTGACTTTATTAAAACAACCTTTTGTAAAGCTGGCTTTTGGACTTTATTTCAGATTACTGGTTGGTATAGTACAAATATTTTCCTCTCCTTAATTTGCCATCAGATTACCAACAGCTGAGTGCCATTGCTGGTAAATTTCTCAAGTTAACATTCTACTCTACAATCCAGGCCTTTAATGTTTCAGTGTGATCTTTTCATAAGTGCTGTTCAAGGATGACTTTTGCTGCTTAAATAATGCAGTGTTGCATGTATTTTATCAAATTACTCATTCCAGTTTGTCTGCAAAACATCATTAGGTAAGTTGAAGATGATGAAATTGGTATGTGTGTGGCTGTACCCCTACTTTCAAAATAAGATGTGACCTTTGGCTTTGTTCATGCTTTAAACATTATATTCTCCGTCAGTAACCCAGGATGCCAAAAAGAGAAGAAAGTTGTCCTTACCTCCTGCAGAGACAGGATCTGTCCATATTAAACCATATATGCTGGCATTTCCTTTCCAGCTCCCTTGTTCTTATGCCACTATTAAATGGCCTCTCAACAGCTTAATTGGTATATGATTAATCAGCATAGTGTTTCGTCGCAATGTTCCACATACATAATGTATTTTTGTAAGAGACAGATACATTTCTTTTGTTCTTTCATTTTTAGGTACATGGGAATTGGGCTTTCTGCACAGGGTGTGAACATGAACAGACTACCAGGTACGTTTCAGTTACTTACATTGATTTTAAAATATGCTTCACCTTAGTAAGCAACAGAGTGTAGCATGACACCTCGTATGGTTGTGTATATATATACACGTGTTGTATCTGTTACTGGAGTTATGTAACAATTGCAGCTGAAAAGTTTAACTTTTACTGTACATTTGTTCCTGTACTACTTCTGTCAACTCTTACTATTATTTATAACATCATGCAGCTACTTTTTAGCAAACAAATACATTTTAAATTTTTCATCATATTTCCTGATAAAAATGAAGCTATAGATTCCCATGCTCTGTAAACTGGATTTCTAGCAATAAAGATGAGCTACTATGATAAAAACTTACTGTCAAACATGAAAGGAACTCTCCTTCTGTCACTTTCTGTCCCTTTACCTTTCCAACCTTGATAGTAAGAGTGTGTAGCCTAGTTTTAAGCTTTAACTGTTCATTGACCTGCACGGACACTGTCTAGTTAACAATTCTTCGTAGTATCTCTGAATAGTACTTTAAAAAGTTTTGTGTGTGTATACATGAAATATTGGGGTTTTAAAAGTATCTACCCAAAAAAAACCAACTGGCTTCCTTGAAATTACCAAAATATAAAACTATGTTGAATTGACTTTCGAGTATCTGCATTCTCTTACTTCTGAATTATAACTTTCTTTACCAAATGCTCTGGTAGAGATTCATATGATGACTGCACGTCCCTGTTACACTGTGAGCCCACCTGAGGCTGATAAATTATTAGTGGGTGGCATTAAGTTTATTTTGAGTATGATTTAGGATGCTGTAATTGTTCAAGATACTACTAATCAATGTAACCGCTATAATTTGGGGTAGTCTTTAATTTACTGAGAGATGCTTAATGTGGTACCAGCTAAAGCTACTAATGATAAAGATTAAGGGTCTAAATGTGGAAAATACTTTCAAATTAACCTACTAGGCAGCAGCTTGACAGAAAAGGTTCAGTATTGAATTGCAGAGAGTGTAGATAGGTATTTATAAATGAGCACAGACCAAAATTACTTGCTGTGAATTTCATTGAGTAGTATTACAGTATGAAGCTTCTTCAAGATTCTACAGCTTCTTCACCTGCAAAATCAACACCATATTTGCATGCTTAATGATTTCCTCTTGGCTGTGATTTTCACCTGTATTGCTAATTTTTTTCCTTTTATTTAAAATTTATTTTCAGTTTTTGGGGCAGCATAGCTAGTGACACTTCCGTCTGGAAATTCTGTTACTATGCAGAGGCTGCTTGCTGCTGAATAGTCATTGCGAATTATCAGGAGTAGAAATATGTTTCCCCAGAGATGCATGTTTGGTTTTTAGCCAGGAAGAATCTGATTATGACATATGGTAGCAATAGTTTTGCAAAATGAAAGGGAGAGCAGGAGAATCTTCACTGCTTTACTGGGACATGTCAGATCTGTATATAGCTTTTCAAATTTCAGCATTGTAGCTGATTATATTTTTGGTGTTGGTAATTTTGTATGCTTGCTTAAAGAGAAAAATGTGTTATCTGAATTTGCATTACCTGTTATATACTACAAATGGAATTACTTATTCAGCCATTTTGATAAAAGAAGTTGTCATTTTAAAAATTATACAGGTTTCCTAGATAAATACTAGAAAGCAGAAAGCTGAGCATAGTGATTAACTGTATTAACCTGGTTAGAATATATCAACTTAGCACAGTCTTTATTTAATAATAAAGGAAATGAATAAATTGCAAATGCTTTTGTTCTCTAGGTTGGGATAAACATTCATATGGTTACCATGGAGACGATGGACATTCATTCTGTTCCTCTGGAACGGGACAACCTTATGGCCCAACGTTTACTACGGGCGATGTCATTGGTTGTTGTGTCAACCTTATCAATAACACCTGCTTCTACACCAAGAATGGACACAGCCTGGGTATGGAGAAATGCTGCCTTTCACGACAGCATTATGTCTTTTAGTCTGTTTTAAACAGGAAACCCTCTTCACATCAGAAGCAAAGGGCTTGAATAGTTCTTTCGATAGTTTGATAGTCTATGAAGTAATTAAAGAACTAGGAAAAATAACTTCTTCTGTGCCATTTGCACCAACATTCCTTGTGAATTTGTGAGGATTCATCCTATAGCATCTCATTTCACAGGATTTGCATTAATGAACTCCACTACTAATTCCACAGATAATGCTTGATGTTCATAAAGTAATAGATTATAAGAGAACTGAAGATAAGGAGAATGGATATAGCTAAAATTCATTGCTGCTGTAGGGGAACACCCAGCCTTCACTAAAACCTTACATTGGATGCATGTTACTTTGAACATATGTTGGAGAGCAGTGTCTTTTGGATTCCCAGTCTGGAGTCATTCATAGTTGGGCTAAAGCCTTAAATTATACAAGTTGAGCTAAAATTAAGTCCATTAAACTCGTACAGTAAATTGTAGTGTTATGCAACATTGTGAGACAATTTCTGAGTTTGGAGATGTCAGGAGTGGGTGGAGTTAAAAATTTTTACGGAATATCTATTTTGGTTACTTAATGCAATTTAATGAGCAAAGATACACAGTGTAGAGAAAGAAGAAAAAAATTACTTCCTGCATTAAGGAAGGAGTAGGGGCTTGGGAAGAAATCTTGGAATTGTGCTGAAGGGAGCATGAACTTTGAAGGGATAAAGCTCAAAGAAGAATAAGGTTTTTGTGATGGGTAGAAATGTGATAAGGAAAGGAGAGGGTAGCATGAAATGAAGTAAGACATTGAGATAGGTGTTCTTGAAGTTGCTGTTCTATTTTCTTACATTGGCAGACACAAAGGAGGTTTGGCAAAATGGGGAAGGATGTGGTTTAAATTCTTTTCCTAGTCTCCCTGAACAAGACTGTTTGTTTGCTCAGGCCCTGAGCAAACACATCTGACTTGGGAGTTTTCCTGCCTCTAGTCACAGCAGGAGTTAGGAGTCTCCTGAGGTCAATTCCAAGTAATCAATTCTGTGATTCTATTCTATCATGATTTAATGTTCCTTCTAAATTGAATGAGTCTGTATATCTGGACTCAATACCTTGAGACCTAGGGCAGTGGGACACTTGAACCATGCACTGTGTAGTTGTTTTTTTTGGCATCCTGTTGCAGGATAGATCCAAGTGGAAGATACCAGGCTTGTGTTTGCCCTAATCTTTAACTGGGTTAAAGCTGAGAAAAGCAATCTTACCTTATTCCCTTTTTGAAACATTCACAATGTGCCTGCAGGTAAGTTGGATCGTTTGATCAACTAAAGAGACACGAGTGTTCTCACTACCCTTACGGTCACGGGAAAGCAGCAAAGAGCTACGAAGGCAAGGGCAGAACCCTTCTTTTCAGTGGAAAACTTAAAGCAGACTGGATTAGGCCAACTGTGAAACAATAGTGCAAATTATTAAAATCTGGTCTCAGAGGAGACCAGAATGGCCTAGGTGAGGAGAGGCTAAAAAAATGTCATCTGTCGTAGACTGAGTCTGACAAACACTTTATGGATTTCAGAAGGAAACCTGACAGCTGTCCTGCTGTCATGGGCTTTGCTAGCTTGAGTTTCTGACAGAAGAAAATTGATTCTGTGTTCAGTGGAAAAAGAAATCAGAAATTTTGTCAGTCTCACTGAGTTGTTGCTGCTACTAGTTGTCCAGAATTCTTGTACATTTGTGATTTGGAGGACATTTATGTTTCTTCTCTGGGCCACATATATGGTCAGAATATAGGAAGTCTCTGGCTCAGCTTGGGATTTGACGCTGCAAAAAGGGCTAAGCAATTCTCATGCAAGTGTGAAATCCTGGGTTGAAAAAAAAGCCAAAACCAACCCTCCTAAAACCCCCAGTACCTACATATCACTTAGTCATCATTTATTTGTCATGCCTACAGCCTCCATTTTGGAAAAGAGCAAGTTGGATGTCAGAATTGCCAAATAGAAAAATTGTATAGCTCAGAAAAAGTTAGGGTAAGAGCAGGGAATAAATAAAATTATAGCCTTGAGATATGATGGGAGAAAACAAAGTAAACAGATTCACTCAGTATGTCATCCTTCTGTCTCAAAAGATGTGGGTAAGGAATCCAGATGCGCTTGAGGTTTGAAATCCTGGTGAAAAATGGAGATTGAAAACAGGGACGGAATTTAGGACAAAAGGTTAAAAGCTTTGTTTTCATCTTAAATTTGAAAAGATGGTGATACAAAATAAATTGAAGTTTGAAGGGGTAAGTGGATTTGAATAATTCTGCATTAAAAAAAATACTTGCAACAGTAAAGGAAATTCTGAAGTACTGTTATTATTTGGCTGTCAGAAGGAGATTACTGATGTTTATTTTTTAACTGAAAGCTCCCCGCCCCTTGAAATTGCCCAAAGTTCCTGAAGTGTATAGAGGTCATATTTTTCTCTAATCCTGAGACTGCAAAATCACTCCCTTGGTTTTACGGGTAGATGGATGCTTGTAATTATGTAACAAGATATTAAGCTGTTCTGTTTGAAAACCAAAGCATGCTGCCACTGCCATGGATTAGAGTGAAACATTTGCAGGCTGGTTTGGAGTATTATAGACATGTGCTGCTTGTGTAAAGATTGTGAGTGAGTATTTACGAAGAAAAGTAATAGCAAACAAGAAAAGACACCGTTAAAACTTGATGTTGCAGCATTGTGACGTGCAAGTGAAAAAGTATTTTCAGATATCCTCACTTTTCTTCTTAAATTTAATATGTAGCTAGAACTTTTCATACTTTTTAATCCTGCATATCTATGTGGTTTGCTAAATCTTGAGACCTATTTTGAAAAAATTAAGGGCAATTTAAGTATTTTTGAATGGCAATTACTTTTTGCCAAATACTGCTCTTTATTATTTAAGAACACGAATTGTGCCTAAGCATCGTGGATTTCACCATACTTAACTCATTTCTGAGATTGTTTGGGTGAGTTTTCTGGACATATAATGATACATTTAAGAAAATGAGGCTATAATCCAGACACCGGGAAATTAATCTTAATTTTCTCTTTATTACAGGCATCGCTTTCACAGATTTACCGGTAAGATAAGTGTATTTTCAGAGTTTTCCTTTGTGTCATAAACAGGTGTTTCAGATCAAACTAGCATTTTCCTTGTGCTTGTTGGAATTACAATGATAATCTTTGTAGCCAATTTAATATGAGATATTTCTCATCATCATTTCAGTGGTGATTTGTTAATTGAAGGAGAAAGTGTTTTGGTTTTACACCTATCCTTACAAGAGGTTTTCCTTTTCAGGTAGTTCTAGTGAAAGTTTTAGCAGAAAATAATACATGCAAGTAGTTATTACATACCTTGGCACGTTCAAGCCTTACAACGTCAGAGCTGTATTAAACACCAACATGGTGGATGGCTGCTTGAGACATGGTCACTGTAAATCATTCTTGATGCCTGATTTTCACAATCTTTGCTTCATAAAATCAAGTGTATCAAATTACTTTTTTTTTTTTTAATCTGCACATATCTGAAGTCTTGCAGCTTTTGAGTCAATTAAATTGTACTTTCCTTAAAGCTGGCATCTGTTCCCTATACTACTGATACAGGCATGATACTGCACTTACTTTGTTTTTTTTCTCGTCCAGATCATTTCTGTTTAATCTGTTTAAAGTGCAGTGTGATGCACATCCATCTGGCCAGCTACTCCCTTTCTGTGGCCATAAGAGGCAAGGACAGATATTAAGGACAAATGAAGTCAGTAACCCAAGGAGCCTCTTAGTCCTACCACAGGGTTGAGTGTTTTGTGTAGGAAACCACTGCCCTGTCCTGGATTTTTGGGATCCTAGCAGGGCTTCTTGCTAGCACATGGTGCCAGCTCAGGAAAACTGACACTATAATCTGAAGTGTGAAGCTGAACCCCTTGTTAGAATCAATGGTTTCCATCTCGTTAAAAGATTTGAGACTTGTGGTTTGTTGATAATTTTAGACTAGATAACAGTATGAGCATGTTTATTTGAAAAAGCAAACAGTGTATATGTGAAAATAGAGGCAAGATTGGCATGGTTTGAGCAACCAGAGTATTTTTCATTTCACTGGGTTTGCTGGGCTTCAGAGTTCCTAGTGACCTGCATGTTGATAACTTCTTACTGATAGCTTTAATTTATTTAGCATATAGTTCTGTAGATGAACATACCATTTTACCATACCACCATTGTCTGCAGTGTAATTATGATGTAGGTATATTTATTAAATAAACTTTAAAAAAATTTTTAAGCTAGCCCC
>VXAD01000362.1:2475446-2492412 GCA_013399195.1 Dicrurus megarhynchus | reverse complement strand
CCCCCCCATCCCCCAAATGACCCCAGCAACAAAACCTCATTCACGCAATTGATTGCCTTGCCATTGCTGAGATGTTCATTGCATTTAAGAAAATTACTTTTATCCCAACAGGCAGATTTTACCTTTCTCATATTTGGCATATTTCAAATTTGCATGGAGAAAATAAAGAAAACTGAGACAACAATAAGTTCTATAATGTATTTTCCTAGATACAAGTCCAGGAATTCACAAGAACTTCAATGCGCTGTTAAGAGTTCTTGTTAGGCACTCTACTTGGATTTTGAGGCTATTGAGTTTTCTGTCCTGTCAGTTCTTACCACTGAAATTCAGTGATGTTTTAAGTATTTCACCCCAAAAGGAAAATGGCCCACTTTGTAAGTTTAATTTCTGTTCTCTTTTTAAAAGAAAAAAACAGGCCTATGAAAATCATTAAAAATTGTTACTTAATATTTTGTGAAATTGAACTCAAAAGTTGTAATGTTTAGCACAGTTTTAAAAGTGTATTTTCTGACTAGGATGTCAGTAAGATTTTCTTCTTTCAAACTAAAAAACCATTTTGACCACTGGGAATAAAATTAGTCAGTCATTGTATTAGTGTATTGGCAGAAGCTGCTTTTACTGCTGGAGCACACCGCTAGAAGCAGTGGGGATGTTACTAGAGATGAAAAAATCCCCACCACAGTGGGGATTTTAGCATAAGTGTCAAAAACTAATTAAAATATTTTTTGCAGCCAAACTTGTACCCTACAGTAGGGCTTCAAACACCAGGAGAGGTTGTGGATGCTAATTTTGGACAACACCCATTTGTATTTGATATTGAAGACTATATGCGAGAGTGGAGAACCAAAATTCAAGCACAGATTGACAGATTTCCAATAGGAGATCGGGAAGGAGAGTGGCAAACGATGATTCAGAAGTAAGAGTTGTTATATTATTAATTTTTTTAAAAGTTGTTATTTGCATGTTTTCAGAGATCTTTAAAACATTCTTTCTATTGTCTCACGCAAAAAGAGATAGATACTATTATAACATAGTACAAGTAATTTTGTTACCTGGTTTGATAACGGTGCAAAAGGGAACATGAATGGATTTTGTGGCAGAATTGTCTTGTGTCATTAATAATTTGGACTTTATAATGATGAGTGTAAGACTTCTGTTCTGATTTGACCTGTCTTATGTGGACTGGGAAGTTTTTAGGAAAGTTGCTGTGGTTGTAATGGGCAGTTTTAATACTCTGGGCTCTGGAAATTTCCCTTTGTGATCTCAGCCTTTGACATGCCAGGTTAAGTTGTGTCTCATTAGTGTTTCTTGGAAAAATGGTGGTTATGACTTTGCATTTTTTATTTTTTCAGTGAAAACAAAAACCTACTGTGCAGCAAATTCACTTTAGTGTGTGTAATGAGAAAAAAAAACCCAACTTGATTAGCAGTTAATATTTGAACTGACCCTGCCTTTGGGTGACGAATAATTGTTACTAAAATTCATCACAATAAAGTTATGCATTTATTTTTTTTTTTAATGGTTATTCTGTACAGTGTTTTGAAGAATATTCTGGCTCTTAACTGAATTACTTTTGTCTGACTTGTGCAGAAATCTCTGCATTTCAAGTACAGTTTTCAATTCAGTCACCTTTTTTTAGCAAAGGGTTTTTGCATTCAGGAGTTCTTGGTTTCTTACCTGTATTTAATGAGTATTTCTGAGTTTTGTTTTTGTTTATTTTTAGAATGGTATCATCTTACTTAGTTCACCATGGATACTGTGCAACAGCAGAGGCATTCGCCAGATCCACAGACCAGACTGTGCTAGAAGAATTAGCTTCCATTAAGAACAGACAAAGTAAGGCTGGAAAGCACATTGCATCCCTTTTTTCCTCCCTTAAACAAATATTACATGAAGCCTTCTCTTAAGCAGCACTGTAGAATTTGCTTGGAGCACTACTCCATAGCACAGTTCTTTGCTGTCATCTAATGTTACACATATATGAGCAGCTGGGTACAAAAAAATCTGTACAGTAATACTTTGTAACTTGTTTGATGTAGCAGGATGTGGTAAATTACCTGTTGTCTTTTCTCTTGAATGGAAAGTTGTGATATGTCTGAAACAAATGTGTGTAATGTCTCTGAGTGTTTGTGAGAGCTAATGGTCAGTCACAAACAGGAATATAAAACTTAGTCTTGACAAAGGTTTATGTTTCTATCTGAAGTGTGAAAAGGGATTGAGTTTAGAGAATGTTTTATAAGCTAAATGAAGATGTGAGGGGGAAGAGGACAAGGAGAACTAACAGCAGTTCAGTTCTAACTTGCCATGCCAGTGCTGTTTGGCAGCCTGATTGAACAGTGCCTTCCCCCTTCCATTTAAATCCCTGCTCTATGACCATAAGCATTTGTGTTACTGTATGACATACCACATGGGGAAACTGCTCTGGTTGTAAAACGACACATTTGTTGGGCTATTTTTCATTTGGATCAGTTTCTCTGTTGGTGGAGAGAGATGGGAGGCTGTTTGCAACTTGAGCCAAGTTGCAGCCACAGAAGCATCAACTAAAGCAGGGACTGTTGTGAAAGGTTTTACTCAACTGTAATCTGATTGGAAGTATGTGTTGTAGGTGAGAGAGACTAAATTTTTGTTTTTCTTAGTCAAAACTGAACCTGTAGGAGTGGGATGCAATTTGGATGTTCTTGAGTGACAACCGTTTGGTATGTGCTTATTTATAAAGTTGTGAAAACGAGAAATAAATCACAGAAGAGTGTCTGCAATCTTATTCTAGCTCTAAATGCACAATCTGACTACAAAGCAGTTGGATGCTGGCAATAAATAAAAATACTGAGTTCTCATTTAGATACATGTAGGTGGAGTGCAGTTCTTAAATTTTCCTGTTGAACATTCTAAGGAAGCATGATCTTTCTTTACACTAATTATTTCTAAGAGGAAAAAAAATCTTGTTGACTGATGGTTGCAGTGTCTTTTAATCGTTAATGTACATGTATTAATCCATAAGCTGTCCATTTACCTGATGTTGGTTTTGCTGAACAGAAATTCAGAAATTGGTTTTGGCAGGATGAATGGAGAACCCATTGAAACAACATAACAGCTGTATCCAAGTTTACTAGAAAAAAATCCTAATCTCTTATTTGTTTTTTGGTGAACAGGAATTCAGAAATTGGTTTTAGCAGGAAGAATGGGAGAAGCCATTGAAACAACACAACAGTTGTATCCAAGTTTACTAGAAAGAAATCCTAATCTCTTATTTGCATTAAAGTGAGTCTTCAAATTATACAGATGTGTGTTTATAGATGGCACAGTACCTTCTGAGACAAGACAGTTACTCATTTAAAGCTTTCACAGAAGTTTATACAAAGTTAAGCAGCGCTTTTTAGAAAATGTGTATATTTCACTTTTTTATGCTCTTCTTATTTGCTACATGTTTAACTAGGTTTTGTCATCAAGGTCCTGGTTTGCAGCATAATTCACATCTCCCTGTAGACTTGTTCTCTAGAACTAAGTTCTGTAGTTTTTTTAAATGAATTTTAATCCATTTGGGTGTCAAGTAAAACTTAAAATGGAAACTGATACAGTACCACATTCAAGAAGGTTAAGAATCCTGTTGGCATAAGTTAGTCTGTTCCTCCAAAGGGGTGACTGACTTTAAAGATCAGTTTAAATGACCTGTTTCATTCCATGCCATTTTACTAGAAACCTCTGTCTAAAACTGGAAATTCCATAATCCCAAAGAGTTCTCTTGGCTTCCCAGGCACACAATAGTCACCTTCATTCTGGTAGTTTTAATTGCCAGCTGCGCTGTTCTCCAGAATTTTGTATCACATTGCAGTGTTTGAATGTGGAAAAAATGTGTTATCTGCTCTAAGAACAAAGCACTTTAATTTTATGTTCAGTTAAGTAACTTGGAATGTGTTTGAAGTCTGTCATGCTCAAGTGCTGAACAGAATTCACGTGATAGTACTCCAGACTTATCACAGAATTCACAAAATACGAACATTTTGATGAAAGACTTCACTCAATAGCGTCAATTGTATGTTATCTTTTTCTCAATCTGTCTTTCTAAATTTTGCCTGTTCTATTGAGGCTACTGAAGCCTAAAGCATAAAGCAGGAGTTCTGAGCTTCTTTAAAGTCCATAGTAAAACCTCCTTATCTAAAATGAAATTGACAAAGCAACAGCCTCTAAAAGGAAGGTTTGTATGGGAGTTTGCTTTTCAAACTGTTTTCTAGTGCAGATGTTTAATGTTAAGAGTTACCCTTAAATGCTTAATGTTCCAGACAGTCAAACTCTGTTCTCATTTACTTTGAGAGAAATGGCAGACATGATAACATAACAACATATCTTTCTCAAGAAATAACCTTGCCCCTGCCAATAAAAGAAAACAGTAAGAACAAGAAAATATGGTTTAAATCTCTAAACTTTGAGGACTTAGTGACAAAGGCTGTCCTCCAAGGATAATATTCCTGTTCTCCTCCCTCACAAATTTGTAATTGAGTATTTTTGGTGGAATGCTCCAGAGCTTATTGACGATTGGGTTACTGACATCCAGCATTTTGTTGAGTCAGACTTGTTCTATATTTAACACTAAAATGAAATCATTGCTGTCATTGGTAATTTGAAATGTGTAAATGGTTTTATTAGCTTAACTTTTTGCCTTTTGTTTAGGGTGCGCCAGTTCATAGAGATGGTGAATGGTACAGATAGTGAAGTGCGGTGTTTGGGAGGCCACAGTCCAAAATCTCAAGATAGTTACCCTGTTAGCCCACGGTCATTCAGTAGTCCTAGCATGAGTCCCAGCCATGGAATGAATATTCACAACTTGGCAACAGGCAAAGGGAGCAGCACACACTTCACTGGTAAGTTCACATGGAGGATTGACCACATAGATTTGGGCATACCACACCATGTGGATTTTTTTTTTTGGTTGGGTTTTTTTTTTTTAAACTTAAGATTTTATGCTGAATGCTTTGTGTAACAGTATAATTTTAATGATAAAAATACATGATTTCCAGTCACTGGGCAAACCAAAAGTTTCATCGCATAATTTTTGCATGTGCTTTATTCTTGCAAAGTAGATTGCCACCAGTTTCTAAGAAGTGCTTCCCTCTGGGAGGTGGAAAGTTATGACATAAATTTCTGTTGTCCTTTTGATGATAATTAATGGCTTTGGCAAGATGGTTTAAATCCAGTAAGTGGTGTATATGATCCATTTCCTGTGGAGTTGATGGAGAAGTCAGAATAGCTGTGGGTTGAGCAGGAAACACCAGAAGCTGGGTGGTGTGGTTGGGTAAAAGACATCCTGCTGGCAGCCACATTTCAGTCTGCTCAGTTGAAACATTTCTTAGAGAGCTGCCCCAAGCTTATGGGGAGGTGCCGTTCAAAGCACCCCTGCTGGGAGGAAGCTGAGCATGTTAAAATGGTAAGACTCTTAAGGTAGCAAAGACCATCAGCTTTCACTTCTGTTTAATTTCTAAATCCACACTGGAGCTGATTGGGGGTGCTTTATTTATTTATTTTTTCTCTCTGGGATGGAGTGGAAAGCCAGTGTAGCCTGGCCATCGTAATAACTGCTGCCCATGAAAGGACAACAGCTTCAAGTTTCTTTCCTCTGTGTCAAGAGAGTGCCATCACATGTGACAGTGGAGAGCCACTCACATTTTCTGGTTGTTGTTCAGGTGGTTATTGGGATGTATTGTAGAAAGTACCTGTAACTTTCCTAATTTTGAAAACAGAGGCAGATTGATGAATATATTATTAGAATTGATGTTTGGGATTTTGTAAATGGCAGCAGCTGTTTTCTTTATAATAAGATCATCCTATGACCTGTTTCTATTTTAGAACATAGTAGGGAGCTCTTGGTTTGATAGAACTGGCAATTACATGTTTGCTTCAAATAGTAGTTTTCTTATTATATTTTAGAAGGGTCAGAAGAGATTTTAGCTGGGCATTGTAATTTCACAGCATGGTGTAATTTTATTTAGCAAAGCACAATATTAACAATTATAATAATTACATGGTGAAGGAGGGAGGTTGTGTGTAAGTATAGCAACATGCAAAGTATTCAGCACTGAATTCTACTGCACATTTATCAAAAGAATTCCATGATAAGGAATTAGTAATATTTGCTTCCATTCATAATGATTACAGTGGCCTAGAAAAGATTTTGAATGCATCTGTTCTAAAAAACTCTTCTACATTGGTGCAGTTTTCTGTTTTACCAGTATATTAGTACAGCTGGAAAAACCTTCTCGTGTCTGTGTTCATACCTGTTAAATAATGCTTAACTTCTGCACTCTAGAAGCCTTAAAGGTTCAAATACCTGAAACATGGAGGTGAAGTACGTGAGTTTGTGTGACAAATTTAGCATACTTGTTCCTGGTCAGTAAACACTATACTTACTTCATTTTTCTACAAACTTATCTGTAAGTACCACTTCATGACTACAATAGTTAAAATTTTCTTTCAGGGTTTGAAAGTAGTTGCAGTAATGGAGTAATATCAAATAAAGCGCATCAGTCTTACTGTCACAGTAAACACACGACCACCAGCTTGAATGTACCAGAGCTCAACAACATAAATGTATCAAGATCACAGCAGGTTAACAGCTATTCCAGGTAAAACTTTAGATGCCTCTAAATTACATTAAGGCTTGTGTTGTCCATGTGTTTGCATTGCAGGGAAGAGTTTTCAGTGGGATTTGATGTGGTTGACTTTTTTTTCTCTGAAGGACATTGAAACACAGTGTAAGGGGCCAAGAGATTGTGATAACTCTGGTTGTTTTGACAGTTCAGGCTCAATAGACCTTTTTCTCCTCTTGGGTTAAAGAAATGAAACGGACAAAAATAAATTACCTTGCTTATAGCTACAGTCAGTTTTGAAGTTGCATAGTGAAGGTTAATCAGCTCTTTGGCACTTGGGATTTTAATTTAAGCCATTGACGCTGATTTAAGTGTGTTGCACATAGGTAATGAAAAGTTTTCCAGATACTGTCCATTTGTGGCAGTATCTGCAAAGTAAGCACAGTTGAGATGCATATGAAGTGTGCATTCCCTTTCACTGTATACACCAGGATTGTTTGTCTACTCCAGTCACTGTCACAAGTGCAAACGTGTTCAATTCAGTGAATGAAAATAAATCTATTAATCAAGGTTAATATGGTTATTCATAACCAGTAAATATTAAGCTCTGGGTTGCATGGATGCAGCAGAACCTATTTTGATGTGAAATGCAACAGCACTGAGCTGCATTGTCCAAAATGGATTCCCAAAACTACCACATAGGATGATGTGGCAGTGATGACCAAAACTATTTTAGTTGGGGTAAAAAGGTAAGAGTAACAATTTACTTTTTAACTTTTCACAAATTCTGTTTGCATCAGCAATTGCCTCTGCCAAAAGGCCTGGCAGTGTCCAGGCAACTTGGAGATTTTTCATGGAGCAAGACAGTTCCTTGGCTGTGCTGTTGCCCAGTCAGAGAGGCCTTTTGGTTTCCTTCCTCAAAGGAAGCTGAGTATTTCTGGTTGCTTAGAAGCAAGATATGAAACTTCTAAATTGAATCTCTTTGGTCTTGACAGAGGTTTTAGATTGCTATTCTTGATGATGGAATAGAACAGGCTAGGATGCAACTGTCAGCAAAGCTCAGTCCCCAAAGCCATGCTGGCATTTTCTAAAAGCACGTCTGTGAGCTGCTGCAAGCAGAGGGTGGTGAGGAGTTGAATGCTCTGCATTTGCCTCTGAGTGTCTCTTCAGTGTTCTGGTTTACTCAGCATTTGCTTTGGGGTTTTCTTTTTTTGCTTTTCCTCTGTTCCACAGAGTATATAAGAGGAGAAGGCATTTTTGAAATAATTAGGTACCTAAATATGGTATTTTCAAAGTAGGATGTATATTGACTCAACTGTATTTTTAATGTATATATATTAACTATATTTTTTTAAGAAGTGGGAGTAGTATATTTTCTCAATGTATTTTCTGCAGCTCTGTGTACATACAGTTATATAAATAAGGTAAGAACTGTTTGGTGTGTATTTAGAAACTGTTATATTCCTTACTCCTGAATAACGGGAGACATGTTTAGTTTTTCAACATCTGAAAATATTAGTTTACTGACTACTAATGTCGAGACAGCCTTAAAAATTTCCATGGTGCTCTGGTATCACCAGTTGCTCTCAAAAAAACTCTGGTCTAGCTCGGTAATATTTACCAGCACCTTTTCGGTAGCTGAGGAAGTACTGTGATGAAGTTGTAAAGATAACTTAAGTACTTAAATATGAGTAAAACTTGTATTTGTTACTGTCTTTTCAGCAATGATGTAGACATGGAAACAGATCACTACTCCAATGGGGTTGCTGAGACTTCATCCAATGGCTTCCTAAATGGTAGTTCTAAACATGATCACGAAATGGAAGAATGTGACACAGAAATGGGTCTGCAGTGATATTTCTTACATTTTTATTAAGTGATGGCAACAAGGTTATGTTCTTACTTGCAATGCTTCCCAACTTGAAAATTAGGGTTATTAGCTCAAATCTTAATTTTTTTGTTTGCTTGTTTTGCTATTACTAGATGTAAATTTTAAACCCACTGATTTAGGTGGTCCAATATCAGTGTGAGAACAGGGGAAATGGGTAACTCGTGGCTACTGAAAATAGCATCAATTTCTAAGGAAGTATCTTTGAGAAGAAACACCCTGTTGGGTAGCAGCCTGTGTTTGAGTTGGCAGATTGCATCTCCCTCTTCCCATTCACGGTTCTAATGGCATCTTTGTGCTCCACAGTAAGCGTAGAAATTCTAAATCTCTTATATTGAAGAACGCAAAGTGCTAATACTTAATGCTCAAGAGCTATATTTGGGAAATGTAAAAAATGAAAAATTAATTTTTTCCCATGTTTTCCACCAAAAAAGAATTACCAATTTATGTAGTTGGGGCACTAAAAATTAACTTTGTTTTACTTAATTTGCTTTACACTCTGCCATGGCTGTTGATGTTGGTGACAAATGAGTATTTAAATCCCCTCTGCTTGCCCTTTGTGCAGCTGCAGAATTGCTACTCAAACGATTGATTTAAGCAGATGTCAGTTAATGTGTAGTTTAAATGAAATGTGAAACTGGAGACCTTCAGAATGCAGCAGCACGTGCAGAGGTCTGTGAGCGCTTCCCTGTTCCGGGGTACGTGCTGCTGATCCTGCAGCTTTGCTGGGAAATACAGGTAACTGTTGCACAGCAAATGTCATTCTGTTACAGCCCTGCAAGGAGGAATGCAAGTTGCTGTTTTCCCTGCATTACACTCTGAAACTGAATAATAACCGTTCAAGCCTTCTGATCAAATTACTTAACAAGACCTTCTTTCTGTGACAGAAAACCCAAAACTGGTCCTCGCTCTCTTGCAGACTTTTCTGCAGAGACTTGCTGTGACAGACATGCAGCAGCTGCACAGGGCACAGAGTGGTTTGTGGTTTTTTAATGTAGTTGTCTCCTGCCTTTGGAAAGGGATGTCCTAGATTAGGCTGAGCTAGGGACAAGTACCACCACCAGAAGACTTGTGGGTGCTTCACCTACACTGTTTACTCCACCCAGTTTGAGTCTGGTGGTTTTTCACTTCTTGAAATACTTATATATTCTCCTTAGTGCTGTGTATGTAAGGTTAAGTAGGCAGGTATTTTCCAGAGGTGATACACTTGCATCTAAGGCAAAAAAAAAGTGGCCAGTTAAAAATCCTTTTTTGAAATAGTGGTCAAAATACATCACTAAATAGCAGTGTTAAAGTCAGAAAGAAGAGTAGATTTGTAATTGAAGAGGCTATCAAAATGCTCATTTTAAAACTTGATTCCATTGATGAAAAAAGACAAGGAATGGATAAATGCCTTTTTTTTAATGTGGTGCTTTAGGTGTAAATTTTAAAAGGCAGAATTTTCAAAGAAGCCAAGTGTTTTACTATTTGTAAGCTGCATCAATCTCTTTTAAAATCACTAGTATTGGGGAGTATTGTAGGAAACAGTAAAGAAATCAGTTGCAGTGTTCTGCTTGATTATAAAAGAAGCCTGAAATATCCAAATTATTAAGATGTGTTCTACAAGGAGTATGAACTGTCTAAGTGATTGTCTTGTAGCAGAATCCATCATGGCTGTTCAGGAAGTTCAGCATTTTTTACCATCTATTAGCAGTTCCCAATTTGGCGTATCCTTAGAAATGCAGTGCCGAAGAACTGAAAAAGTTAGAACTGTGCGGATTTCTATTGTTGTTTTTTAAACTCCCTTAAAAATTTAGGGTAAAATCTGGTTTATCTTCTACTTAGTTTAAAATTGCCCCTTGCAAGTTGAACAGCATGTGCTGACAGCCTTTGCCGTTAGTTACCCGGGTCCCTTAAATGTTTATAAGGAGCAGTTCAGCAGTGCTCGGTTCAGGAGTACATGGGGCCATGGTCTCTGGCCTGACCTGCTCTCTCTCTGGGCAGGCAGCTGTGTTTGAGTGAAACCAGTGCAGAGTCTCTAGATCCATAGGTTGTTACCCTCGGCTCTGTCAGTGGTGATGATGACGATATCGTTTCTTTAGAAGTAGATTCAAGTCAGTTAAGACGCCAGCTATGTGGTGGCAGCCAAGCAGCCATTGAAAGGATGATCCATTTTGGAAGAGAATTGCAAGCAATGAGTGAGCAGCTAAGAAGAGAATGTGGCAAAAACACAGTGAATAAGAAAATGCTCAAGGTATGTTTAATCTTTTTGTAAAGGTGAATAACTGTGCTGCCCAGCAGGAACTTGTCACAGCATGTTGCACTGGAATACTGTTCTGCTTTAACTCCTGCCATTTTTTGTGTGTCTCAGAGCAGTATTCTGGTCAGCTGTGGTGTAGCACTGTCTTCTTTCTTGTCTGTGTCTGTGTAGCACATGCACAGGGAAGATAATTCAGTGCTGTTACACAATTAAACACAGAAATTAATTTAGCACTTCCCTTTCTCTCATTTCTGACCACCTAACTTGGCCTCTTGAATTGAAGTGCTGTTTTTGTCTCTAATGATAAATGAACCGCAAGCGGATTGGTAGAGATGCCCAAAATGTGCTGTCATTAGTACTCTGCATGTTAATTAGTTTGCCTTGATTTGAGACTGCTCTGGAAAAGAATTCCCCGGCCAAAGACTGCATGCAGTTTTCAGTCTGTTTTCTCTTACCCCATCACTTAGTAAAATAATGCTACCTTTTGCCTTGCTCTTGGGAAAAAACCACTAAATGGAACAAGTCCTGTCAGTTTCTTTTAATCTTTTTGTATTGATGGACACTGACAGTCACCTTTGTGATTCTGAATCAAAATAGTTGAATAAAATAGTCCTTCTTTTCACTAGTAGCTTATAGCTGTGAGATATAATAAAAGCCATCTTCCCACAGGATGCATTCAGTTTACTTGCATATTCCGATCCCTGGAGCAGCCCTGTTGGGAATCAGCTTGACCCGATACAAAGAGAACCAGTGTGCTCTGTACTGAATAGTGCAATACTAGGTAAGTGCGGCCTGCTGGCTGCCCGGGGTGCTTGGGGTGCCTCCCCCTCGTCCCATGCAGGTGGCCCTGCTGCTCCTCCATAGGGAAGGATAGCAGTGTAGGGTACACTCTTCTGGGAAGAAAGGGATCGTTTGGGGGATACGTAAAATAACAGGAACTTTCTGCTGTTACATTGAGAGCAAAAATGGGCCTGTTCAATAATGGTGCTGTGCACGGTCACTTTGTTGCTCCTGCTTTGTGTCTTGCTCTAAGAGCAAACTTTGCAAATGAATGATTTAAGTAGGCTTAAATGTAAAGTTTTCAGTGTATTATTTTGAAATGATTCAGGTATTTTACCTGCCACTGTGATTCTTTTTCAGAGACTCACAATCTGCCAAAGCAACCCCCGCTTGCCCTAGCCATGGGACAGGCATCACAGTGTCTAGGATTGATGGCCCGGTCAGGAATTGGATCCTGTGCGTTCGCCACAGTGGAAGACTACCTACACTAGCTATGCATTTTGAAGGTCTGAAAGGTGTTGTGGTATATTCAACATGGAAAGTAGACCAGCTCTGCTGACTGGAATTTGGAATTTTAATTATGTACTAAGGACAAGTCTGTCGCTTTATGTTGCTTCCTAGTTTACAGCATGATGCAAATGATTTCTAACTTAGTGTTAGGAGAAAATTTCCATCTTTAAACCTCTTAGACAACTAAGAGTTGAAAATATCACTGGTAACGTCAGACATCCAAATTGACAAGTACCAATCCTTTGAACGATTGTCCAAAACAAACCAAAAATCCTGCTACCTTGTGGTGGGACGGAAGAATAGAAAACATGGATGTATTAGCACGTGGGTGATGTAAACGTCAAGCAGGATGACTTGCCAACCTCCACCCCCATTGTTACATAGTTCAATCAGTGTAATTTGCAAAATGCAAATGGTTTGGATATATAGTGTTGATGGGAAGAAATGATATTTTTTAATGTGTACTGTAAAACTTGAATTACTCAGGAGCTGAGTGAATATGTTTGTTGCTACTTACAATCCCAACCTGTTGATCTTAGTAGTTTTTTGTTTTAACATGGTCTTTTCAACTTTGTTTCCTTGTTTAACTACAGACAGCTTCTGTTGTGTAGGCTCACCAGTTTAACTGTTGTATTATAACAGTATTACATGTCAACACAGTGTGGTTATGACCTATTTATATAAAAACCAAATATTTAGTCAATTTACAGTCTTAATTTAATCTTTGTACACCTTGCATTTTTAAAAGTGCTTAAATAGTACTATATTGCAATAAAATGTAGTGATATCATACTTAACCAGCCATTAAAAACTTACGTCTACATCCACGGTAGCATGGACTTGTATGCTACATTCTCTTGTTCTAGAGTTCCATCCTAGAACAGCGGTCCTTGCGGACCTTCGCGAGTGGAGTGGCTCATCCCTCAAGCCGGGGCTGCCACTTGGCTGCAGGAGCTGGGCTGGTGGAAGTGAAAGGTTTGCCATGTTCTTGCCACACAGTGAGTCTAGCTAACAGTGCAGGAAGCTTACTCGGGACTCCCTGCAGCCAGGGAAAATCCCCTACTGCTTGACAAGTAATCATCAGGCTGGAGAGAAGTGTCCTGCTGTGGGAGCCGGTTTAACAATTCTGCTGTTAGGGTACAGCCTTTCCTTAGAGATGCAAGTCACTGAAGCAGCAGGAATAATTGCCTGCTGTAAGGAATGCAGCATCCACCCCAGTAGGTAAAACATTGCTCATCTTTATTCTCTGCAAAGGCATTGCCTCATGGAGGCAGCTCAGCAAGCCTGGTCCTAGCACCAGCTGTTCTACAACACTGGCCTGGCTGCTCTGTAGCTTCCCCAAGAACTTCTGAAAGGGGGAGGGGAGAGAACAGCGAAGTCCAGTCAGGCAGAGCTTGATGCCTTCTGGTGGCTGGAGCTGAAAGCAAAGTGAGGATGAAGGGGGGAAAAAAAACCTCTGTTGTGTAGAGATCAACTGTCAGTAAAAGTCCTTAGCAGCATCTTCTGGAAAAGCTGTCTTCAGACTCCATCTTTAATCTGTGTTGCCAGCCAACGTTTCTTAAACCTTGCTGCTTTTTCCTTTTTATCTTGCCCTTAAAAAAAAAAAAAGCTGTTAAGTTACCATTTTTCTTAGCCCATGTGCTGGAGAAGCAGCTTGACTGCTGCAGCATTTCAGAACAGAACCACCACCTCAAACGCTGCTTAACTTCCTAAGGTATTTAACTTCCTAAGGTATTTTACGTGCCCCAGGTACATTCCACTGGCCAGGAGTACAAGCTTGCACCAGGCCCCTTCAGGAAGGTGGGGGCACAGTGGTGCTTTCAGTGATGGAGCACAGATGGAAAGCAGGCCCTGCTTGCTAAGGATCTGTAACTTTTGCCTCTGGTCCTCAGGAGCCTCACAGACTGTTGTGGGTGTGAGACTGTCCCCATCCATTATGGAAATTAGGAGAAATGGGTGCTGTTTCCCTGTGCTCACATAGATGTTCTGGGATCTCAGTATGCCTGCTTTTAAGTCTGAGATGCATCTGAAATGCCTTCCAACAGCTCAGAGACTGGAAGCTGAAACAGCAGCTACTGAAGTATTTATTTCACTGAGCAGCCCTGGCTCTAGGACAATAGCTGATTCTTAACATACCAAAAACAAAGTCCTTTTTTTTTTCAACTTGTGTCTCATACACTGTCCCTGGGGGTGTGCTCATGACACCCACAAAGGCTGCAGTTCCCTGTTGCCCTTCCCTTACTATCTGAGTGCTTGGAGTTAAGAGGATCATGAGCCACGATGCTCTAGCACAGAAACTGTGATTTTACTCAAGTGTACTTTTAACCACATATGCATAAAATAGTACCTACTCTGACTTTCTATACTCACCCCAAGACTTGTCCACAAACTGAACTGCAGCTTTTTTGACTGGATCTTTCTTGTTTGCAAGGGAAAAAAATTCATTTGCTGAAATGGAGACAGGTGTTAATCTCGGAGTTTAAGCCAGACAAGACTCAATACAGACCCACCCAGGCAGAAGTGCTTACCCTGTACCCGGTTGGTGTGTGGCCCATAGAGCTGAGCATTTAGAAAGTCTCTGGCGAGCTGCTGGTGCAGGCCTGTTGCACCATGGTCTTTTAAGCACACAGCCATGTACTTTCCTTTTGTCCTAGTCAAAGAGAGATTTACATCCCTGTAGCGTGGTTACAGAACCCAGAACAACAGACACACTGCTGTCAAGCTTTGCTACTTGAGCACAGCAGCAGCCAGTGCTGGTTCCTGATACTCAGATGAGCTCTGTGGCAGTATTAAAAAAATAAAAAGCTGGATCAATACTCTCAAGCTGTTGTCATATGCCTTTGTGTGCCCCAAGTAGTTTCTTGGGAGTCTCGAGCTCATCCTACCAGAAGCTAGGGCAGTTCCTCTCTAGGGCCATCAGAGACAAAGAAATAAAGAGGAGAGAGAAAAACAGACTGAAATGCAGGAACTCAGTGCTCAACCACCCCACCTGTACCAGCACACAAAACAATGTGTACTTCTGTGCTTACAACTGCCCAGTTATCTCACAGCAGTTATATATAAGGAATATATAAAAAATATTTTTATTATGTATTTTATATATATATGCATACATATATGTGTGCATATATATATAAGTATGCTAAACCAGAAGATACTAAAGGTGCTTTTAACACATAAATACACTTTCAAAGGACAGGGGGAACACGAAGTGCAGAAGAGGGTACAGCCATGCAGTGACAGAGCAGCTGCTGTGATGCTCCTGCCCACACAGGTAAAATCATCTCCTCCTACCTGGCGCCCTTGCTCCTCTTGCCTTTCTTCTCCTGCACTTCAGCTTGGCCTTGTGCCAGCTGTGCAGCCTCATCTTCAAGTTCTTCACCTAGAGTAACTTGCAAACACAATTTCCCAAACATTACAAATCACAACCAGTCAGTGAAACAGGAACAGGACTTAAAACAAGCAGCATTTTTCAGAAGCACTGTCTAGGAAGAATAGCTGTAAGACGGAGAGGAAGAAATATGCTCAGGGGAACAACCCAAAGTACTGCTAGCCAGCTTTCCTCTTCCTTGGCATCAAAAAAATGGGATTCATCATGTGACAAAAATTCAATGCAACACAACAGCTATGGGTAACCCATAGAGGGAAATCTGGCTTTAGTCTTGCTTCATTCTCAGCTCATCTCTTTGTTATGCCAGTACAGTAGTTCTTTTTAAAATAAAAGCAAGAAAAAGTAGCAGTTACACCACCCAGCAGCATGTGAGGTTTGGATGAGAGAACTGTTTAAATAAAAGATTTTTTGTGAAGTACTTCGAAGTACAGATGAAGCAAGAACAGCAGTCATAAACACTCTAGATGCTTGATTTTGTAATTCTGAGTTTGAAAAAAGTGACTCAATATTTTACAGATGCTATTAAACTGTAGTTTGATATATAAAGTACTGAAGCAATTTGACAACTCTACCCAGGAATAGCATTTATAACTTAAACAAGGGCTAAATATGAATCCACCTTTGCTAACCCTTGCTTTTTCTGCTATAACACCTGCCCATGATTTCCTTGAACACTTCAGGCTATTTAACTGAAATCACCATACAGCAAATGACTTCTGTAAAAGGCGCAAGAATTAGATTAAACGTGACTTTAGATTCTTCCTCAGATATTTCTTATCCTTGGAAAAAGAACAGTCTGTCCAGTCTGTTCACGTTTAAGACTTGGAAAAGGTCTCTTTACCAGAGCTCCCGATTGCAGCTCTGGCACAGGAATGAACTCCTGAAATACCAGATGTGCATCTCGTTAGCAAAGCGAGCTGTAGCGTACCTGGGTCATCTGCCGCAGCCTGCTCTGCGGGCCTGGGGAGCAAAGGGAAGGCAACGGGTTACTCTTCAATTCCCACTTCCTTCGTTTACTCAGAGACAGGAAAGCCCCTGTTTCCAGCCCGGCCTCTCAAGCCAGGACCCGAAGGGTCCCCACGGGTGGGAGATGTGGAGGCAGAATCCCAACACCCACTGCCCCTGGCCCCCTCACCGTGCGGACACATCCTGCAGCTCCTGCAGCTCCTGCAGCACGGCCTCGGGCAGCAGCCTGCGCTTCTGCGGGGGAGAGGGGAGTCAGGCACGCACGGACAGCGCCGGCACAGACGCCCCGTGCCCGCTCGCAACCCGGCGGGGGTAGCGCGGTACCTTCTGCTCCGCGAACAGCTCCTGGTGCCGCCGCCGCTTCTCCTTCAGCAGCTCCCGGTGCCTGCGGGGAGGCGGGAGCCACTGTCAGCATTCCATGGGGCGAGAGAGGGGATTAGGGGCGGGGTAAAGGGGGTGAGCGAGGGCTTGGAGGGGCTTGGAAGGGCAAAGGGGGTGGTGAGAGGGGGCCAAGGTGGGGGAATAAGGGAGAAGGGATAGGATGGGTGAAAGGGATTTAGACGAGTGAAGGGGGGTAAGAGGGATTAAGGGCGGGATAAGAGGGGAGAAGGGGC